>CM076850.1:78470107-78798013 GCA_039519185.1 Astragalus membranaceus | reverse complement strand
AATTGCATATCCAGAAGGAATTATTGAGGATATATTGGTGCAAGTTGACAAATTTGTGTTTCCTGCAGATTTTGTTATACTTGATTTCATTGCAGATGAAGAAGTGCCAGTCATACTTGGAAGACCATTCTTGGCAACAGGGAAAACACTGATAGATGTGCAAAGAGGAGAGCTAACCATGAGAGTGAATGATCAAGAAGTAAAATTTAATGTCTTGAATGCTTTGAAGTATCCTGCAGAGGAGAGTGAAGAGTGTTCATCAATCTCACTTGATCATTTGGTAGAGAAGCAGTTCCACAAGCAGTATGATCACCTTGCCAATGCACTAGCACCTGATGTTTCTGCATTGCCTGAGAAATTTATTGAAGAAAGCATATTGCCCAAGGAACAAGCTACACCTAAGGTATGGGTTAGAACTTATGAATCTCTTAATTTAGAAGATCCCAACCTTAAAGAAAATGTACCTTCTATTGAACAACCTCCTAAGCTAGAATTAAAAGAACTCCCTAAGCAATTAAAATATGTTTTTCTAGGTGAGGATAATACCCTTCCTGTAATCATAGCTTCTGATCTATCTTTAGAACAAGAGCTTGATTTAATTAACACCTTGAGAAAACATAGAAAAGCTATAGGTTGGCAAATGTCTGACATTAAAGGGATTAGCCCCTCAACATGCATGCATAGGATAATCTTAGAAGAAAATTTTAAAAATAGCATAGAAGGGCAAATAAGATTAAATCCAATAATGAAAGAGGTTGTTAAGAAGGAAATAATTAAATGGCTAGATGCTGGTATTATCTACCCCATTTCAGATAGTGCATGGGTTAGTCCTATGCAATGTGTTCCTAAAAAGGGTGGAGTCACAGTTGTAGCCAATAAAAATAATGAATTAATCCCAACCAGAATTGTAACAGGGTGGAGAATCTGTATGGATTACAGAAAACTCAATAAGGCCACTAAGAAAGATCATTTCCCTTTACCCTTTATAGATCAAATGTTAGATAGGTTAGCAGGAAAGGAATTCTATTGTTTCTTAGATGGTTATTCAGGATACAATCAAATAGCAATTGAACCTAAGGATCAACAGAAAACTACCTTTACTTGTCCTTATGGCACTTTTGCCTTTAGAAGGATGCCTTTTGGACTTTGTAATGCTCCTACTACCTTTCAAAGATGCATGATGTCAATCTTTTCTGACTTCATTGAGCAATCAATGGAAGTCTTCATGGATGACTTTTCTGTTTTTGGAGAAACATTCTCATTGTGTCTTTCAAACTTAGAAGAAATTCTTCAAAGGTGTGAAGACACTAACTTAGTGCTTAATTGGGAAAATGTCATTTCATGGTAAAAGAAGGCATTGTGCTTGGTCATAAAATATCTAAAAAAGGTCTTGAAGTGGATAGGGCAAAGATAGAGGTAATTGAGAAACTACCACCTCCATCAACAATCAAAGGGATTAGAAGTTTTTTAGGTCATGCAGGATTCTATAGGAGATTTATCAAAGACTTTTCAAAAATTTCAAAACCATTGTGTATGCTTTTGCAACATGATGTGCCTTTTTAATTTTGATGAATCTTGTGTAGAAGCTTTTCAAAACTAAAAAAGGCCTTAGTTACAGCACCAGTTGTAGTCACTCCAGATTGGAGTAAGCCTTTTGAACTCATGTGTGATGCTAGTGACTTTGCAGTAGGAGCAGTCCTAGGACAAAGATATAACAAAGTGTTTCATACCATATACTATGCTAGCAAAAACACTCATTGAAGCTCAAATGAACTACACTGTAACAGAAAAGGAACTATTAGCAGTGGTTTTTGCTTTTGAAAAATTTAGATCATACTTGGTTGGCACCAAAGTAATTGTGTACACTGACCATTCTGCCATCAAGTATCCGATTTCTAAAAAAGATGCAAAACCTAGGCTAATAAGATGGGTTCTACTACTTCAAGAATTTGATCTTGAAATAAAAGATAAGAAAGGAGTAGAGAACCAAGTGGCTGATCACCTCTCTAGACTTGAAAGTAATAATGCAGATACAATTGAAGAAATCAATGAAAGTTTCCCTGATGAAAAATTACTAGCAATTACCTTGAATACAGCCAGTGTTTCTGCACTCAGTGTGGCCACACCTCATGTTTCAACACCATGGTATGCAGACATACTAAACTTCCTTGTAAGCAAAATTGTACCATGTGACATGAACTATCAACAGAAAAGAAGGTTCTTCCACATAGTAAAACAATACTATTGGGATGACCCTTACCTATTCAAGATATGTCCTGATCAAATCATTAGAAAATGCATTCCTGAAGAAGAACAGCAAGCAGTGCTCCTGCATTGTCATGCTGCACCATATGGAGGTCACTTTGGAAGCCAAAGAACAGCAGCTAAGGTACTTCAATCAGGTTATTTCTGGCCTACTCTATTTAAAGATGCTTATTATATGGTCAAAACCTGTGATAAATGTCAAAGAAGTGGTAATATATCTAATAGACATGAAATGCCTAGGACTAATATTCTAGAAATAGAACTTTTTGATGTTTAGGGCATGGATTTCATGGGTCCTTTTCCACCTTCTTTTGGCAATGAATACATCTTAGTGGCTGTAGACTATGTGTCTAAATGGATTGAGGCTGTAGCTCTGCCAAATAATGATGCTAAATCTGTTAGCAAATTTCTCCAAAGAAATATTTTTTCAAGATTTGGTACTCCAAGAGCAATCATCAATGATGAAGGCTCACATTTTTGCAACAAACTTATTGAAAATCTTCTTGCAAAATATGGAGTGAAACATAAGATTGCTACTGCCTATCACCCACAAACAAGTGGACAAGCTGAACTTTCAAATAGGGAAATAAAAAGAATGCTTGAGAAAATGGTTGGACCAAATAGAAAAGATTGGTCCTTACACTTAGATGAAGCATTATAGGCATATAGGACTGCATTTAAAACTCCATTAGGAATGTCCCCCTATAAGTTAGTTTATGGCAAGCCATGTCATCTCCCTGTTGAATTAAAGAACAAGTCATATTGGGCTATCAAAAAGTTGAATTTTGATCTCAAAAAGGCAGGAGAGAAAAGGTTTCTAGAGCTAAATGAATTAGAAGAATTCAGGCATTTCTCCTATGAGAATGCAGAAATTTATAAAGCTAAAACCAAAGTATGGCATGACAAGAAAATCCAAAGGAGAGAACTTAAAGAAGGAGGAATGGTTCTGTTGTACAATTCTAGGTTGAAACTCTTCCCTGGAAAACTGAGATCAAGATGGTCAGGACCATTCAAATTAGTTAAAATCTACCCCCATGGTGCAGTTGATCTATATGATGCAACCACTGATACCACTTTCAAAGTAAATGGACAAAGAGTGAAAATGTACTATGGAGAGCATGTAGAGAGAGACAAGATCACCACTCACTTTGCAAAACCTTAGACCAAGGTACAAGTCAGGCTGTAAGACTCTTAAAACAAGCGCTTGAGGGAGGCAACCCATCACAATATATAGTTAATATTATTATTTTGTGCAATTTCATGTTTTGTTATTTTGCAGGAAAAACAGGACAACAGAGTAGCCAGTGTTTCTACACTTGGTGTTCCCACACTTGATGCAGCCACACTGCCTACTCTGGTGTTAGAATAATTTAGAAGAAAACTGTCACTCGATAAATCATCAACTTAGTGGAATCATCTCTGATCAAGGGTTAGAAAGTGGCGTGTTAAGTCTAAACTTCCACGTGTTGGCTTGCATGTTAGGCCACACAACTTAACGGCTATAAACCTCAACTACCAAATCCCACTAACCCTTTCACATACCCTAAGTTTCAATTTTCTTCGTCCCTCTCACAAACCCGATGAAAAATCCTCTCCACTCACAAACAGTTTTTCAATCTCAAACACTCCAAATCATAAATGGATAAGAAACAAGCTGCCTCTAAGAACACGGGGAAAGGATCCGGTGTGGAAACTCATGCGAAAAAAGAAAATCAGGAGTACTAGCATCAATGGAAGCAATCCCTGGATGTGAGCACTTTTGGAACATGAAGTTCCTTCCTGAGCGTGGTTTCAACTTCGCAAAGGCTCATCATTCATTCCTCTCCACTGTCAACAACATGCATTGGGAAAGATTTGTTCAAACCCGAGCCTACTACTTGGAGCAATTGGTGCGAGAATTCTACTCAGGAATTCAGAATAACAGAGGAGGTACTGTATTTTTCTCCAAGGTTAGAGGTAAGAAAGTTTTCTTTGACCCTGCTAGAATCAATAAGCACTATGATCTCACATACACTGGTAATGCATTTGAAGTAAAACTAGAGACTTATGGAAAGAAGCAAATGACTAAAATCAAAGAAAGAGTAGCAATAGAAGGATCTCAGTGGGAGAAATTCACAAATACTGAATTCAAACTTAAAACTGGTGAATTGATCCCTGAACTTGGTAGTTGGCATTTATTTATTGATACATCAATTCTCCTTACTTCACACACTTCTACATTATCTAAAGATAGGTTGATTCTTATTGATTCAATCCTATGTGAGGATAATGTAGACATAGGGAAATTGATAGCTAAAGAAATTGTAGAATGTCAAGCCAAGGAATCTGGATTCTTATATTTCCCATGCTTAATCACTGAATTGTGTCAAAAGCAAGGAGTTGTTACTTCTGATCTAGAAAAAGTCTACAGAAAAACCCCTCCTAGTGGTCTGTCTGCTGAAGTTAAGGAAAGAGTGAGGTCAGTGAAAATTAAAAATACTGTAGAGCAGGAAGTGTCTGAACACTTGGTGCAGAAACTCCAAGCTGTCTGGAAATTTCAAAGAGAACAGCATGAATGGTTGAAATTAAAGTTGGATGACCCTGAAGCAGAAATAGAATCCCCAATTTTTCCTAATTGGGTGATTGATGAAAAAGAAGAAGTGAAAAAGGAAACTGATAAGAAAGAGAGGAGAGTAAAGAGAAAGAGAGATACTGAGAAAGAAAAGAAGGGAAAGAAACCAAGAGTGGAGGAAGAAATTGAAGAAGTAAGTGATGAAGATACTGAAGAAGATGAAGAGGTAAGGCAAGCTGTGAAGGATATTGAAAAGGATGAAGAGGAGGATGAATCTGAGTCACTGGAAGTTAGTGACAGTGATGATGATGGCAGTGATGATATGGAAGGTAGTGCCAGAAGAAAGTATGAATTAAGAAAGAAATCTACAAATGAAGCCCAACCACCATCACCACCATCACAACAGCAATCAAACACCCCCTCACCACCATCACAAACCAACATTCCATCCCCCACCGCCCACCATTCCCCCAGTCAAACTTCAACACCAAAAACACCCACAACTCCACCAGAAAATGCTCCCCAATCTGAAAATCCAAAGCAAGATGCACAAGAAGATACAACCATCCCATCCCAGAAATCACCCACCCTACCAACAGAACCTATTGAGCCAACTAACATTGTTTCTGAGAAAGTTCAAATGCAGGTACTCATTGAAGAGCCTGAGAAAGAGAAAGACAAAGCAGGTTCAGAGTTGAAGATAAATACTATCAAAGAGTCTGTTAGTGTTCCCACACCAACTGCCGAAGCTTCAAAATCAACAGTCATGGAAACTAGTCCTGCAGCAACAATCTCTGCAGTTATGAAAGCCTTAGAAGAGAAGAAACAGATGCTGGGATACACAAGGAGAACAATGAAGCCTGCTCCAACAAAGAAGATGTGGACAATGAGCTCACTTTATGGTGCACAGGGTACAGGGGTACAAGCTGGTGAGAAGGAGGTATCTGAGGAAGCTACACCCAAAGAAGGAGAGAAAGAAGCTGAGAAGGTAGCAGAGCAACAACCAGAGGGAAATGAGCAGCAATCTGAGCAAACTCCAGTGCAGAGTGGTGTACCTGCACCTGAAGTCCAAACACTGGCTACACCAGATGTTCCTGCAGAAGCTACACCTGAAGAGGCAGAAATGCCTGAGGCTACTGTAGATGATCCTGGTGTGCCTACCTCTGATGTGGCCACTGCTAAGAAGACAAAGAAGACAAGAGCCAAGCATAGCCCTGCTGTGAGAGCCAGCCCCAGATTCCAAAACAAAGAGTAAAAGGATACTTTTTAATGTTTATTCCTAAAACTATATTTTGCTTTACTTTTAACTGTTTACAATACTATGTGGTAACTATTACTAGATGTTAAAAATTTTTGTTTGTTTCTCCCAAACTTAGTACTCCCCTGTTTCCTAAACTTAGAGCAGTGGGGACACTGCTCATTTTTAAGTTGGGGGGGGGGGGAGAGTGGAGAATAGTATGTATTTTGTGTATGCACTATATTTGCAGCATGTTTTGAACCTAGTACTAATATATATATGTATGAATATAAAAATATGTTTGAGTAAGTATTTATAGCATGTGAGTATGTAGTGTTAGTATGTTTTAAGTTTTAGATGTACTTAACAAAGCATGATAATTTGTATTAACATGGTGAATTAAGTGCATCACTTTGTTTTTAGAATTAAAATGATTATGAAACATGATCAATTCATATTTTTCTCAAAAATTGAAGAAGTGTATCATTGAGTCAATTTTTAAATGATGAAAAAGCCTTGTTTTCTAGAAATGATCAGTTTTATAAATACTTTGACACAGCAAAAATTGAGTTTTGAAAAAAACCATGCTAGATCAAGAGCTATCTAAAGCCCAGGAAATTTTGGAAATTTGAGGTCAAAAGTAGATTTTCATTAAAAATTTAGAAGAGCATAAAGACTTAAGTTTGGGGGAAATTCCATGAATACAAAGGCCAAAGTGTGACAGCTTGAAGAGTGCAAGCCACAAGTGTCAAAACCACTCAAAAATACCAAAAATATCCCAAAAAAAAGTGCTACACTTGCCTGAGTTGTAACACCCCATTCCACCCGGCTATTATTTGTAAGAATCAGAGTTTCAAAATTTCGTTTCAAATGGAATGCTACACATAACTCTAATCTAACAAATAACAAAATCAGCATAAGCGTTCATTACATCTTTATAATACGCAACACCCTTAAATGGAATGGAATATTCAAGACTTCATCAATAAAATCCACACACTAGAAAATGAATGTCTCACAGTGGAAAATAACGTAATCTCAAAAGTGCCGAGCAACAGCCTCATCCAAAATCATTAAATCAATGCATATAAAAATTCAACAGCAAATGAATAACACTAGAAGCCTAAGCCCACCCCCTAGGTGTCACGTATCAGAGCAGACCGACTCGGGAATGAAGGGAGTAAGCCTTCACTGAGGGCTACCTGTGGTAAACAACAACAGAAGGGTGAGTCTCAACTACATAATAAAGACTATAATAAGAAGTATATTTTATCATAGTGTCACACTCATACAGTCACACAGTGGCATAGTTCATACATCCAACAACTCGCATGCTTATTATTATGAGAATGTATGCAATACAGTTATGCATGTGGTACCATTTTCCCAGACCGCAGCCTCATCATCATAATATCAAACTCAGACCGCAGCCTTACCATTACATTATCAAACTCAGACCGCAGCCTTACCATCATAATATAAACTCAGACCGCAGCCTTATGTATGTATGAGACCCCATGACAAAAATCACAATCACAATTCATAACGACACGGTCCATATATCATATATCACCTCCTTATTAATCTTAGTTGTAGCCCCCATGGCCTCATCATCAATCAACTCAATTATTATTTCATCTCAATCACGTCTCTAGGACTAAGATAGCACTTAGGAACCAATCTGTCACTTTCAGGACCAAAACGAAACACACTGCACAGGCGCACCACTTGGCGCCCTGGGCGGCCACACTTGGCGCCCAACACAACACGCACGCGCACAAACATAGTAGACCACCTAAAAAATTAAAACCGCTCTAGCCAAAATGTTCAAAATGGAATTTGGTCAGGTGAAGACAAAATTTGGCTCGGGAAAATCTGCTTAGAAATTGATTTGCACACAAAGCCCCCTTTACACAAGCTAAAACTATGCCCAATAGGACCATTTCAAAACCACGCGTGCAAAACAGAAAATTCTTTAGCCACAGTGCTTAAAATACAATTTGGTCAGGTGAATACAAAATTTGGCTCGGGAAAATTTGCTCAGAAATTGATTTGCACACAAAGCCCCCTTTACACAAGCTAAAACTATGCCCAATAGGACCATTTCAAAACCACGCGTGCAAAACAGAAAATTCTTTAGCCAAAATGTTTTAAATACAATTTGGTCAGGTGAATACGAAATTTGGCTAGGGAAAATATGTTCAGAACTCACAGCTCACCCCTAGGCACCACAAACATAGTCAAAACAACGCCCTCTAGGACAATTTCAAAACGGTGCGTGAACAACTGAAAATTCTTTAGCCAAAATGTTTTAAATACAATTTGGTCAGGTGAATACAAAATTTGACTAGGGAAAATCTGCTTAGAAATTGATTTGCACACAAACACCCTTTTTGTGCGCCTTGCCTAGGCGCAGGCAGCACCTTGGCGCCACCCCAGGCGCCACAGGGCAGTCACATTGGCGCCCTGCACAGACCACACACACACACAGCAACCAGAACAGCGCCCAGGCAGCAAGCAACATGCGCAACACAACACAAACTTGGCGCCCCATGCGTCCCAAACCTCACTAACATCAAATTCCCAATTCTTTTTCCAATTCAAATCACAACAACAATCATCAAACATGTTAAGCTCATACCAACAACTTCAATTTCACACTTACACACTAATTACACATCAAAATGCGAAATTAACATGTTATAAACCCTAACTCAAGCCTAAATCGATTTTCTCCTACAATTCGTCAATTTCAACCAATATCATATAACATCAAATAGGACCCTATGATCTACATACAACCTATTATACTCTCTATTATAGAGTGAGACTCCCCTTACCTTGATTATGCCGTAAATAGAGCTCTTTCCACCGAAGCACCGACAAACCACCGCAACAAGGAATCTTCTCCTTCTTCTTTCCTCTCTCAAGATTCGCGTCCTCTCTCTCTTTCTCTTGGACCATCACGAATTGATCAACAATAGAAAGGGTTAGGAAACCGAAAATTTAAACACTTGAAAGAGAAGGAAAATCGAATAAGAAAAGGACTAGGAACTCTTACCTAGGATCAAGATGAACGAAGCCCTAACTCCTTAGCTTGAGATCGCCTTGTTCTTTCTCTTCTCCTCTCCTTCGATTTCTTTCTCTCTTTTGGCACAAGTGAGGCGAAACCTAGACCCCCAGCGCCTAAGGAGCGCCTAAGCCAACGGGCTTGGGCTTCTTGGGCCATTACTTGCAGTTCCGGTATTTCCAACGCCGTCCCCTTCAATTAAATAAAATGCTCTATTATAATTTAATCAAAAGAATTAGTGCAACACTTTAAATAATTTAATTAATTACTTAATTAAATCATTTAGGGCGTTACAACACTCCCCCACTTAGGAAATTTCGTCCTCGAAATTCATACCTGAGTCGAATAGCTCTGGGTAGGATTCCCGCATCCTACTCTCCAGCTCCCAAGTCATGTTCTCACCAGTAGCTCCCAACCACACCACCTTTACTAAAGCAATGTTTTTCCCCCTCAGCACCTTCACTTCTCTATAATCAATCCTCACTGGCATAGTCTCCACAGTGAGATTATCTCGCACCTCAACATTATCCATATGAATCACATGAGACGGGTCCGGAATATACTTCCGAAGTTGCGACACGTGAAATACGTCGTGCAGATTCGAAAGGTTAGGCGGTAGAGCCACCCTATAAGCAACCTTTCCAACCCTCTCGGTGATCTGGTATGGTCCAATAAATCTAGGAGTCAACTTCTTTGCTTTCACTGCACGCCCAACACCAGCCATAGGCGTGACCCTCAAGAAAACATGCTCCCCAGCCTGAAATTCCAAGTCTTTTCTCCTTCTATCATGGTAGCTCTTTTGCCGACTTTGAGACTCTTTCATTTTCTCCCTGATCATTTTTATCTTTTCTGTAGTCTCTCTCACCAATTCAGGTCCAAGAACAACACTCTCGCCCGACTCATGCCAACACAAAGGAGTTCTACACCTCCGCCCATACAGTGCCTCGTAAGGAGCCATCCCTATACTCGAATGGTGGCTGTTGTTGTAAGTGAACTCGATCAATGGAAGGTGTGTATCCCACGCACCTCCCTGCTCCAAAACACACGATCTCAATAAGTCCTCCAATGACTGAATGGTTCTCTCTGTCTGCCCATCAGCCTGAGGATGATAGGCTGAACTCAACCTCAATCTGGACCCCAATGCCTCCTGCAAGCTCCCCCAAAACTCCGAAGTAAACCTCGGATCTCTGTCAGATACAATATTCTTCGGGACGCCATGCAACTTCACAATCACCTGGATATATATCTCGGCCAATCTCGATACCGGATACGTGATGTTGATAGGAAGGAAGTGAGCAGACTTCGTCAACCTATCCACGATCACCCAAATAGAATCAAATCCCCGAACGGTTCTTGGTAACCCAGTCACAAAATCCATCGAAATGCTATCCCATTTCCATTCCGGAACATCTAAAGGTTGCATCAACCCCGCAGGCTTCTGGTGCTCAATGTAACACCCCCTTTCTAATAACTTTACTTTTAATAAAATCAGAGTCTTTTTTTTTTTTTTTTTTTGAAAACAATTCAAGCGAGTGCTACATTTACTTCATAAAAATCACGATACATAACACCATAAGAAAAAGGCTTAGCTCGCATCAACTAAATCCAATCACCATCAGCAGCGGAATAATAATCAATTCAAAATTTAAAACCAATACATCACCAACAAAGTCTAGCAGTTTTAAGAAAATAAAGCATAAACCTAAGACACCCCCCCCTGGTGCTACGTATCAGAGCGTGACACTTCCTACCAGACGAAGGCATACAGGAAACCTTCACTCATCATTACCTGCACGTTGCCGACATAAGAAGCAACATAAAGGCAGTAGGGTGAGTCTCTTTTCATAATTAATAACATATGAAAATTAAGCAATGCATAGGAAAAAGGAAGTCAGGCACACCAATTCACAATAATGGAACAGTCGCATCAATATTTTATTTCCAAACAGCACCACACAATATATGATTTATGCATGTAATGCAACCCAAACTCCACGGGTACATGCATGTCGGATCCGTCACCAATACAAATAGGCCGTAGCCTCTGCTCACCAAATCAAAATTAGGCCGTAGCCTCTGCTCGCCAATAATGCATATGTCCATGAGATGCTATGGGAAATGCATTACAACACACCAAGTCCAAGCAATTCATCATTTAAAATTCATGATCTCACCATTGTATATAAATCAGCTCACCACATTAAAATTAGGCCGTAGCCTCTGCTCACCAATCTCACCCTATCACACTCACCAATTCATTTCACCACTCACACCAACACCAATTCAAATAGACCAGCTTAGGACATTGACACAACATAGAGAAAGTGGGTAAAAATAGCCATTTGGACACTTGAACACCATCAGCCAGAAACACCAGTGAAAATAAATTATTTTTGCATAAAATTGAGACTATTGGATAGGCACTGAAATTAGCTTCAAAACGCATTTTGAACCGTTGGATTTGGAGAACCGAGTCAAAAGTTATGTTAAAAACAGTTTAGGAAAAATGTTAGACATTCTGGAAACAGGCGCATGGGCGCTGGGCGCCCAGGGGCAACACAGCGCTTGGCGCATGGGCGCTTGGCGCCCAGGAGAAGCAACACGCAACAGCGCACAGGCGCATAGGCGCTTGGCGCCCAGGAGCAACACGCGCAACAGCGCACAGGCGCTAGGCGCCCAGGGGAACAAGCGCGCAACAGCGCACCGGCGCTAGGCGCCCAAGAGGCAACACGCGCACATAGGCGCTGGCGCCCAGAAGCAACATCCAGGGAACAGCAGCAACATGGCGCCCAAGCACTAGGCGCCTAAGGCCAACATGCTACACAACTCATTTTGCTTCGAAATTCATTTTACACGAGCCAAATGCTCAGGACATGATAAATCAATAAAAATTTTCTCAAAAACTGAACTTTAATTTTGGCGCCCATGCACTAGGCACCTATTGAAATTTCGCAACTCAACTCCTTTCTTGACCAAAATCAGTTTTCATGAGCCATTTTACCCAAGTATAAAAACCTGAAAACAATTTTCACAAAACTATCACCAGAACTTTGGGGCCCTTGGCGCCCATGACACAAGCAACAAGTGCCAAAACTGGCAGCACAGGGAACACAGTAGGCAACACAGGCAACAGGGACAGCAACACAGGCAACACAGTGACACAGAATTTTGGAAAACTGGCGCAGCACACTGCTGGGCACTTGGCGCCCATGACCATGGCGCAAAACAGAATTTTCAGCAACAATCCATAGGGCGCCTAAGGCGCCTAGGGGCATCCAAACAGAAATTTTTCCACTTTAAATTACCAATTAAAATCTACCAACACTCCTATATATAAATATAATCAAAATGTCACCATAATTTCCCAATTTCACCACATAACCACCAAACAATCATACACTCAAACAATTGGCCTACAATTCGCATATTGCCCCAATTCCAACATCAATCATAGAATTCTCAACATGTTAATTCAATGATAACATCACAATACTATAATTTCTCAACAACAACACAATTCAATCATGGAAACTAACCTAGGACCCTAACCCTAAGCAATTCCCAATTCGCATAAGTATTAAGAACAAAAAGAGGACCCCCTAACCTTGTGAAATTCGAATTGATAGCCAAGCTTCAAGGGAAGAATGCGAATCACAATTGAGCCTCCTCTCCTTCTCTTTGAGCTTCGCCCCTCTCCTCTACTTCTCCTCTTCTATTCGCACTTTTCTCTTCTCACTTCTCCTCTCTTTTACGTTACTTTCTTTCTTTTCACCAATGAGACAAAAATGCCACTAAGTCACAAGACCCATAGTGAGTCGAATCCTAATGACCATCCCATGGGTCATGGGCTCACTTGTGGGTCATGGGCTCCGTGCACCATCAATTTCGAGACAACACCTCCTAATAATTTAAAATTAAATAAATACATTAAACCTTGAATTATTTAATTAAATTAAATAACTATTGTAAGCCTTAAATAATTTAATTAAATAAATAATTAAATTATTTTGGGGCGTTACAACTCTCCCCCACTTAGAATATTTCGTCCTCGAAATTACCTGAATCAAACAACTCCGGATATGCTTCCCGCATCTTGCTCTCCAGCTCCCAAGTCATACTCTCACCAGCAGCTCCTAACCAAACCACTTTCACCAACGGAATCTCCTTCCCTCTCAGAATCTTTACTTCTCTATCTTCAATCCGCACAGGCATAGTCTCAACCGTGAGATTATCCCGTACCTCTACTTCGTCCATCTGAATTACATGAGACGGGTCCGGAACATACTTTCGAAGTTGTGACACGTGAAACACGTCATGCAAGTTCGAAAGATTAGGCGGCAAAGCCACCCTATAGGCAACACTTCCCACCCTCTCCGTAATCTGATACGGACCAATGAAACGGGGAGTCAACTTCTTAGATTTCAAGGCACGCCCAACACCAGTCACCGGAGTGACTCTCAGAAACACATGATCACCGGCCTGAAACTCTAAATCCTTCCTTCTCTTATCATGATAGCTCTTTTGTCGACTCTGCGACGCTTTCATCTTCTCACGGATTAATTTTACCTTCTCAGTTGTTTCTCGCACAATCTCAGGCCCCAACACTGCACTCTCCCCAGATTCATACCAACACAACGGAGTCCTACATCTCCGACCATACAATGCCTCAAACGGTGCCATACCAATACTAGAGTGAAAACTGTTGTTATAGGTGAATTCTATCAACGAAAGATGAGAATCCCATGAACCTCCCTGCTCAAGAACACATGCCCTCAACAAGTCCTCTAACGACTGAATAGTCCTCTCCGTCTGACCATCTGTCTGCGGATGATAAGCGGAGCTCAACCTCAACTTAGAACCCAAAGCTTCCTGCAAACTCTTCCAAAATTCAGAGGTGAATCTTGGATCTCTATCAGACACAATACTAAGCGGAACGCCATGCAACTTCACAATAGTCTTGATGTAGATTTCTGCCAACTTTGGAACTGGATAAGTCATATTAATTGGTAAGAAATGAGCCGACTTAGACAACCTGTCCACAACTACCCATATAGCATCAAACCCTCTCACTGTATTTGGCAATCCTGTTACAAAATCCATGGAAATGCTATCCCATTTCCATTCCGGAATCTCCAATGGTTGCATCAACCCCGCAGGCTTCTGATGCTCAATCTTAGACTTCTGACAAGTCAGACAAGAATACACAAACTGTGCCACATCCTTCTTCATACCAGGCCACCAGAACATTTTCTTCAAATCTTGGTACATTTTCGTAGCCCCGGGATGAATACTCAACTTGCTCCTATGGCTCTCCTCAAGAATCATTCTCTTCATCTCAGCATCGTCAGGAATGCAGATCCTATCTCTGAATCTCAATACACCTTGGGAATCTAACTTGAAATCTCTATCCACACCTTGATCATTCACAACCAACAGGTCTACCAACTTTACATCTGACTTTTGGGCTTCTCTGACACTGACCAAGAATTCATTGCCAATCTTCAACATCCCCAATCTGACACTCTGCGGTGTCACTTCACAAACCAGACTCATGTCCCGAAACTGCTCAATCAACTCTAACTCTTTCACCATCAAAGCCGACATATGCAAACTCTTCCGACTTAAAGCATCAGCCACGACATTAGCTTTGCCGGGGTGATAGTTCAAGCCAAAATCATAATCTTTCAGCAATTCTAACCAACGTCTCTGTCTCATATTTAGCTCCTTCTGATCAAACAAGTATTTCAGACTCTTGTGGTCACTAAACACTTCAAATCGGGTACCATACAGATAGTGCCTCCAAATTTTCAGCACAAACACAATTGCAGCTAGTTCCAAATCATGAGTAGGGTAGTTCTTCTCATGGGTCCTCAACTGTCTGGACGCATAAGCTACTACCTTACCCTCTTGCATCAATACACCTCCCAAACCCATCTTGGAAGCATCGCAATATACTACAAACGGTCGATCAGGAACAGGCAAAGTCAAAACGGGCGATGTAGTCAACCTCTTCTTCAACTCATTGAAGCTCTCCTCACAGCGTGCATCCCACACAAAAGCTCTTCCCTTACACGTCAATTGAGTCAACGGAAGTGCCAAC
The DNA here is from genome assembly GCA_039519185.1 of Astragalus membranaceus. Classification (NCBI taxonomy): domain Eukaryota; kingdom Viridiplantae; phylum Streptophyta; class Magnoliopsida; order Fabales; family Fabaceae; genus Astragalus; species Astragalus membranaceus. The sequence goes on along the minus strand of CM076850.1, from coordinate 78,782,790 downwards.
TTCGAGAACCCTTCAATAAATCTCCTGTAATAACCAGCTAATCCCAAGAAGCTTCTGATTTCTGTAACTGACTTCGGGCTCTCCCATTGAGACACGGCATCAACCTTGGCTGGGTCCACAGCTATACCATTACCAGAGATAATATGACCAAGGAAACCTACCTCATTCAGCCAGAACTCACACTTAGACAATTTTGCATACAGTTTCTTTTCTTTTAGCACTTCTAGCACTAACCTCAAATGTTCTGCATGCTCCTCTTCTGTCTTAGAATACACCAGAATGTCGTCAATAAACACAACGACAAACCGATCCAAGTAACTATGGAAGGTACGATTCATGTACTCCATAAACACACCCGGCGCATTAGTAACACCAAACGGCATAACAGAATACTCATAGTGCCCATACCTCGTTCTGAAAGCGGTTTTCTGAATGTCTTCATCCTTTACCTTGATCTGGTGATAACCTGACCTCAAATCGATTTTACTAAACACCTTAGCACCTACCAACTGGTCCATAAGATCATCAATTCTGGGAAGCGGATACCTGTTCTTTATTGTCACTTTGTTCAATTGCCTATAATCGACACAAAGTCTCATACTCCCGTCCTTCTTCTTCACTAACAATACCGGAGCACCCCACGGTGACACACTTGGTCTTACAAATTTCTTCTCAAGCAGATCTTCTAATTGCTTTTTCAATTCAGACAACTCTGAGGCTGACATTCGGTACGGTGCCATAGACACAGGCCTAGTACCAGGTATAAGATCAATGGCAAACTCAACCTCCCTCTCTGGCGGAACACTTGGAATCTCATCTGGGAACACTTCAGGGAACTCACACACTACTTGAACCCTTTCAATGATTGCCTGATTCTCAGCAGACAATGACGCCATCAAAGCAAACAGATGAACTCCCTCCTTCATTACCTTATGCAAATGACCAGCAGGCAACAACACCGATTCTTCCTCTTCGGGAGGAAGGAAACTCACAGATCTCCGGAAACAATTAATATGCACATGGTTAAATACTAACCAGTCCATACCAAGAATGACATCCAACCCTCCCAACGGCAAACAAATAAGATCAACTAGAAAATTTCTGCCGAAGATTGACAGAGGGCACTTAGCACACACAAGAGAGGTAGTTACTGAACCCTTAGCTGGAGTGTCAATAACCATCTCCCTCATCACAGAAGATAAAACAAGGTCCAATTTCTCAGCACACAAAGCAGCAATAAACGAATGCGTAGCACCAGTATCAATAATAGCAATCAAAGGAATACCATTAATAAAACATGTACCTCGAATCTCATTAGTGTCCTCTGATCCTGCGAGAGCAAACACCTTTCCATGGGACTTCTCTTTCTTCGGCTTAGTACACTTAGTACTAATATGACCTGATTCCCCGCAATTGTAACACACCACATCCCTTTTCTCACATTTCGCAGCCACATGACCCTCTTTACCGCATTTGAAACATTTATTATCTGAGCAGTCAAAACTCTTGTGACCCGGCTTGCCACACCTGTAGCACACAACCTTCGCAGGGGCATCTCCCCCACTTGTTTTCTTATTATCAGTATACCTCTGCTTACCCTTACCAGCTGGAGCCTCATACGGTTTACCCCGGTTCTGAAACTTACCCCTCAGATCCCTCATGACCCTGGAGTGAGCATTACTATCATCCTCATATATCCTGCAACTGTCGATCAAATCAGCGAATACCCTAATCTTCTGGTACCCTACAGCTTTCTTAATATCAGCCCTCAGCCCATTCTCAAACTTAATACACTTTGAGAACTCAGAATCAGCATCAGCATAATGGGGATAAAACTTAGCCAATTCAGTGAACTTGGCAGCATACTCTGTCACTGACATGCTTCCTTGCTTCAGCTCAAGGAATTCTATTTCTTTCTTAACTCTCACATCTTCAGGAAAATACTTCCGCAAGAACTCTCTACGGAAAACAGCCCAAGTTATCTCTTCATTGGCAGTTCCTAATCTCTGCCTCACCTCCATCCACCAATCATCAGCTTCCTCTGCCAGCGTATGGGTACCATACCTGACCTTCTGCGCATCATCACAATCCATGACCCGGAATATTCTTTCAATCTCTTTCAGCCATGCCAAAGCACCATCTGGATTATACTTGCCCTTAAAGACAGGTGGATTCTCTCTCTGGAACGTAGCCAAATTGCGCGTCCCATCATTAACAGCACCGGGTATATTACCCATCGCCCCGGCTATAGCCTGCAAGGCAGCAGCAAGTGCAGCATCGTCCCGTCTGGCCATTTCAAACTATCACTGCAGTACAAACAGAAATTTAGAACTAATCTAACAATTCTATTTGTCATAAGACACTATGACAAGACGACTTGGCCGGACAGACCGAACTGCTCTGATACCACTAATGTAACACCCCCTTTCTAATAACTTTACTTTTAATAAAATCAGAGTCTTTTTTTTTTTTTTTTTTTGAAAACAATTCAAGCGAGTGCTACATTTACTTCATAAAAATCACGATACATAACACCATAAGAAAAAGGCTTAGCTCGCATCAACTAAATCCAATCACCATCAGCAGCGGAATAATAATCAATTCAAAATTTAAAACCAATACATCACCAACAAAGTCTAGCAGTTTTAAGAAAATAAAGCATAAACCTAAGACACCCCCCCCTGGTGCTACGTATCAGAGCGTGACACTTCCTACCAGACGAAGGCATACAGGAAACCTTCACTCATCATTACCTGCACGTTGCCGACATAAGAAGCAACATAAAGGCAGTAGGGTGAGTCTCTTTTCATAATTAATAACATATGAAAATTAAGCAATGCATAGGAAAAAGGAAGTCAGGCACACCAATTCACAATAATGGAACAGTCGCATCAATATTTTATTTCCAAACAGCACCACACAATATATGATTTATGCATGTAATGCAACCCAAACTCCACGGGTACATGCATGTCGGATCCGTCACCAATACAAATAGGCCGTAGCCTCTGCTCACCAAATCAAAATTAGGCCGTAGCCTCTGCTCGCCAATAATGCATATGTCCATGAGATGCTATGGGAAATGCATTACAACACACCAAGTCCAAGCAATTCATCATTTAAAATTCATGATCTCACCATTGTATATAAATCAGCTCACCACATTAAAATTAGGCCGTAGCCTCTGCTCACCAATCTCACCCTATCACACTCACCAATTCATTTCACCACTCACACCAACACCAATTCAAATAGACCAGCTTAGGACATTGACACAACATAGAGAAAGTGGGTAAAAATAGCCATTTGGACACTTGAACACCATCAGCCAGAAACACCAGTGAAAATAAATTATTTTTGCATAAAATTGAGACTATTGGATAGGCACTGAAATTAGCTTCAAAACGCATTTTGAACCGTTGGATTTGGAGAACCGAGTCAAAAGTTATGTTAAAAACAGTTTAGGAAAAATGTTAGACATTCTGGAAACAGGCGCATGGGCGCTGGGCGCCCAGGGGCAACACAGCGCTTGGCGCATGGGCGCTTGGCGCCCAGGAGAAGCAACACGCAACAGCGCACAGGCGCATAGGCGCTTGGCGCCCAGGAGCAACACGCGCAACAGCGCACAGGCGCTAGGCGCCCAGGGGAACAAGCGCGCAACAGCGCACCGGCGCTAGGCGCCCAAGAGGCAACACGCGCACATAGGCGCTGGCGCCCAGAAGCAACATCCAGGGAACAGCAGCAACATGGCGCCCAAGCACTAGGCGCCTAAGGCCAACATGCTACACAACTCATTTTGCTTCGAAATTCATTTTACACGAGCCAAATGCTCAGGACATGATAAATCAATAAAAATTTTCTCAAAAACTGAACTTTAATTTTGGCGCCCATGCACTAGGCACCTATTGAAATTTCGCAACTCAACTCCTTTCTTGACCAAAATCAGTTTTCATGAGCCATTTTACCCAAGTATAAAAACCTGAAAACAATTTTCACAAAACTATCACCAGAACTTTGGGGCCCTTGGCGCCCATGACACAAGCAACAAGTGCCAAAACTGGCAGCACAGGGAACACAGTAGGCAACACAGGCAACAGGGACAGCAACACAGGCAACACAGTGACACAGAATTTTGGAAAACTGGCGCAGCACACTGCTGGGCACTTGGCGCCCATGACCATGGCGCAAAACAGAATTTTCAGCAACAATCCATAGGGTGCCTAAGGCGCCTAGGGGCATCCAAACAGAAATTTTTCCACTTTAAATTACCAATTAAAATCTACCAACACTCCTATATATAAATATAATCAAAATGTCACCATAATTTCCCAATTTCACCACATAACCACCAAACAATCATACACTCAAACAATTGGCCTACAATTCGCATATTGCCCCAATTCCAACATCAATCATAGAATTCTCAACATGTTAATTCAATGATAACATCACAATACTATAATTTCTCAACAACAACACAATTCAATCATGGAAACTAACCTAGGACCCTAACCCTAAGCAATTCCCAATTCGCATAAGTATTAAGAACAAAAAGAGGACCCCCTAACCTTGTGAAATTCGAATTGATAGCCAAGCTTCAAGGGAAGAATGCGAATCACAATTGAGCCTCCTCTCCTTCTCTTTGAGCTTCGCCCCTCTCCTCTACTTCTCCTCTTCTATTCGCACTTTTCTCTTCTCACTTCTCCTCTCTTTTACGTTACTTTCTTTCTTTTCACCAATGAGACAAAAATGCCACTAAGTCACAAGACCCATAGTGAGTCGAATCCTAATGACCATCCCATGGGTCATGGGCTCACTTGTGGGTCATGGGCTCCGTGCACCATCAATTTCGAGACAACACCTCCTAATAATTTAAAATTAAATAAATACATTAAACCTTGAATTATTTAATTAAATTAAATAACTATTGTAAGCCTTAAATAATTTAATTAAATAAATAATTAAATTATTTTGGGGCGTTACACTCAACCTTTGACTTTTGGCAAGTCAAACAGGCATACACAAATTGTGCCACATCTTTCTTCATACCAGGCCACCAGAATAACTTCTTCAAGTCATGATACATCTTTGTAGCCCCTGGATGAATACTCAGCTTGCTCCTATGACTCTCCTCAAGGATCATCTTCTTCATCTCATTATCATCGGGAACACAAATCCTATCTCTGAATCTCAACACACCTTGGGAATCCAACCTGAAATCTCCATCCACATCCTGATCACCCGCAACCAACAAGTCAACCAGCTTCACATCTAATTTCTGGGCGTCTCTGATACTAACCAAAAAGTCATTACCAATCCTCAGCATACCCAGCTTAACACTCTGCGGTGTCACTTCACAAACCAGACTCATATCACGGAATTGCTCAATCAACTCCAACTCTTTTACCATCATTGCTGACATATGCAAAGTCTTTCGACTTAAAGCATCCGCCACGACATTAGCTTTGCCGGGGTGATAGTTTAAGCCAAAATCATAGTCTTTCAGCAGCTCTAACCAACGCCTCTGCCTCATATTCAGCTCCTTCTGATCAAACAAGTATTTCAAACTCTTGTGGTCGCTGAATACCTCGAATCTAGTGCCATACAAATAGTGCCTCCAAATCTTTAGCGCAAACACAATAGCAGCCAATTCCAAATCATGAGTAGGATAGTTCTTCTCATGTGTCCGCAACTGTCTGGACGCATAAGCAACTACCTTCCCATCCTGCATCAATACACCTCCCAAGCCCATTTTGGAAGCATCACAATATACCACAAACGGTTGATCCGGCACGGGCAACACTAACACCGGAGATGTTGTCAATCTCCTCTTCAACTCTTGGAAGCTCTCTTCACACTTAGCATCCCACACAAAAACTCTCCCCTTACACGTCAATTGAGTCAACGGAAGGGCTAGCTTTGAGAAACCCTCAATGAACCTCCTGTAGTAACCAGCCAACCCCAAGAAACTCCTGATCTCAGTCGCAGACTTTGGGCTTTCCCACTGTAACACTGCATCAACCTTGGCTGGGTCTACAGCTATGCCATCCCTAGAAATAATGTGACCCAAAAAGCTTACCTCACGCAGCCAGAACTCGCATTTGGACAACTTAGCATAAAGCTTCTTCTCTTTCAATACCTCAAGCACCAATCTCAAGTGCTCTGCATGCTCCTCTTCAGACTTAGAGTATACCAGAATATCATCTATAAAAACTACTACAAACCGATCCAAGTAGCTATGGAAGATACGGTTCATGTACTCCATGAACACCCCGGGTGCATTGGTGACACCAAACGGCATCACAGAGTACTCATAATGTCCATATCTCGTTCGGAATGCTGTCTTCTGGACGTCTTCGTCTTTTACTTTAATCTGATGATACCCTGACCTCAAATCAATTTTACTAAAAACCTTAGCACCCACCAGCTGGTCCATCAGATCATCAATTCTCGGAAGAGGGTACTTGTTTTTGATAGTCACCTTCTTCAACTGTCTATAATCCACACACAGGCGCATACTCCCATCTTTCTTCTTTACTAACAAAACCGGAGCTCCCCATGGTGACACACTAGGCCTCACAAATTTCTTTTCAAGTAACTCTTCCAACTGCTTCTTCAACTCAGATAACTCAGAAGCTGACATCCGGTACGGTGCCATGGACACAGGCCTAGTACCAGGCACAAGGTCAATCCCAAACTCTACTTCCCTCTCTGGTGGCACGCTAGGAATCTCATCAGGGAACACTTCAGGGAACTCACAGACCACCTGCAACTCTTCAACTATGGCTTGGTTTTCAGCAGACATAGACGCTATCAGAGCAAATAGTTGACCACCATCCTTTATTACCTTATGCAGCTGATCCCCAGACAACAAAACAGACTTTTCCTCCCCAGGAGGAAGGAAACTCACAGACTTGCTGAAACAGTTGATATGCACATGGTTATCCACTAACCAGTCCATACCAAGAATAACATCCAACCCACCCAAAGGCAAACATATAAGATCAACCAGAAAATGCCTGCCGAAGACTGACAGAGGACACTTAGCACACAATAGAGAAGTAGTCACCGAACCCTTAGCTGGAGTGTCGATAACCATTTCCCTCTTCATATCAGACAATACTAAATTTAACTTTTCAGCACAAACAGCAGCAATAAAAGAATGCGTAGCACCAGTATCAACTATAGCAACTAAAGGGGTACCATAAATAAAACAAGTACCTCTAATCTCATTGGGTCCCTCTGAACCTGCTAGTGCGAAAACTCTCCCATTGGACTTCTCTTTCTTTGGTTTGGTACACTTAGAACTAAAGTGACCAGCTTCACCACAATTGAAACACACTGATTCCTTACGATCACAGTTAGACGCCATATGACCTTTCTTCCCACAACGGTAACACATTACTTCAGTCTTGCAATCGAAGCTTTTGTGACCCGGCTTGCCACACGTGTAACACACTATATCAGCGGGAGCACCTCCCCCACTAGGCTTCTTACCCTCAGAAGATCTTTTACCAACACCTGCCTTCCACTTATTTTTACCTCCAGCCATATCATAGGGTTTTCCCCTAAACTGAGTATTCCTTTTCTCTTTCCCAATCTTGTAGGCAGCAGAACTGTCCTCTTCATAAATCCTACTCTTGTCAACTAGTCTGGCAAAATCTCGTATCTCATGATATCCAATTGCCTTCTTAATATCAGGTCGCAGGCCACTCTCAAATTTCACACACTTGGAGAACTCTGAATCAGCATCATTGGCGTAGTAAGGACAAAATTGGGCCAGCTCTTCAAATCTGGCTGCATACTCAGCCACCGTCTTATTTCCCTGTTTCAATTCTAAGAATTCTACCTCTTTCTTGGCCCGAACGTCTTCAGGGTAATACTTTCTTTTAAATTCCCTTGTGAAGACTTCCCAAGTAACCTCTTCACCAGCAGTGTTCAACCTATGCAGCATCCCTAACCACCACTTGTCAGCCTCTTCCGCCAGCATGTGCGTCCCAAACTTCACTTGCTGGGCAGCAGTGCACTCCATAACACGGAATATCCGCTCTATCTCATTCAACCACGACAATGCTCCATCGGGATCATACCGACCCTTGAAGGTGGGTGGGTTTTCCCCCTGAAACGTTGCCAGGTTACGGGCATTCATATCAGCAGCAGTGTGTTGATTTCCAACAGCTTGGGCTATGGCTTGCAGAGCAGCAGCCAAAGCAGCATCATCCCTTCTAGCCATATCAACCTAGCACTGCAGCATAAACGACAGTTGAGAACTAAATTAAAAACTCCTAATTGTCATACACAATATGACAGACAGACACACTTGGTCGGACAGACCGAACTTTTGCTCTGATACCACTAATGTAACACCCCATTCCACCCGGCTATTATTTGTAAGAATCAGAGTTTCAAAATTTCGTTTCAAATGGAATGCTACACATAACTCTAATCTAACAAATAACAAAATCAGCATAAGCGTTCATTACATCTTTATAATACGCAACACCCTTAAATGGAATGGAATATTCAAGACTTCATCAATAAAATCCACACACTAGAAAATGAATGTCTCACAGTGGAAAATAACGTAATCTCAAAAGTGCCGAGCAACAGCCTCATCCAAAATCATTAAATCAATGCATATAAAAATTCAACAGCAAATGAATAACACTAGAAGCCTAAGCCCACCCCCTAGGTGTCACGTATCAGAGCAGACCGACTCGGGAATGAAGGGATTAAGCCTTCACTCAGGGCTACCTGTGGTAAACAACAACAGAAGGGTGAGTCTCAACTACATAATAAAGACTATAATAAGAAGTATATTTTATCATAGTGTCACACTCATACAGTCACACAGTGGCATAGTTCATACATCCAACAACTCGCATGCTTATTATTATGAGAATGTATGCAATACAGTTATGCATGTGGTACCATTTTCCCAGACCGCAGCCTCATCATCATAATATCAAACTCAGACCGCAGCCTTACCATTACATTATAAAACTCAGACCGCAGCCTTACCATCATAATATAAACTCAGACCGCAGCCTTATGTATGCATGAGACCCCATGACAAAAATCACAATCACAATTCATAACGACACGGTCCATATATCATATATCACCTCCTTATTAATCTTAGTTGTAGCCCCCATGGCCTCATCATCAATCAACTCAATTATTATTTCATCTCAATCACGTCTCTAGGACTAAGATAGCACTTAGGAACCAATCTGTCACTTTCAGGACCAAAACGAAACACACTGCACAGGCGCACCACTTGGCGCCCTGGGCGGCCACACTTGGCGCCCAACACAACACGCACGCGCACAAACATAGTAGACCACCTAAAAAATTAAAACCGCTCTAGCCAAAATGTTCAAAATGGAATTTGGTCAGGTGAAGACAAAATTTGGCTTGGGAAAATCTGCTTAGAAATTGATTTGCACACAAAGCCCCCTTTACACAAGCTAAAACTATGCCCAATAGGACCATTTCAAAACCACGCGTGCAAAACAGAAAATTCTTTAGACACAGTGCTTAAAATACAATTTGGTTAGGTGAATACAAAATTTGGCTCGGGAAAATCTGCTCAGAAATTGATTTGCACACAAAGCCCCCTTTACACAAGCTAAAACTATGCCCAATAGGACCATTTCAAAACCACGCGTGCAAAACAGAAAATTCTTTAGCCAAAATGTTTTAAATACAATTTGGTCAGGTGAATACGAAATTTGGCTAGGGAAAATATGTTCAGAACTCACAGCTCACCCCTAGGCACCACAAACATAGTCAAAACAACGCCCTCTAGGACAATTTCAAAACGGTGCGTGAACAACTGAAAATTCTTTAGCCAAAATGTTTTAAATACAATTTGGTCAGGTGAATACAAAATTTGGCTAGGGAAAATTTGCTTAGAAATTGATTTGCACACAAACACCCTTTTTGTGCGCCTTGCCTAGGCGCAGGCAGCACCTTGGCGCCACCCCAGGCGCCACAGGGCAGTCACATTGGCGCCCTGCACAGACCACACACACACACAGCAACCAGAACAGCGCCCAGGCAGCAAGCAACATGCGCAACACAACACAAACTTGGCGCCCCATGCGTCCCAAACCTCACTAACATCAAATTCCCAATTCTTTTTCCAATTCAAATCACAACAACAATCATCAAACATGTTAAGCTCATACCAACAACTTCAATTTCACACTTACACACTAATTACACATCAAAATGCGAAATTAACATGTTATAAACCCTAACTCAAGCCTAAATCGATTTTCTCCTACAATTCGTCAATTTCAACCAATATCATATAACATCAAATAGGACCCTATGATCTACATACAACCTATTATACTCTCTATTATAGAGTGAGACTCCCCTTACCTTGATTATGCCGTAAATAGAGCTCTTTCCACCGAAGCACCGACAAACCACCGCAACAAGGAATCTTCTCCTTCTTCTTTCCTCTCTCAAGATTCGCGTCCTCTCTCTCTTTCTCTTGGACCATCACGAATTGATCAACAATAGAAAGGGTTAGGAAACCGAAATTTTAAACACTTGAAAGAGAAGGAAAATCGAATAAGAAAAGGACTAGGAACTCTTACCTAGGATCAAGATGAACGAAGCCCTAACTCCTTAGCTTGAGATCGCCTTGTTCTTTCTCTTCTCCTCTCCTTCGATTTCTTTCTCTCTTTTGGCACAAGTGAGGCGAAACCTAGACCCCCAGCGCCTAAGGAGCGCCTAAGCCAACGGGCTTGGGCTTCTTGGGCCATTACTTGCAGTTCCGGTATTTCCAACGCCGTCCCCTTCAATTAAATAAAATGCTCTATTATAATTTAATCAAAAGAATTAGTGCAACACTTTAAATAATTTAATTAATTACTTAATTAAATCATTTAAAGCGTTACATGAGTCATATAAACTGAACCTGTCTGTCCCTTAAGTGCAATTTGGTTTGAAAAATATGAACAAAGTTCAAAGAGAAAAAGAAAAGAAAAACAAACCAAGAAAAAGAAGAAAATGCATGTGGAGGTCAGTGAGGAAGGAAGTGTACGCTACCAAAAATACTCAAAGAGTTCCAAGTGTGGCAACACTTAGTGTGCCAACACCATCTACATCAAAAGGCACCTACACTCAAAATAAGGTGAACCTACAATCCAAAAATGATGTTTTTGCACTCACTGCACTACATCAACAAAAATCAAACACCAAGAATAGAAATAAGGTATTGGCTCAACAAGTTGGAACACCAAAAGCCCTTTGTTGTGCTTAAGAGTCCCCTAAATACTTGAAGAAATTGTTAGTCTCGGCCATATTTTGAAAAATCTCTAAGAGTGACCAAAAGAGTTCCATTTTTTTCAAAAAGCTAAGGAAAAACTCTTTGTTCAGTTATGGAACCAATTAGAAACTCAATGGGCCACACACTCACACAAATGAGTTTTTATAACTCTGAATGTTTTAAAGCAAGGGCATGGAAGAAAAAACACAAAAAGAGAAAGGCTCATTACAATACACTTCAAACACTTCTTGAAAAACATGAGTTGAGATGTCTTCATAATTATATAAGTTTTGTGTTTTGTTTCTTGTCGTTGCTTGAGGAAAAGCAAAAATTTAAGTTTGGGGGTGTGATAACTCTATTTTATATAGAGTTATTCATACAATCAAGCTTGAGTTATTGCTTATTTTCAAGAACATTTATATATATTTATAGCTTATTTATCAAGGAACAGCATTCTAAATATTCAAATGGATAAAGGGCAATGATCTAGGCAAAATGCACACATCTTGTTAGGTTTGATGTTTTTGTTCAGTGCAGCTACTGTAGGAGTGGAAACACTGCCAACACCAGGAGTGGAAACACTAGGAGTGGAAACACTGCCAACACCTGCTAAATTCTGCAGTTTATACCAAAACATTCAAAGACCATTTCAATGCTTCCACACTTGATTTGTGACGTCATGCCTAGTCACCTGGAGCTGAGCCACTTGCTGAAGTCGGCGATACACATAAAAATCAAGTTGCAAGACTCAAACTTATCTAAAAGACATGTGGCACTTCTCCAATGGAGCTCATCTTTTGTTATGCATGCAAGCGACCAAACCTGTGCAGCTTGCTTGATTGGTTGTCAACAAATTAACCATGTTCGGTCTCCTCAGCTGATCTTTCACGCCAAAGGAAACCCCTTGCAAGAGGAAAGCTTTCAAGCCTATAAATAGATATCATATCTTCACAAGAAAAGAATCCTATCTTCTATCATCTTTCACATCTTTACATCCTTTATCTTTTCGCTTAGTTTAGGTTTAGTTTATTTTCATTTCAAGTTTCTAAGGAGAGGAAGGTGAGGAAGTGCTTGACAACCATTCCCTTCACTTCTACTTTGAAGAAATTCGTGTAAGAAATCTTTATTGTACTTCAACTTGGGAACTTGATGCAAAGATCTTCTATTCAAGTAATCTCTACTCTTTTAAGTTCTTTTGCTTTATTATTCATTTACTTATGTTCTTTGCACATTCTTTGCTTTATAACATGAGTAACATGAGCTAAATTCCCTTAAGTTGAGATGTTCTAACCTTGTAATGAACTTCTAAATATGTTATTATGGTTTATGTAGTGTAAACACTTTAAACTCTTGCATAACACTTCTTTCAACTTATTCTGGAATTGATCACTTTAGAATAGGTAAAACTTGTAGCAGCAGACATGGGCTACATTTATGAACTCAAGAGTTAATAGGGACAAGTATTTAATAAAGGAAACTTTGTTAAATACATGTTAAAACCTAGACATAGGATAGCATAGTCCTTAGGATAATAAAATTACAAGAGTGAACCTATTTAGCAACTTGGATCATTGTTAGGAGGCAAGGGAGGAATTGACAAACCTTTCTTTACTGTAAAAAACAAAGATCATAAGAGCTTGTAATGAAACTCTGAAGAGAAGTGCTGAAAGGCACAAACTGATGCACCTACATCCAGGGTTCCCACACTACATACTCCATTAAAACACTTAGAAGTAAAGTACTTGGTGAAAACATCTCAACTACTTTTTCCAACTGATTTCTCACACATTTTATTGCTTATTATTATTTTACTTACTTTGAAAACTCCAAACCAAAAATACTGAATAGTGTAGACACACTAAGTGTACACTTTGAACTACAAAAATTTACAATACATAATCCCTGTGGGTTCGACCTTTTTTATCACTTTATTACTTGTGTGACTATGTATACTTGCATATAATAAACCACACCACCCGTACGGATTGAGGATCGTGAAGTGAAAGCACTTAGAGGCAAAGAGATTGCATTGGTGAAAGTGGTTTGGCCAGGAGCTGCCGGTGAGAGTATGACTTGGGAGCTAGAGAGCAAGATGCGGGAGTCCTACCCAGAGTTGTTCGATCAGGTAAATTTCGAGGACGAAATATTCTAAGTGGGGGAGAGTTGTAACACCCTAAGTATTTAATTAATTTATTTAATAAAGCATTTAGGAATTTATTTTAATTAGTTGAATATAATTTAATTAGTTAAAATTTATATTAATTTTTTTATGTTGGTGGTATTAGGAAAAGGAGGCGCCAATTAGATGAACTTGGGCTTAAGTGAAAAGCCCAAGCCAATGATCCATGTAATAGGCGAAGTGCTAAGTCATTGGGGATTAGGATTTTGGCTAGGCATTTTGCGAATTGAGAATAGAGAATAGAGAGAGGGAGAGGCACCGTAGAGAGGAGAAGGGAGAGAGGAAGGCCGCGAGTTCAATGAGGAAGAGGAGCGTGATTTTGTTGCCGTGGTTCTGTTCGTGACTGTCTCTAGGGCCTCCGTTCTTCAAATCCGAGGTAAGGGGAGTTCTATCTTTCTATATAATAGATGATCATGATAGGTTGTAAGTTAGGGTTATCCTAGATCTATCCATGTTCTTGATTTTGTGTGTAGTTTCATGTTTGGTTAGTGATATATATGTGATCTTTGTAACACCCCCTTCTAATAACTTTACTATTTAATAAAATCAGAGTTTTTTTTTTTTTTGAAAAAACAATATAAGAGAGTGCTACATTTACTTCATTAAAATCAACAACTTCAAAATCGCATAGTTCGGCTAAAAGCCACAAGATACATAGCACCATAAAATACCTGTTTAGTTTGCATCAACTAAATACAGTCACTACCACAGCGGAATAATAAATAGTTCGGAAACACGTCCAATACATCACCAATAACAGTCTAACAGTATAAATAAAATAACACATAAGCATAAGACGCCCCCCCGGTGCTACGTATCAGAGCATGACACTCCCTACCAGACGAAGGCATAAGGGTAACCTTCACTCGCTATCACCTGCACGTTGCCGACATGAGAAGCAACATAAAAGCAGTAGGGTGAGTCTCTTTTCATAATTAATAACATATGGAATAAGTACTGCATAGGAAAAGTAACTAGGCACACCGATTCACAACAATGGCAGCAACCACATCAAAATTTCAATTCCAAACAACATTACAAAATGTGTGGTTATGCATGAAATGCAACCCAAACGCCACGGGTACATGCATGTCGGATCCGTCACCAAATACAATTAGGCCGAAGCCTCTGCTCACCAATTAAAATTAGGCCGAAGCCTCTGCTCACCAATAATGCACATGGTTCATGAGACGCCATGACAATACACCACAAAAATTCACCAAAATAAACTCACCAATAAACTCACCAAATAACTCACCAAATAAGCTCACCAAATAAACTCACCAATTAACTCACCAAATAAACTAACCAAATAAACTCACCAATTAACTCACCAAATAAATCAGAACCAATTTACTTAAATCGTTTTAGGACATTGACACAGAATAGGAGAAAGTGAATAAAAATTGCAATTAGACACCTTGAACAACTTCAGTCCAGAACCATCAGGAAAATAATCCATTTTTGCCTAAGATCAGAATATTTAAGAAGACATCGGAATTAGCTTCAAAACGCATTTTGAACCGTTAAATTTGGATAACCGAGTCAAAAGTTATGATTAAAACAAAATCGAGAAAATACTTAGACATTCTGGAACTGGCGCATAGGCGCTGGACGCCCAGGAGCAGCAACACTGGCCTGGCGCAACTGGCGCAGGGGAACACGGCGCCCAGGCACTAGGCGCCTAAGGCCAACATGGAAAACAGCTCATTTTACTCCAGAATTTGTTTTACACGAGCCATTTATCCAGTATATAAGAACCCAGCAAAAATTTTGGCAAAATGTGACACGCATCATTGGCGCCCATGGACTAGGCGCCTAAGGCCAGGACAGGGAACAACTCCTTTGACTCCAAAAATTATTTTACACGAGCCATTTATTCAGTGTATGAGAACCCAAAAAGAATTTTGAGAAAATATGCAACACAACAGTGGCGCCCTTGGCGCCCATGGCCAAGGCGCCTAGCGCCAAAACTGGGAACACAGTGAGACAGGCGCAGGAAAAACTGGCGCAGGGCGCCTAGCGCCCAGACACAGAATTGGCGCAGGAACACCCAAAAACTGGCGCAGAGCACACGGCGCCCATGCACTAGGCGCCTAATGAAAACACGGAATACAACTCTTTTGGTGGCCAAAATCATTTTACACGAGCTATTTTACTTTGACATGAAAACCAAAAGCCAAAATTGGCAAAACAATCACCAGAAAATTGGGGCCCTTGGCGCCCATGGCACAAGGCGCCTAGCGCCTGGGACAGGAACAGACACAACAGGCGCAGCACAGCTCTTGGCGCCCAGCAGCAGGGCGCCTGGGACAGAATTCCAGCAACACACACACACACCTAGGGCGCCTAAGGCTCCATCAATTTTTGAGTTCCTCTCAACATAAAAATACCAAATTAAATCACCAATGCCAATTACTTATATGAACACTAGCCATCACATTTTCCACCAAAAATTCATTCAATCATAACACCAAACAATGGGCATGCACAATTCCTATTGTGTACAATTCAACACCAAATCAAACATATCTTTGCACAATTAAAATTTCAGCATAGCAACAACATCAAAACATACCAATCATTCATGGAAATCGCCCTAGAACCTAACCCTAGACAACACCTATCACATAAGTTATTAAGAATGGAAAGAAGAACCCCCTAACCTTATGGAACTCGA
The DNA here is from genome assembly GCA_039519185.1 of Astragalus membranaceus. Taxonomy (NCBI): domain Eukaryota; kingdom Viridiplantae; phylum Streptophyta; class Magnoliopsida; order Fabales; family Fabaceae; genus Astragalus; species Astragalus membranaceus. The sequence continues at coordinate 78,766,644 of CM076850.1, read as the reverse complement.
ATACACTAGGCAAGGCTCCAAGGAATTGCAAGACACCAACAAGCTCTCCCTTCCTCCTTGAGTGCTCCACGAATTTTGTAACACCCCGGTAAATTTAACATGTAAAAGTACCCAAGTGCACCAAAGTGTAAACATCAGAGATAATAATTCCTGTTCAGACACTGAATACCACTATAAAATTTTTGCTGAAATACAACATAACCATCTTATACACAAATAAGACCATACGGTGCTCAGACCATAAACTGTCAGCAACTGTGGTAATCAGAGTCATACAAGAAAGCGGAAAGAAAGATAAACAAAACACTAATACCATAGTGTTGTGGTACATAGACAATAGAAGGAAAATAAACTTGAACATAAAGCTAAGTCATCATCCTTCTCCCGGGGCCACCTACTCGTGCCCGAGGTTTCTTCTGTCCCTGTTTATCTGTAAAACAACAACATTTAAACAGTGAGATACAATCTCAGTGAGTTCTACCGCGACCCCTACTAACACTCTCGGTCCAATTATAAATCCTGTTTAATTTAACACGACACCGACTGCACGCACTGCTAATCCCGGTGAACCGTGTGATAGTATTCTAACTTAGTACGACACCGACTGCACACACTGCTAATCCCGGTGAACCGCACTACAAAACAATTCTACGTACCACTGACTGCACGCACTGCTAATCCCGGTGGACGTAGCACATAACTTTTAACATAACACTGACTGCACGCACTGCTAATCCCGGCGAACCCCATAACCAATAGTCCGTTTGTTATCAATAAAACATACCCGCACACGCATACTATTATTCGGCTTTTTCGAAATGATTTGGACATCAAAAGTATTTGGTAAAACCCTTTTTAAAACATACTCAAAATCATGGCATTATAAACCTAATATCATTATAGAAGGGTTAGGAAAGGATTAGGATCGAAACGGAATCATTTAGGGTACCTTGAAAATTTTGGGCAGAACTAGGCGCACGGGTCGTGCCCCTGGACGCACGGGTCGTGCCCCTGGACGCACGGGTCGTGTGCCCTGTTAGACATTTTTAAACACGGAAACAGAACCAGGCGCACGGGTCGTGTGCCTGGGACGCACGGGTCGTGCGCATTTGACAGCATTCCAAAAATGGCCTGTTTTAAGAAAATTTGCTTTCCGATTAATCCGAAACTCGCCCCGATCGATTCTTAACTCAAAAACAGACAGTACCAGACAATATACCAGTCCAATCAACATTAAACAATCAAGCAATTCAATCAAAAACTCAACGATTACGAATTTCGTTAAAACGCGGTATATTTCAAAATAACGTTTTCGACTCAAAATCTTTCGAAACCAAGTCACACAATTCATTTCAAAACGGAATAAGCCTAAACGTGAGTAAAACTCACCCTTGAAGCGAGAGTTGTTGCCGAGCCGAAACCACCGATATGTCAAAACCACCGAATCGAACCCAATCAACACTGAATCGCTCCTAACTTCGTTTCGAGCTTCCAACCACGTTCAATCCGCTCCTAGCTTCGATCCTAAACATAACACAATCATCAATTTCATCATTTAATCCAAGTTTTCAACAATTTCCTCCCTCAAAACCCCTAAAATTCGTAGGTCACAAAAGGGGGAGAAAACCGGATGGAATCTTACCTAGCTCTTGGGTTATGATGAGGAGAGGGAGATGATGAAGGTGATGAATTTTGGAGGGGAGGGGGGCTTCACTTCTCTTCTTCCTTTCTCTTCTTCTTTCCTCTTCTTCTTTCTCTCCTTTTTTCTTCTTTTCTTCCTCTTCTTTCTCTTCTGTTCGTATCCTCTTCTTTCTTTCTTTTCTTTTTTATTCAACACACACACACACACATATATTTAATTAATAAATAAGTGGTAGTGTGGTCCAATTACCGTATTGATCTTAATCCCTTATTTCGATTCCAAAACTTCCTTGACCCGTATTATCCGGTTAACGATCTAATGTCATTCAATAAATAATTTTAGTACTCAATAAATTTACCAGTCAAGTACTAAATTACTCCCATTGGGTTAACATCCAAATAATTCGCCTAATTATTTTGAGGATGTTACATTCTCCCCTACTTAAAGAATTTTGTCCTCAAAATTAAACACAACGTACCTCAAGAAAACAGATACGGATACTGGGTCCGCATATCGTCCTCCGACTCCCAAGTAGCTTCCTCGACGGAAAAACCATCCCAAACCACCTTGACAATGGTAATTGACTTCGTCCGTAGCGTCCTCTCGCCACGTTCCACGATGTAATTTGGATGAGGTTGGAAAGACAAGTCCGGTCGGAGGTCAATCGTTTCAAAATCTAACGGTTGACTTGGATCGGGAATGTACTTCCGCAACTGAGACACATGGAATACATCATGCAAATTTGACAATGGAGGAGGCAAAGCGATGCGGTATGCTAGAGGCCCAACTCGCTCGATAATTTGGAAGGGCCCAATATACCGAGGACTGAGTTTCTTCACCCGCAATGCCCTACCTGTGCCAATTGTCGGTGATAATTTCAAAAACACATGATCACCCGACTCAAACTCTAACGGCCTTCTCCTTGTGTCGGCATAACTCTTTTGCCTACTTTGAGCAGCTTTCATTCTTTCCCTTATCTGGCGGATCTTTTCAGTGGTGTCATGAATCATCTCGGGTCCTAACAATCGGTTCTCACCTACTTGCCACCAACACAATGGAGTTCTACATTTCCTACCATACAAGGCTTCAAAAGGTGCCATCCCGATACTGGAATGATAACTGTTGTTGTAAGAGAATTCTACCAATGGAAGATGATCCTCCCATTTCTTCCCGTTATCAAGTACCGAAGCCCGAAGCATATCCTCTAATGTCTGGATAGTCCTCTCGGTCTGGCCATCTGTCTGTGGGTGGTAAGCGGTGCTAAGAAGTACTTTAGTCCCCATTGCTTCATTCAGAGCTTTCCAAAATCGAGAAGTAAATTTCGGATCTCGATCCGACACTATACAGGCAGGAGCCCCATGTAACCTTACTATGTTCTTTAAATACACCTCAGCTAACTTGGATACTTTACTGCTCGAACGAACTGGAATGAAATGAGCTGATTTGGTTAACCGATCCACAACTACCCAAATGGAGTCGTTACCGGCTTGAGACCTTGGCAATGCCACTACAAAATCCATGGAAATGTCTTCCCATTTCCACACTGGCACATCTAGTGGCCGTAGCAAACCACCAGGCTTCTGATGTTCTATCTTAACCTTTTGACAAGTTAAGCATTGAGATACGAATTCAGCAATCTCTAACTTCATTCATTGCCACCAATACATCTGCTTTAAATCTCTATACATCTTGGTGGATCCAGGATGTACAGAAAATAAACTTCGGTGTGCTTCTTCTAGCACTTGCTTTTTAATATCTTCATTATCGGGCACACAGATCCTACCGTTGAAACAAATAACTCCATCACTATCCTCAGTAAAATCTGGCAACAATTTCTGCGATTGTAGCTTTACATCAATTTCCTGTGCTAAGCGAATAGAATCCCTTAATGAACTGGAGATCCTCATATGGCTCAACACTAACCGGTTCTTCCTCGATCTTGCATTCATATTTAAGTCCCTAAAGGACTCCAACAACTTCATTTCATGCATCATAAACTTTGCTATGTGAATGGATTTCCTACTTAGTGCATCAGCTACAACATTAGCCTTTCCCGGATGATACTTCAGTTCGAAGTCATAATCCTTCAGAAATTCCACCCACCTTCTCTGCCTGTTATTCAACTCTTTCTGATCAAACAAATATTTCAAACTTTTATGATCACTAAAGACTTCGAAACGAGACCCATACAGGTAATGTCTCCAAATCTTCAGTGCGTACACAATAGCTGCCAACTCCAAATCATGAGTCGGATAATTCTCTTCATGAGTCTTCAACTGTCTGGAGGCATAAGCTACAACTTGTTGGTTCTGCATGAGAACACATCCCAAACCCTTCCCAGAAGCATCGCTGAAAATTTGAAAATCCAAAGACGGATCTGGAAGAATTAGGATTGGAGCAGAAGTCAACCTAACCTTCATTTCTTGAAAACATTCCTCACAATCGGCATCCCATATAAACGGTTGGGCCTTACGAGTTAACCGAGTAAGTGGAAGAACCAATTGTGAAAAACCTTGAATAAACCTCCGGTAGTAACCAGCTAGACCCAAGAAACTTCTTATTTCAGTGACAGATGTTGGCCGTTCCCAGTTCAACACCGCTTCCACCTTACTAGGATCCACTGCAACTCCCGATTGGGAAATCACGTGTCCCAAAAACTTCACTTCCGGCATCCAGAAGTCACACTTCGACGGCTTGGCATACAATTTCTTTTCTCGGAGTACGTTCAGAACAATGCCGAGATGTTGAACATGGTCCTCAATGGTCTTAGAGTACACCAAGATGTCATCAATAAAAACTACTACAAACTGGTCGAGATAAGTGTGGAACACTCGGTTCATGTAATCCATGAATACGGCTGGAGCATTAGTCAAACCGAAGGGCATCACTACGAACTCGTAATGTCCATATCTAGTACGGAAAGCTGTCTTCGGAATATGTAAGGCTCTTACCTTTATTTGATGATAGCCCGATCTCAGATCAATTTTTGAAAATACCACTGCACCTCGAAGTTGGTCAAGCAAATCGTCTATTCTTGGCAATGGATATTTTTTTTAATCGTCACCTTGTTGAGTTGACAGTAGTCAATACACAACCTCATGCTTCCGTCCTTCTTCTTAACTAGCAATACCGGAGCACCCCATGGAGAAGCACTCGGTCGGATAAACCTCTTCGATATCAACTCTTCAAGTTGAGACTTCAATTCCTTCAATTCTAAAGGAGACATCCTATAAGGAGCAATAGATATCGATCCTGTACCAGGAATCAATTCTATTGAGAATTCTACCTCTCGGTCAGGAGGTAAGGATGATACTTCTTCTGGAAAGACATCTAGGAATTCATTTACCACTTGCACGGATGACAAGTCTAAACCCGTTTCAGTAGATGCAGATAACATAATAAGAATAGCTTCCGCACCTTGGAATAATGACTGGCTTGCTTCGGTATAAGAGATCGTTGCTTCAGAGTCCGCCTGTGTCAATCCTACGGATTCGGAGGCGAAGCTAATGGTTCGATCAGCACAGTTGATAGTCACATGATTTTCAGCCATCCAATTCATACCCAGAACAATGTCCATACTTCTCATAGGCAAGCAAATAAATTTCACAACAAATTGTCTGTCCCCTATGACAAGTAGGCAATTTTCACACAACGATTGGGTCTGGACACGATCCTTGGCAGCAGTTAAAATAGTTATCGGTTCGGATAGCTCAGATAATGCTAAACCCAACCGATCCACACATGCTTGTGATATAAAACAGTGAGTTGCACCAGAATCATATAAAATATTGACTGAGTTATTAAAAAGAGATCACGTACCCCTCAGAAGATTATAAGTAGGCGTGATGGTTCGAGCATCCAATGTGTTAATTCGTCCCTGCCTAGGAGCATTGGGTGCTCCTTGAAAACTCTTCTTTTTCGGGCATTCATTTGAATAGTGGCCCTCTTCGTTACAATTATAGCACCGGTTTGACCTTTGTCGACAGTCACCCTGATGATGTCTTCCACAAGTGTCACATTTGCGGAACTTTGATGAGTCAAAGGATTGTACTTGCTTTCCTTTATAATTATTTCCCTTGAATTGTCTACTTGGAGTGGAAGATTCAGCAACCTTTTTCTTACCCTTCCAATAGTCTTTCTTTTCAGCATACATTTTCCTCAGATCCTCCTCAGCAACATATGCTTGTTGCACTAGGGCAGGATAATTAACCAAAGTGTAAGAGCTTAGTCCTTGGCTCACATCAGCTCGGAGACCTTCCTTGAACATTTGCATCTTCCACATATCATTTGGGGCATACCTCCCCAACTCATAGAACTGAGACAATCTTTCAAATTTCGCAGCATATTCTCCAACTGACAAATCACCTTGCTGAAGATTCACAAACTCCGCTTGCTTACTTAGTCTCTTCACTGAAGGGAAATATTGCTTCAAAAACAATTCCTTGAAGTTGTCCCAAGTGAGAGGAGTTCCTTGGAGTTCCATCATTTGCCTTGCATTACACCACCAGGTGTGGGCATCTTCATCGAGCACATTTGCCGCACATATTACTTTCTCTTCTTCCCCGCATTGCAAGGTTTGAAAAATTTTCTCCATTGAGTCAATCCAATAATAGGCAGTCATTGGATCCGGCCCACCCTTGTAAGTCGGGGGCTTCATCTTTTGAAATTGGAAATACGTCCGGTTAGGATCTTCTTGATGAGGTTGGAAATTGGGCTGTTGCAGACCCATTTGGTCATGCTGCATTTGCAACATATCCTGCATCATCTTTTGCTGATTCTCAATGACATTCTGCATCCACTCAAAGTTCGGATCAACAGGAGGAGGAACGCCTCTACCTCTTCAGGCCATGATTCTGCGAAATATGCACAAAGTATTAAGTTGATCAAGCTCAATGTCTAATAGCATACTAAGAAAATCACGACTGGAGAAAGCAAAGACCCTAAAAGCTAAGTCCGACTAGGTCGAACCGCTCTGATACCAATTGTAACACCCCGGTAAATTTAACATGTAAAAGTACCCAAGTGCACCAAAGTGTAAACATCAGAGATAATAATTCCTGTTCAGACACTGAATACCACTATAAAATTTTTGCTGAAATACAACATAACCATCTTATACACAAATAAGACCATACGGTGCTCAGACCATAAACTGTCAGCAACTGTGCTAATCAGAGTCATACAAGAAAGCGGAAAGAAAGATAAACAAAACACTAATGCCATATTGTTGTGGTACATAGACAATAGAAGGAAAATAAACTTGAACATAAAGCTAAGTCATCATCATTCTCCCGGGGCCACCTACTCGTGCCTCTAAGGTTTCTTCTGTCCCTGTTTATCTGTAAAACAACAACATTTAAACAGTGAGATACAATCTCAGTGAGTTCTACCGCGACCCCTACTAACACTCTCGGTCCAATTATAAATCCTGTTTAATTTAACACGACACCGACTGCACGCACTACTAATCCCGGTGAACCGTGTGATAGTATTCTAACTTAGTACGACACCGACTGCACACATTGCTAATCCCGGTGAACCGCACTACAAAACAATTCTACGTACCACTGACTACACGCACTGCTAATCCCGGTGGACGTAGCACATAACTCTTAACATAACACCGACTGCACGCACTGCTAATCCCGGCGAACCCCATAACCAATAGTGTTTCCTAATGGCACAGAGCCTAGGGTAAGGGTTCATGACTTCCCCGCCTAGTATGTCAACATGGGTCGTCACCCAAACTCGATATAATATATATATCTACAATCATATGAACATTTAGTTCATCAGTTTATACTTTACCACATAGGACTCATAGTCCGTTTGTTATCAATAAAATATACCCGCACACGCATACTATTATGTGGCTTTTTCGAAATGATTTGGACATCAAAAGTATTTGGTAAAACCCTTTTTAAAACATACTCAAAATCATGGCATTATAAGCCTAATATCATTATAGAAGGGTTAGGAAAGGATTAGGATCGAAACGGAATCATTTAGGGTACCTTGAAAATTTTGGGCAGAACTAGGCGCACGGGTTGTGCCCCTGGACGCATGGGTCGTGTGCCCTGTTAGACATTTTTAAACACGGAAACAGAACCAGGCGCACGGGTCGTGTGCCTGGGACGCACGGGTCGTGCGCATTTGACAGCATTCCAAAAATGGCCTGTTTTAAGAAAATTTGCTTTCCGATTAATCCGAAACTCGCCCCGATCGATTCCTAACTCAAAAACAGACAGTACCAGACAATATACCAGGCCAATCAACATCAAACAATCAAGCAATTCAATCAAAAACTCAACGATTACGAATTTCGTTAAAACGCGATATATTTCAAAATAACGTTTTCGACTCAAAATCTTTCGAAACCAAGTCACACAATTCATTTCAAAACGGAATAAGCCTAAACGTGAGTAAAACTCACCCTTGAAGCGAGAGTTGTTGCCGAGCCGAAACCACCGATATGTCAAAACCACCGAATCGAACCCAATCAACACTGAATCGCTCCTAACTTCGTTTCGAGCTTCCAATCACGTTCAATCCGCTCCTAGCTTCAATCCTAAACATAACCCAATCATCAATTTCATCATTTAATCCAAGTTTTCAACAATTTCCTCCCTCAAAACCCCTAAAATTTGTAGGTCACAAAAGGGGGAGAAACCCGGATGGAATCTTACCTAGCTCTTGGGTTATGATGAGGAGAGGGAGATGATGAAGGTGATGAATTTTGGAGGGGGGGGGGCTTCACTTCTCTTCTTCCTTTCTCTTCTTCTTTCCTCTTCTTCTTTCTCTCCTTTTTTCTTCTTTTCTTCCTCTTCTTTCTCTTCTGTTCGTATCCTCTTCTTTCTTTCTTTCTTTTCTTTTTTATTCAACACACACACACACATATATATTTAATTAATAAATAAGTGGTAGCGTGGTCCAATTACCGTATTGATCTTAATCCCTTATTCGATTCCAAAACTTCCTTGACCCGTATTATCCGGTTAACGATCTAATGTCATTCAACAAATAATTTTAGTACTCAATAAATTTACCAGTCAAGTACTAAATTACTCCCATTGGGTTAACATCCAAATAATTCGCCTAATTATTTTGAGGATGTTACAAATTTCCTCTCCTTTCCTCTTGCAACCGTCGCTTCCTCTTCTCACTCTCTCTCTATTCGCTTTCTTTTCTTTCTTTTTGGATGAAACGAGTGAATGAAAACTACCCCTCAAGACCCCTAAGTGAATCGAGCTCTATGACTAGCCAATGGGTCATGGGCCTACTTGTGGATCATGGGCCCTCAAGTGCACCACCTAATTCATGACGACACCTCCTAATTAAATAAAATAAAATAAATCCTGAATTAGTTAATTAAATTAAATAAATATTGTAAGCCTTAAATAACTTAATTAAATAAATAATTAAATTATTTTGGGGCGTTACAATCCTCCCCCACTTAGAATATTTCGTCCTCGAAATTACCTGAATCAAACAACTCCGGATATGCTTCCCGCATCTTACTCTCCAGCTCCCAAGTCATACTCTCCCCAGCAGCTCCTAACCAAACCACTTTCACCAAAGGAATCTCCTTCCCTCTCAGAATCTTCACTTCTCTATCCTCAATTCGCACTGTCATAGTCTCCACGGTGAGATTATCCCGTACCTCTACTTCATCCATCTGAATCACATGAGACGGGTCCGGAACATACTTTCGAAGTTGTGACACGTGAAACACGTCATGCAAGTTCGAAAGATTAGGCGGCAAGGCCACCCTATAGGCAACACTTCCCACTGTAACACCCCCTTTCTAATAACTTTACTTTTAATAAAATCAGAGTCTTTTTTTTTTTTTTTTTTTTTGAAAACAATTCAAGCGAGTGCTACATTTACTTCATAAAAATCACGATACATAACACCATAAGAAAAAGGCTTAGCTCGCATCAACTAAATCCAATCACCATCAGCAGCGGAATAATAATCAATTCAAAATTTAAAACCAATACATCACCAACAAAGTCTAGCAGTTTTAAGAAAATAAAGCATAAACCTAAGACACCCCCCCCTGGTGCTACGTATCAGAGCGTGACACTTCCTACCAGACGAAGGCATACAGGAAACCTTCACTCATCATTACCTGCACGTTGCCGACATAAGAAGCAACATAAAGGCAGTAGGGTGAGTCTCTTTTCATAATTAATAACATATGAAAATTAAGCAATGCATAGGAAAAAGGAAGTCAGGCACACCAATTCACAATAATGGAACAGTCGCATCAATATTTTATTTCCAAACAGCACCACACAATATATGATTTATGCATGTAATGCAACCCAAACTCCACGGGTACATGCATGTCGGATCCGTCACCAATACAAATAGGCCGTAGCCTCTGCTCACCAAATCAAAATTAGGCCGTAGCCTCTGCTCACCAATAATGCATATGTCCATGAGATGCTATGGGAAATGCATTACAACACACCAAGTCCAAGCAATTCATCATTTAAAATTCATGATCTCACCATTGTATATAAATCAGCTCACCACATTAAAATTAGGCCGTAGCCTCTGCTCACCAATCTCACCCTATCACACTCACCAATTCATTTCACCACTCACACCAACACCAATTCAAATAGACCAGCTTAGGACATTGACACAACATAGAGAAAGTGGGTAAAAATAGCCATTTGGACACTTGAACACCATCAGCCAGAAACACCAGTGAAAATAAATTATTTTTGCATAAAATTGAGACTATTGGATAGGCACTGAAATTAGCTTCAAAACGCATTTTGAACCGTTGGATTTGGATAACCGAGTCAAAAGTTATGTTAAAAACAGTTTAGGAAAAATGTTAGACATTCTGGAAACAGGCGCATGGGCGCTGGGCGCCCAGGGGCAACACAGCGCTTGGCGCCCAGGAGAAGCAACACGCAACAGCGCACAGGCGCATAGGCGCTTGGCGCCCAGGAGCAACACGCGCAACAGCGCACAGGCGCTAGGCGCCCAGGGGAACAAGCGCGCAACAGCGCACAGGCGCTAGGCGCCCAAGAGGCAACACGCGCACATAGGCGCTGGCGCCCAGAAGCAACATCCAGGGAACAGCAGCAACATGGCGCCCAAGCACTAGGCGCCTAAGGCCAACATGCTACACAACTCATTTTGCTTCGAAATTCATTTTACACGAGCCAAATGCTCAGGACATGATAAATCAATAAAAATTTTCTCAAAAACTGAACTTTAATTTTGGCGCCCATGCACTAGGCACCTATTGAAATTTCGCAACTCAACTCCTTTCTTGACCAAAATCAGTTTTCATGAGCCATTTTACCCAAGTATAAAAACCTGAAAACAATTTTCACAAAACTATCACCAGAACTTTGGGGCCCTTGGCGCCCATGACACAAGCAACAAGTGCCAAAACTGGCAGCACAGGGAACACAGTAGGCAACACAGGCAACAGGGACAGCAACACAGGCAACAGGGACAGCAACACAGGCAACACAGTGACACAGAATTTTGGAAAACTGGCGCAGCACACTGCTGGGCACTTGGCGCCCATGACCATGGCGCAAAACAGAATTTTCAGCAACAATCCATAGGGCGCCTAAGGCGCCTAGGGGCATCCAAACAGAAATTTTTCCACTTTAAATTACCAATTAAAATCTACCAACACTCCTATATATAAATATAATCAAAATGTCACCATAATTTCCCAATTTCACCACATAACCACCAAACAATCATACACTCAAACAATTGGCCTACAATTCGCATATTGCCCCAATTCCAACATCAATCATAGAATTCTCAACATGTTAATTCAATGATAACATCACAATACTATAATTTCTCAACAACAACACAATTCAATCATGGAAACTAACCTAGGACCCTAACCCTAAGCAATTCCCAATTCGCATAAGTATTAAGAACAAAAAGAGGACCCCCTAACCTTGTGAAATTCGAATTGATAGCCAAGCTTCAAGGGAAGAATGCGAATCACAATTGAGCCTCCTCTCCTTCTCTTTGAGCTTCGCCCCTCTCCTCTACTTCTCCTCTTCTATTCGCACTTTTCTCTTCTCACTTCTCCTCTCTTTTACGTTACTTTCTTTCTTTTCACCAATGAGACAAAAATGCCACTAAGTCACAAGACCCATAGTGAGTCGAATCCTAATGACCATCCCATGGGTCATGGGCTCACTTGTGGGTCATGGGCTCCGTGCACCATCAATTTCGAGACAACACCTCCTAATAATTTAAAATTAAATAAATACATTAAACCTTGAATTATTTAATTAAATTAAATAACTATTGTAAGCCTTAAATAATTTAATTAAATAAATAATTAAATTATTTTGGGGCGTTACAACTCTCCCCCACTTAGAATATTTCGTCCTCGAAATTACCTGAATCAAACAACTCCGGATATGCTTCCCGCATCTTGCTCTCCAGCTCCCAAGTCATACTCTCACCAGCAGCTCCTAACCAAACCACTTTCACCAACGGAATCTCCTTCCCTCTCAGAATCTTTACTTCTCTATCTTCAATCCGCACAGGCATAGTCTCAACCGTGAGATTATCCCGTACCTCTACTTCGTCCATCTGAATTACATGAGACGGGTCCGGAACATACTTTCGAAGTTGTGACACGTGAAACACGTCATGCAAGTTCGAAAGATTAGGCGGCAAAGCCACCCTATAGGCAACACTTCCCACCCTCTCCGTAATCTGATACGGACCAATGAAACGGGGAGTCAACTTCTTAGATTTCAAGGCACGCCCAACACCAGTCACCGGAGTGACTCTCAGAAACACATGATCACCGGCCTGAAACTCTAAATCCTTCCTTCTCTTATCATGATAGCTCTTTTGTCGACTCTGCGACGCTTTCATCTTCTCACGGATTAATTTTACCTTCTCAGTTGTTTCTCGCACAATCTCAGGCCCCAACACTGCACTCTCCCCAGATTCATACCAACACAACGGAGTCCTACATCTCCGACCATACAATGCCTCAAACGGTGCCATACCAATACTAGAGTGAAAACTGTTGTTATAGGTGAATTCTATCAACGAAAGATGAGAATCCCATGAACCTCCCTGCTCAAGAACACATGCCCTCAACAAGTCCTCTAACGACTGAATAGTCCTCTCCGTCTGACCATCTGTCTGCGGATGATAAGCGGAGCTCAACCTCAACTTAGAACCCAAAGCTTCCTGCAAACTCTTCCAAAATTCAGAGGTGAATCTTGGATCTCTATCAGACACAATACTAAGCGGAACGCCATGCAACTTCACAATAGTCTTGATGTAGATTTCTGCCAACTTTGGAACTGGATAAGTCATATTAATTGGTAAGAAATGAGCCGACTTAGACAACCTGTCCACAACTACCCATATAGCATCAAACCCTCTCACTGTATTTGGCAATCCTGTTACAAAATCCATGGAAATGCTATCCCATTTCCATTCCGGAATCTCCAATGGTTGCATCAACCCCGCAGGCTTCTGATGCTCAATCTTAGACTTCTGACAAGTCAGACAAGAATACACAAACTGTGCCACATCCTTCTTCATACCAGGCCACCAGAACATTTTCTTCAAATCTTGGTACATTTTCGTAGCCCCGGGATGAATACTCAACTTGCTCCTATGGCTCTCCTCAAGAATCATTCTCTTCATCTCAGCATCGTCAGGAATGCAGATCCTATCTCTGAATCTCAATACACCTTGGGAATCTAACTTGAAATCTCTATCCACACCTTGATCATTCACAACCAACAGGTCTACCAACTTTACATCTGACTTTTGGGCTTCTCTGACACTGACCAAGAATTCATTGCCAATCTTCAACATCCCCAATCTGACACTCTGCGGTGTCACTTCACAAACCAGACTCATGTCCCGAAACTGCTCAATCAACTCTAACTCTTTCACCATCAAAGCCGACATATGCAAACTCTTCCGACTTAAAGCATCAGCCACGACATTAGCTTTGCCGGGGTGATAGTTCAAGCCAAAATCATAATCTTTCAGCAATTCTAACCAACGTCTCTGTCTCATATTTAGCTCCTTCTGATCAAACAAGTATTTCAGACTCTTGTGGTCACTAAACACTTCAAATCGGGTACCATACAGATAGTGCCTCCAAATTTTCAGCACAAACACAATTGCAGCTAGTTCCAAATCATGAGTAGGGTAGTTCTTCTCATGGGTCCTCAACTGTCTGGACGCATAAGCTACTACCTTACCCTCTTGCATCAATACACCTCCCAAACCCATCTTGGAAGCATCGCAATATACTACAAACGGTCGATCAGGAACAGGCAAAGTCAAAACGGGCGATGTAGTCAACCTCTTCTTCAACTCATTGAAGCTCTCCTCACAGCGTGCATCCCACACAAAAGCTCTTCCCTTACACGTCAATTGAGTCAACGGAAGTGCCAACTTCGAGAAACCTTCAATAAATCTCCTGTAATAACCAGCTAATCCCAAGAAGCTTCTGATTTCTGTAACTGACTTCGGGCTCTCCCATTGAGACACGGCATCAACCTTGGCTGGGTCCACAGCTATACCATTACCAGAGATAATATGACCAAGGAAACCTACCTCATTCAGCCAGAACTCACACTTAGACAATTTTGCATACAGTTTCTTTTCTTTTAGCACTTCTAGCACTAACCTCAAATGTTCTGCATGCTCCTCTTCTGTCTTAGAATACACCAGAATGTCGTCAATAAACACAACGACAAACCGATCCAAGTAACTATGGAAGGTACGATTCATGTACTCCATAAACACACCCGGCGCATTAGTAACACCAAACGGCATAACAGAATACTCATAGTGCCCATACCTCGTTCTGAAAGCGGTTTTCTGAATGTCTTCATCCTTTACCTTGATCTGGTGATAACCTGACCTCAAATCGATTTTACTAAACACCTTAGCACCTACCAACTGGTCCATAAGATCATCAATTCTGGGAAGCGGATACCTGTTCTTTATTGTCACTTTGTTCAATTGCCTATAATCGACACAAAGTCTCATACTCCCGTCCTTCTTCTTCACTAACAATACCGGAGCACCCCACGGTGACACACTTGGTCTTACAAATTTCTTCTCAAGCAGATCTTCTAATTGCTTTTTCAATTCAGACAACTCTGAGGCTGACATTCGGTACGGTGCCATAGACACAGGCCTAGTACCAGGTATAAGATCAATGGCAAACTCAACCTCCCTCTCTGGCGGAACACTTGGAATCTCATCTGGGAACACTTCAGGGAACTCACACACTACTTGAACCCTTTCAATGATTGCCTGATTCTCAGCAGACAATGACGCCATCAAAGCAAACAGATGAACTCCCTCCTTCATTACCTTATGCAAATGACCAGCAGGCAACAACACCGATTCTTCCTCTTCGGGAGGAAGGAAACTCACAGATCTCCGGAAACAATTAATATGCACATGGTTAAATACTAACCAGTCCATACCAAGAATGACATCCAACCCTCCCAACGGCAAACAAATAAGATCAACTAGAAAATTTCTGCCGAAGATTGACAGAGGGCACTTAGCACACACAAGAGAGGTAGTTACTGAACCCTTAGCTGGAGTGTCAATAACCATCTCCCTCATCATAGAAGATAAAACAAGGTCCAATTTCTCAGCACACAAAGCAGCAATAAACGAATGCGTAGCACCAGTATCAATAATAGCAATCAAAGGAATACCATTAATAAAACATGTACCTCGAATCTCATTAGTGTCCTCTGATCCTGCGAGAGCAAACACCTTTCCATGGGACTTCTCTTTCTTCGGCTTAGTACACTTAGTACTAATATGACCTGATTCCCCGCAATTGTAACACACCACATCCCTTTTCTCACATTTCGCAGCCACATGACCCTCTTTACCGCATTTGAAACATTTATTATCTGAGCAGTCAAAACTCTTGTGACCCGGCTTGCCACACCTGTAGCACACAACCTTCGCAGGGGCATCTCCCCCACTTGTTTTCTTATTATCAGTATACCTCTGCTTACCCTTACCAGCTGGAGCCTCATACGGTTTACCCCGGTTCTGAAACTTACCCCTCAGATCCCTCATGACCCTGGAGTGAGCATTACTATCATCCTCATATATCCTGCAACTGTCGATCAAATCAGCGAATACCCTAATCTTCTGGTACCCTACAGCTTTCTTAATATCAGCCCTCAGCCCATTCTCAAACTTAATACACTTTGAGAACTCAGAATCAGCATCAGCATAATGGGGATAAAACTTAGCCAATTCAGTGAACTTGGCAGCATACTCTGTCACTGACATGCTTCCTTGCTTCAGCTCAAGGAATTCTATTTCTTTCTTACCTCTCACATCTTCAGGAAAATACTTCCGCAAGAACTCTCTACGGAAAACAGCCCAAGTTATCTCTTCATTGGCAGTTCCTAATCTCTGCCTCACCTCCATCCACCAATCATCAGCTTCCTCTGCCAGCGTATGGGTACCATACCTGACCTTCTGCGCATCATCACAATCCATGACCCGGAATATTCTTTCAATCTCTTTCAGCCATGCCAAAGCACCATCTGGATTATACTTGCCCTTAAAGACAGGTGGATTCTCTCTCTGGAACGTAGCCAAATTGCGCGTCCCATCATTAACAGCACCGGGTATATTACCCATCGCCCCGGCTATAGCCTGCAAGGCAGCAGCAAGTGCAGCATCGTCCCGTCTGGCCATTTCAAACTATCACTGCAGTACAAACAGAAATTTAGAACTAATCTAACAATTCTATTTGTCATAAGACACTATGACAAGACGACTTGGCCGGACAGACCGAACTGCTCTGATACCACTAATGTAACACCCCCTTTCTAATAACTTTACTTTTAATAAAATCAGAGTCTTTTTTTTTTTTTTTTTTGAAAACAATTCAAGCGAGTGCTACATTTACTTCATAAAAATCACGATACATAACACCATAAGAAAAAGGCTTAGCTCGCATCAACTAAATCCAATCACCATCAGCAGCGGAATAATAATCAATTCAAAATTTAAAACCAATACATCACCAACAAAGTCTAGCAGTTTTAAGAAAATAAAGCATAAACCTAAGACACCCCCCCCCTGGTGCTACGTATCAGAGCGTGACACTTCCTACCAGACGAAGGCATACAGGAAACCTTCACTCATCATTACCTGCACGTTGCCGACATAAGAAGCAACATAAAGGCAGTAGGGTGAGTCTCTTTTCATAATTAATAACATATGAAAATTAAGCAATGCATAGGAAAAAGGAAGTCAGGCACACCAATTCACAATAATGGAACAGTCGCATCAATATTTTATTTCCAAACAGCACCACACAATATATGATTTATGCATGTAATGCAACCCAAACTCCACGGGTACATGCATGTCGGATCCGTCACCAATACAAATAGGCCGTAGCCTCTGCTCACCAAATCAAAATTAGGCCGTAGCCTCTGCTCACCAATAATGCATATGTCCATGAGATGCTATGGGAAATGCATTACAACACACCAAGTCCAAGCAATTCATCATTTAAAATTCATGATCTCACCATTGTATATAAATCAGCTCACCACATTAAAATTAGGCCGTAGCCTCTGCTCACCAATCTCACCCTATCACACTCACCAATTCATTTCACCACTCACACCAACACCAATTCAAATAGACCAGCTTAGGACATTGACACAACATAGAGAAAGTGGGTAAAAATAGCCATTTGGACACTTGAACACCATCAGCCAGAAACACCAGTGAAAATAAATTATTTTTGCGTAAAATTGAGACTATTGGATAGGCACTGAAATTAGCTTCAAAACGCATTTTAAACCGTTGGATTTGGATAACCGAGTCAAAAGTTATGTTAAAAACAGTTTAGGAAAAATGTTAGACATTCTGGAAACAGGCGCATGGGCGCTGGGCGCCCAGGGGCAACACAGCGCTTGGCGCCCAGGAGAAGCAACACGCAACAGCGCACAGGCGCATAGGCGCTTGGCGCCCAGGAGCAACACGCGCAACAGCGCACAGGCGCTAGGCGCCCAGGGGAACAAGCGCGCAACAGCGCACAGGCGCTAGGCGCCCAAGAGGCAACACGCGCACATAGGCGCTGGCGCCCAGAAGCAACATCCAGGGAACAGCAGCAACATGGCGCCCAAGCACTAGGCGCCTAAGGCCAACATGCTACACAACTCATTTTGCTTCGAAATTCATTTTACACGAGCCAAATGCTCAGGACATGATAAATCAATAAAAATTTTCTCAAAAACTGAACTTTAATTTTGGCGCCCATGCACTAGGCACCTATTGAAATTTCGCAACTCAACTCCTTTCTTGACCAAAATCAGTTTTCATGAGCCATTTTACCCAAGTATAAAAACCTGAAAACAATTTTCACAAAACTATCACCAGAACTTTGGGGCCCTTGGCGCCCATGACACAAGCAACAAGTGCCAAAACTGGCAGCACAGGGAACACAGTAGGCAACACAGGCAACAGGGACAGCAACACAGGCAACAGGGACAGCAACACAGGCAACACAGTGACACAGAATTTTGGAAAACTGGCGCAGCACACTGCTGGGCACTTGGCGCCCATGACCATGGCGCAAAACAGAATTTTCAGCAACAATCCATAGGGCGCCTAAGGCGCCTAGGGGCATCCAAACAGAAATTTTTCCACTTTAAATTACCAATTAAAATCTACCAACACTCCTATATATAAATATAATCAAAATGTCACCATAATTTCCCAATTTCACCACATAACCACCAAACAATCATACACTCAAACAATTGGCCTACAATTCGCATATTGCCCCAATTCCAACATCAATCATAGAATTCTCAACATGTTAATTCAATGATAACATCACAATACTATAATTTCTCAACAACAACACAATTCAATCATGGAAACTAACCTAGGACCCTAACCCTAAGCAATTCCCAATTCGCATAAGTATTAAGAACAAAAAGAGGACCCCCTAACCTTGTGAAATTCGAATTGATAGCCAAGCTTCAAGGGAAGAATGCGAATCACAATTGAGCCTCCTCTCCTTCTCTTTGAGCTTCGCCCCTCTCCTCTACTTCTCCTCTTCTATTCGCACTTTTCTCTTCTCACTTCTCCTCTCTTTTACGTTACTTTCTTTCTTTTCACCAATGAGACAAAAATGCCACTAAGTCACAAGACCCATAGTGAGTCGAATCCTAATGACCATCCCATGGGTCATGGGCTCACTTGTGGGTCATGGGCTCCGTGCACCATCAATTTCGAGACAACACCTCCTAATAATTTAAAATTAAATAAATACATTAAACCTTGAATTATTTAATTAAATTAAATAACTATTGTAAGCCTTAAATAATTTAATTAAATAAATAATTAAATTATTTTGGGGCGTTACACCCACCCTCTCCGTAATCTGATACGGACCAATGAAACGGGGAGTTAACTTCTTTGCTTTCAAGGCACGCCCAACACCAGTCACCGGAGTGACTCTCAGAAACACATGATCACCGGCCTGAAACTCTAAATCCTTCCTTCTCTTATCATGATAGCTCTTTTGTCGACTCTGCGACGCTTTCATCTTCTCACGGATTAATTTTACCTTCTCAGTTGTTTCTCGCACAATCTCAGGCCCCAATACTGCACTCTCTCCAGATTCGTACCAACATAACGGAGTCCTACATCTCCGACCATACAACGCCTCAAACGGTGCCATTCCAATACTAGAATGAAAACTGTTATTGTAGGTGAACTCAATCAACGGAAGATGAGAATCCCACGAACCTCCCTGCTCAAGAACACATGCCCTCAACAAGTCCTCTAACGACTGAATAGTCCTCTCCGTCTGACCATCTGTCTGCGGATGATAAGCGGAGCTCAACCCCAACTTAGAACCCAAAGCTTCTTGCAAACTTTTCCAAAATTCAGAAGTGAATCTTGGATCTCTATCAGATACAATACTAAGCGGAACGCCATGCAACTTCACAATTGTCTTCATGTAGATCTCTGCCAACTTTGGAACTGGATAAGTGATATTAATCGGTAAGAAGTGAGCAGACTTCGTCAACCTATCCACAACCACCCACATAGCATCAAATCCTCTCACGGTTCTAGGCAAACTAGTCACAAAGTCCATGGAAATACTATCCCATTTCCATTCCGGAATCTCCAATGGTTGCATCAACCCCGCGGGCTTCTGATGCTCAATCTTAGACTTCTGACAAGTCAGACAAGAATACACAAACTGTGCCACATCCTTCTTCATACCAGGCCACCAGAACAACTTCTTCAAATCTTGGTACATTTTCGTAGCCCCTGGATGGATACTCTACTTGCTTCTATGGCTCTCCTCAAGAATCATTCTCTTCATCTCCGCATCATCAGGAATACAGATCCTATCCCTGAATCTCAATACACCTTGGGAATCTAACTTGAAATCCCCATTCATAGCTTGATCATTCACAACTAACAAGTCCACCAACTTTACATCTGACTTTTGGGCTTCTCGAATACCAACCAAAAATTCATTGCCAATCTTCAACATTCCCAATCTGACACTCTGCGGTGTCACTTCACAAACCAGACTCATATCCCGGAACTGCTCAATCAGCTCTAATTCTTTCACCATCATAGCCGACATATGCAAGGTTTTTCGACTTAAAGCATCAGCCACGACATTAGCTTTGCTGGGGTGATAGTTCAAGCCGAAATCGTAGTCCTTCAGCAATTCTAACCAACGTCTCTGTCTCATATTCAGCTCCTTCTGATCAAACAAGTATTCAAGCTCTTATGGTCACTAAACACTTCAAATCTAGTACCATACAGATAGTGCCTCCAAATCTTCAGCACAAATACAATCGCAGCCAGCTCCAAATCATGAGTAGGGTAGTTCTTCTCATGAGTCCTCAACTGTCTAGACGCATAAGCTACTACCTTACCTTCTTGCATCAACACACCTCCCAAACCCATCTTGGAAGCATCACAATACACTACGAACGGTTGATCCGGAACAGGCAAAGTCAAAACGGGCGATGTTGTCAACCTCTTCTTCAATTCATTGAAGCTCTCCTCACATCGAGCATCCCACACAAATGCTTTTCCCTTACACGTCAATTGAGTCAACGGAAGGGCTAACTTCGAGAAACCTTCAATAAACCTCCTGTAATAACCAGCTAACCCCAAGAAGCTTCTAATCTCTGTAACTGACTTTGGACTCTCCCATTGCAACACAGCATCAACCTTGGCTGGATCCACCGCTATACCGTTACCAGAGATAACATGACCAAGGAAACCCACTTCATTCAGCCAGAACTCACACTTAGACAACTTCGCATACAATTTCTTTTCTTTCAACACTTCTAGTACTAATCTCAAATGTTCTGCGTGCTCCTCTTCCGTCTTAGAATACACCAAAATGTCGTCAATAAACACAACCACAAACCGATCCAAGTACCTATGGAAGGTACGATTCATGTACTCCATGAATACTCCCGGAGCGTTGGTAACACCAAACGGCATCACAGAATACTCATAGTGCCCATATCTCGTTCTGAAAGCTGTCTTCTGAATGTCTTCATCCTTTACCTTGATCTGGTGATAACCCGACCTCAAATCGATTTTGCTAAACACTTTAGCACCCACCAACCGGTCCATCAAATCATCAATTCTGGGGAGCGGATACCTGTTCTTTATTGTCACCCTATTCAGTTGCCTATAATCGACACAAAGTCTCATACTCCCATCCTTCTTTTTCACTAACAATACCGGAGCACCCCATGGTGACACACTTGGCCTTACAAATTTCTTCTCAAGTAGATCTTCTAGTTGCTTTTTCAATTCAGACAACTCTGAGGCTGACATCCGGTACGGTGCCATAGACACAGGCCTAGTACCAGGTATAAGATCAATAGCAAACTCAACCTCCCTCTCTGGCGGAACACTTGGAATTTCATCCGGGAACACTTCAGGAAACTCACACACTACTTGTACCCCTTCAATGATCGCCTGATTCTCAGCAGACAATGACGCCATCAAAGCAAACAGGTGAACTCCCTCTTTCATTACCTTATGCAGTTGACCAGCAGGCAACAAAACAGATTCTTCTTCTTCGGAAGGAAGGAAACTCACAGATTTACGAAAACAATTAATATGCACATGGTTAACTACTAACCAGTCCATACCAAGGATGACATCCAACCCTCCCAACGGCAAACAAATAAGGTCAACAAGAAAATCTCTGCCGAAGATTGACAGAGGGCACTTAGCACACACAAGAGAGGTAGTTATTGAACCCTTAGCTGGAGTGTCAATAACCATCTCCCTCATCATAGAAGACAAAGCAAGGTCCAATTTCTTAGCACATAAAGCAACAATAAATGAATGCGTAGCACCGGTATCAATAATAGCAATCAAAGGAATACCATTAATAAAACATGTACCTCTAATCTCATTAGTATCCTCCGATCCAGCGAGAGAAAACACTTTTCCACTGAACTTCTCTTTCTTCGGCTTAGTACACTTGGTACTAATATGACCTACTTCCCCACAGTTGTAGCACACCACATCCTTTTTCTCACATTTGGCAGCTACATGACCTTCTTTACCGCACTTGAAACATTTATTATCTGAGCAGTCAAAACTCTTATGGCCCGGCTTGCCACACCTGTAGCACACAACCTTCGCAGGGGCATCTCCCCCACTTGGTTTCTTACTATCAGCATACCTCTGCTTACCCTTACCAGCCGGAACCTCATATGGCTTACCCCTGTTCTGAAATTTACCCCTCTGATCTCTCATGACCTTGGAGTGAGCATTACTATCCTCTTCGAATATCCTGCAACTATCGATTAAATCAGCGAATACCCGAATCTTCTGGTACCCTACAGCTTTCTTTATATCAGCCCCCAATCCATTCTCAAACTTAATACATTTTGAGAATTCAGAATCAGCATCAGCATAATGGGGATAAAACTGAGCCAATTCAGTGAACTTGGCAGCATACTCTGTCACTGACATGCTTCCTTGCTTTAGCTCAAGGAATTCGATTTCTTTCTTTCCCCTCACATCTTCTGAAAAATACTTCCGTAAGAACTCTCTACGGAAAACAGCCCAAGTTATCTCCTCATTAGCAGTTTCTAACCTCTGTCTGACCTCCATCCCCCAATCATCAGCTTCTTCTGCCAGCGTATGGGTACCATACCTGACCTTCTGCGCATCATTACAATCCATGACACGAAATATCCTTTCATTCTCTTTCAGCCATGCTAGAGCACCATCTGGATTATACTTGCCCTTAAAAACGGGTGGGTTCTCCCTCTGGAACGTGGCTAAACTGCGAGTCCCAGCATTTTCAGCACCATTTTGCTGGTTCCCAACAACCTGAGCCATAGCCTGCAGAGCAGCAGCAAGAGCAACATCGTTTCTCCCAGCCATTTCAAATTATCACTGCAGCACAAACAGAAATTTAGAACTAATCTAACAATTCCTATTTGCCATAAGACACTATGACAGGACGACTTGGCCGGACAGACCGAACTGCTCTGATACCACTAATGTAACACCCCCTTCTAATAACTTTACTATTTAATAAAATCAGAGTTTCTTTTTTTTTTTTTGAAAAAACAATATAAGAGAGTGCTACATTTACTTCATTAAAATCAACAACTTCAAAATCGCATAGTTTGGCTAAAAGTCACAAGATACATAGCACCATAAAATACTTGTTTAGTTTGCATCAACTAAATACAGTCACTACCACAGCGGAATAATAAATAGTTCGGAAACACGTCCAATACATAACCAATAACAGTCTAACAGTATAAATAAAATAACACATAAGCATAAGGCCCCCCCCCCCCCCGGTGCTACGTATCAGAGCATGACACTCCCTACTAGACGAAGGCTTAAGGGTAACCTTCACTCGCTATCACCTGCACGTTGCCGACATGAGAAGCAACATAAAAGCAGTAGGGTGAGTCTCTTTTCATAATTAATAACATATGGAATAAGTACTGCATAGGAAAAGTAACTAGGCACACCGGTTCACAACAATGGCAGCAACCACATCAAAATTTCAATTCCAAACAACATTACAAAATGTGTGGTTATGCATGAAATGCAACCCAAACGCCACGGGTACATGCATGTCGGATCCGTCACCAAATACAATTAGGCCGAAGCCTCTGCTCACCAATTAAAATTAGGCCGAAGCCTCTGCTCACCAATAATGCACATGGTTCATGAGACGCCATGACAATACACCACAACACACCACAAAAATTCACCAAAATAAACTCACCAATAAACTCACCAAATAAACTCACCAATTAACTCACCAAATGAACTCACCAAATAAACTCACCAATTAACTCACCAAATAAATCAGAACCAATTTACTTAAATCGTTTTAGGACATTGACACGGAATAGGAGAAAGTGAATAAAAATTGCAATTAGACACCTTGAACAACTTCAGTCCAGAACCATCAGGAAAATAATCCATTTTTGCCTAAGATCAGAATATTTAAGAAGACATCGGAATTAGCTTCAAAACGCATTTTGAACCGTTAAATTTGGATAACCGAGTCAAAAGTTATGATTAAAACAAAATCGAGAAAATACTTAGACATTCTGGAACTGGCGCATAGGCGCTGGGCGCCCAGGAGCAGCAACACTGGCCTGGCGCAACTGGCGCAGGAACTGGCGCAGGGGAACACGGCGCCCAGGCACTAGGCGCCTAAGGCCAACACGGAAAACAGCTCATTTGACTCCAAAATTTGTTTTACACAAGCCATTTATCCAGTATATAAGAACCCAGCAAAAATTTTGGCAAAATGTGACACGCATCATTGGCGCCCATGGACTAGGCGCCTAAGGCCAGGACAGGGAACAACTCCTTTGACTCCAAAAATTATTTTACACGAGCCATTTATTCAGTGTATGAGAACCCAAAAAGAATTTTGAGAAAATATGCAACACAACAGTGGCGCCCTTGGCGCCCATGGCCAAGGCGCCTAGCGCCAAAACTGGGAACACAGTGAGACAGGCGCAGGAAAAACTGGCGCAGGGCGCCTAGCGCCCAGACACAGAATTGGCACAGGAACACCCAAAAACTGGCGCAGAGCACACGGCGCCCATGCACTAGGCGCCTAATGAAAACACGGAATACAACTCTTTTGGTGGCCAAAATCATTTTACACGAGCTATTTTACTTGGACATGAAAACCAAAAGCCAAAATTGGCAAAACAATCACCAGAAAATTGGGGCCCTTGGCGCCCATGGCACAAGGCGCCTAGCGCCTGGGACAGCAACAGACACAACAGGCGCAGCACAGCTCTTGGCGCCCAGCAGCAGGGCGCCTGGGACAGAATTCTAGCAACACACACACACCTAGGGCGCCTAAGGCTCCATCAATTTTTGAGTTCCTCTCAACATAAAAATACCAAATTAAATCACCAATGCCAATTACTTATATGAACACTAGCCATCACATTTTCCACCCAAAATTCATTCAATCATAACACCAAACAATGGGCATGCACAATTCCTATTGTGTACAATTCAACACCAAATCAAACATATCTTTGCACAATTAAAATTTCAGCATAGCAACAACATCAAAACATACCAATCATTCATGGAAATCGCCCTAGAACCTAACCCTAGACAACACCTATCACATAAGTTATTAAGAATGGAAAGAAGAACCCCCTAACGTTATGGAATTCGAATACACTAGGCAAGGCTCCAAGGAATTGCAAGACACCAACAAGCTCTCCCTTCCTCCTTGAGTGCTCCACGAATTTCCTCTCCTTTCCTCTTGCAACCGTCGCTTCCTCTTCTCACTCTCTCTCTCTATTCGCTTTCTTTTCTTTCTTTTTGGATGTAACGAGTGAATGAAAACTACCCCTCAAGACTCCTAAGTGAATCGAGCTCTATGACTAGCCAATGGGTCATGGGCCTACTTGTGGATCATGGGCCCTCATGTGCACCACCTAATTCATGACGACACCTCCTAAATAAATAAAATAAAATAAATCATGAATTAGTTAATTAAATTAAATAAATATTGTAAGCCTTAAATAACTTAATTAAATAAATAATTAAATTATTTTGGGGCGTTACAATCTTCGTGATTGGTGGCTGAAGAATCCTTTTGGTTGGTGTTATGGGCGCCTAGGGCGCCATATGTTTGATTTTGTGTTGCTGGAATTTTGTGCAGGATTCTGGCGCCCCATGGCTGGGCGCATGTTTCATTGTGTGTGCGTGTGTGTGTGCATATGGGGTGTTTTGGGTGAAACTTCAATTTCTGGACATATTTTACCGTGCCATCTTTTGTATTTGCGTGCCCAAATTCAATTTTAAACATTTTGGCTCGAGTGGTTTTATTTTTGCACGCGTCATTTTGGAGTTGTCTCGGTGGGTGTTGCTTGTGTACGCATATGGGGTGTTTTGTGTGAAACTCCAATTTCTGGACATATTTTACCGTGCCATCTTTTGTATTTGCGTGCCCAAATTCAATTTTAAACATTTTGGCTCGAGTGGTTTTATTTTTGCACGCGTTATTTTGGAGTTGTCCCGGTGGTCATCCCAGCGACGTTGTAAAGCCGTATTGAGTTCTTTAAAAATCCTTTTTGCGTATAACCAACAGTTTTAACGCTTTAGTGTCAAAATGGATGATTATGACGATGATGCCCTTAGTGGCTAGTTAAATGACGTTTTTGCCCTTAGTGGCCAATATTATTGATGATGATGTGCAAATGACTGTTTTGCCCTTAGTGGCTATTGTTTGTTGGATGACGTTTATGGATAAGTGACGATGAGGCCTAAAAGGCTAAGCGACGATGATAATAAGCGACGATGAAATATAGCGACGTGTTGTATCTAATTATAAACTGACAGGTGCTGTGCCTCTTATTTGGCAAATTGGTAAGTAACGGGTCACATAGTTGACTGTGATTGTGTGTTTGTGTGTGGTGCATGTCATAGTGGCTCATGTATTCCATGTGCATGAACCCAGCGACGATGAGGCCATAAAGGCTAAGCGACGATGAGGCCATAAAGGCTAAGCGACGATGATGAAAGGTACCTCATGCATATGCCCGCAAGTGGGTTGCATTTCATATAGTCACATGACATTGTGATGAGTTGTTGTGACTTTGACTTATTTCTTATCATATGATCTATTATATGGATTGAGTTGGACTCACCCTTCTGTTTGAATGTTACCCCTATGCGGTAACGTGCAGGTGATCACGAGTGAAGACCTAGGTATCTTCACTAATTATGAGTCGGGTCGTCATGCTCTGATACGTAGCACTCAGGGGGGAAACGAACTCGATGTTTTTAAGACTATTTTGGTTGTTATATGTTATTTGATGGTTTTCTCTTATTTATACTTTCCGCTGCGTAGTTGGTTTTATTGATGTCACGGTTGTGGTGACGATGACTGATGCTTAAGTCCTTCCCCATTGGGGGCGTGTTACGTATTGCACATTTATTGACGTTGAACTCTTTTATTGAAGTACGGTGTTTTGTTTGAAGTGTGTGTAACATTCCTTGCGATGAAAAGAAATTTTGAAACTCTGATTTTACAATTAAATTAACGGGTAGAAAAGGGGTGTTACATCTGTCGTCTTCACAAAGCCTTGTATGGTCTTAAACAATCCCCTCGGGCATGGTTTGGAAGATTCAGCAGTGTCGTTCAAGACTATGGCATGATTCAGAGTGAAGCTGATCACTCTGTCTTTTATAAGTTTTCCTCTCACAAATGTATTTATCTGGTTGTCTATCTCGATGATATTGTTATTACAGGTGATGATCATGATGGGATTGCAGGACTTAAACAACATCTAGTCCACCACTTTCAGGTCAAAGATCTTGGGAAGTTACGATATTTTCTTGGCATTGAGGTAGCTCATTCTAAGGCATGCATTGCTATTTCTCAGAGAAAGTATGCTTTGGATATCTTAGAAGAAACCGGCTTATTGGATTGCAAGCCAATTGACTCTCCTATGGATCCTAATGTCAAGATCCTACCGGATCACGGGGAGTCCTTTTCGGATCCAGGAAGGTATAGGAGGCTAGTTGGGAAGTTGAATTACTTGACCATAACGAGGCCAGATATTTCATACGCTGTTAGTGCGGTGAGTCAATTCCTAAATTCCCCTTGTGACAGTCATTGGGATGTCGTGCTTAAAATCCTGAGGTACATCAAAGGAGCTCCTGTAAAAGGTCTTGTTTACACAGATAGAGGTGATTCAAATGTTGTCGCTTACATAGATGCTGATTGGGCTGGTTGTCCCTTTGATAGAAGGTCCACATCTGGGTACTGTGTTCTTATTGGTGGAAATCTAATTTCATGGAAAAGTAAAAAAACAAAATGTTGTTGCCAGATCCAGCGCTGAGGCTGAATATCGAGCTATGGCACTTACCACTCAGGAGCTTATATGGCTGAAACATCTTCTCCAAGAGTTGCGCTTTTGTAAAATAGGCACTACGAGTCTCATTTGCGATAATCAAGCAGCCCTACATATTGCGTCCAATCCAGTCTTTCATGAGCGAACCAAACACATTGAAATTGATTGTCACTTTGTTCGTGAGAAGATTGTGTCCGGTGACACTGCTACTTCATTTGTTGGTTCTAATGATCAATTGGCAGACATCTTCACAAAAGATCTTCGGGGACCAAGGATAACTTACATATGTGACAAGCTGGACGCTTACAATCTATACGCTCCAGCTTGAGGGGGAGTGTTAAGATATGTTGTAAATAGTAGTTTTATATGTATTCGGCCCAGGCCCGTTAGGTTTTCCCTACATCCAAACACGTTGACCCTTTTATAACTATTTGCTTATCTTGGGAATGATAGTGGTGGACAGGTCATGGGTACTATCTCTTTAATATACCCCTGAATCATGTTGATATTTGTGTGCAAGTTCACCACCTGCCAGTGGGAATAATGACTGTAGGAGTAAGAAGATATCTAGCTGTCTGTTTGGACGAATTTAATGCATAGTATTTGGAGGAATTTTATGTGTCCTCTTGGATTAGAAGCTGGATTTATACTGTTAAAAACTATTGGATTAGAATGTCAAAGCACATAAAGGTTATCGAGATTAAAGAGACACTGTTCCAACACAAAGAAACCATACATATAGTCTTAGTGATGGATACTTAAAACCATAAATTCAAAATGCATAGAAACTCAAAAATAGAAATCGAGTCTTAAACATGAAATGGAATTGTAAGGACAGAATTAAGTTATTCATCAGCATCTAATCATCTAACTCTATTATGATAGGGTTGTCTTCATTTCCACCATTAACATAGGCATCATTAGCAATTCCATTGTGGACATCTTAATTAGATATGGCGTCCTCTCCTATTAACATGAACAATTTCTTTGAAGTGCCTATCACCCATCTGTTTAGTAAATTAGTAAAGTATATTAAGTTAGGAACTAAAGAGATAAGTGATGTGAAGTGCATTAGATAAGTAACACCATTCAATGATGTGAAGCATAATTAAAAGAAAGGAATACCATAAAAATATGTAAATAATCATTCATAATATATCCAATATAAAATGTCTAAAGATGATAAAACTTGACATTTGATAAAAGATGTATATATTGTGAATGCAGTAACTAAAATAATGTATTTAAGAACAAATTAACTATCACTGTTTTGTGTTAGTTTTTATGCCAACAAGTTTGGTACTACCTTAACTATCATTTAACACCTAATGCTTCACATCAAATAATATAAGCGGAGGCAGTGTCTCCAGCCATCTCTATGTGCAATCCTGCTTCCTTCTTCTTAATTCTCGCGGGAAATCGTACGTGGAGATTGTCTTCTCTTAGTTTCCTTCATCATAGTTGCGCGCCAATCTACATGGACACTGTCTTGCCTGCCATTCACTTCTGATGGTGCTTATTTGGATGGATTTTACTGGCTTTTGTCAGTGCCATGTTGGTAATGGCTTCCATCCATCCATCTTCTATGCATGATTCTTCTCTGATCTTAACCACACATGCAGCCTTTCACCAGAAGTTCATTTAATGAACCATTACTCCATCTATCTCACACACTCTCTCCTCTTTTCACTCCTCCACGCTTCTTTCTTTTTTCACTGAGTTGTCTTTCCTTCTATTCGTTGTTTTTAAATTTTGCCAATCCGTGGCTGCTTCGCACATGGTCCCTTTCCTTTTCCAACGTTTCGAATGATTGTTTTGAATATGAAATCTTCTTGCTTTTACGGTTTCCTTTCCATTTGCCCGCGAAATCTTACATGGACAATCATCTTTGCTTAGTTTCCTTCTTTACAATGCGCGCCAATCTACATGGCAGCTTCTCTTCTTCTGCTTCTCTTCTACCTAACCTATCTCTTTCTAATCCTTTACACTTGCTTCTTTCATTCAATCAGTTCTTCTTCCCTTCTATTGGCTTAATTTAAACTCTCCCCAATCCCTGAATCCATGGCACATGCTTCCTTTCGTTTTCCAACAATTCTACTGATTGTTTTAGATATGAAATCTTCGTTGCCTTAACTCTTCCCTTCACAGTGTATCCAACCTTTGCTTGCTTCTTCTATTTAAATTCGTTCTACAACACCTTTTCCACAACATTCCATACTTCACCATTACTCACCTTTGATTTCCTTTGCTTAGCATTTACTTCTTTCTTTTCTCTCACAATGTCAACTAAGCAACTCACTACCCGAGTATGCATTTTGTTTTGGCCTCTTCTTACTTTTTTTCCTTTGCATAGTCTTACCTCTCACTTATCTTTTTATTGCCTTACTTTTAGGGTGCCAACTCTTATTTTACCCCTTTTGATCACACCATCATTAAAGAGATGGAGGGCAACATAAGGACTTTGTTTTGTTTCTTTGATCCTGCTGTGGTCCTGCATGCTTCTTTTCACGTTATCTTTTCCATCTATTCTCATCATTTTATTTTCATGTTAAATGTGCCTTTGTTTGTGTTGTTTCTTTTGTGCAGGCTTATGCTGTGCTCCCATTTATGACAACTCTTTTGGAGCGTTCCATTCCTTATTTCGTGACACTAATTGATTGTGTTGGTACGCGTTTTGAGGTGGTCGCGAGGTGGAAGGGTGGTTTGCTTCATTTTTGTGAAGGGTGGAGTAGGCTTGGTTCACACTATAAGCTTAGGTTTGGTGGTTGGGTCATAATGACCTATTCTGATGATTTTGTTTTCAAGATTGTCATGAGGGATTGTTCCCTCTATACAGTTCCGTATCCAAAGCCTTCTCTATATTATGCTATTGGAAATGCTTATAAACCAATTGTTATTGATGCTGATGATTTCCCTCTAGAGAAATTTAAGTATCATGACCTCGTCTGCACTCCAACTGCTTATTGTACTACACTCAGTCTCCTTGATCTTATTTCTCTGGTGAGGTTTTTGTTTTTGTTTTGTTGGCTTTTAAATATTTTGTTGCGTTCTTTATTTATGTTTGTTCCTTTGTTTTGTATGCATGCAGCGAATATCTGAGTCCTTTTGTCTCATTGCTATCCCTCAATCCATCACCAAAATCATTATTGTTGATGAGTGGAACCGTTCTTGGACTTGTCCTCTTGAGTGGCATCCTTCACCTACTGTTGCATGTCATCTTGCTCAAGTTTCCAAGGCTTGCTATGTTCGTGGGGAGTGGTATAACTTATGCATGACTAGGGGGTTGAAGGAGGGGGAGGATATACGACCCAGTCTTTCTAAGGACAGCAATAACGTGTTTTTTTGAGTCTCAGCTGGTTTGGGAAAATCTAGCTTTGAGTTTGTTTGGTTCTTCTATGGTGGTGGCTTCTGCATGGAGACTCAGTTGTGTAATAGTGGTTCTTTCATGTAGTGTGGGTGTTGACAGGTTGTTGTTTAGTGTTTTCTAATGATGTAATATATATTTCCAGCTTTCTTAGTAGTTAGTTTAACTACTGGGTGTAGACGTGTAGTAGTTGGTAGTTGTTTAATAACTTGGACTCATCTTTAATGTTGTACTGTTAATTAAGCATTGGGCTGTAATGTTAATCATATTTTCCTTATTCTAATCCCTTTCCCATTTTCTTATACTTAATCTCATCCATGCTTTTACCATTTCTTTCTGGTTTAATCATTTTTGTGTTTTACCTTTACTTTTTACCACAGTAATACTCTCTTCTTTCTTTCAACTGCTAACAAGCATAGCTTTTATTGCATCCTTTTTTTCTCTACAAGTGGCACCATATTGCTTGACTCCACTTGGACTTCGTTTGGCAGCTTGCAAGTTCTTTCTAAACCCTTCTTTCTTTCCTATTTTTTGTTTCTCTATAAATATACTCTCTCTTGCACTTTTGTTTGTGCTTTTGCTTGAGGCATTGTCTTGGAAAAATTATCTGGGGCTCAGAGGTGATTTCTATCTATTTTTGCATGTTCCTTAGTTATTATTTATATGTTTTGTACGTTTTATGTTCTTACAGTTTCCATTGTGCATGTATAGATGAATAATACGATGTTGCAGGGTGCTCATAGGGGTCACAACATGGGTTTGAATATAAAGTTTGAGATTTATGAGCTCGCATATGTTCCAGCTCATGTGAGAATGTCATTTCTTTTTTTACTCATTTTATGAAATTCTGTTTGCATGCTTTCTAATTGGTTTGTGGTTTGCTCCTGCTAGGTTGAGGTCAAACTTCCTTATCTTTTTTCTGGTGAACATATTCAAGAAATAGGCAGTCGTGTGGTTCTTTTTGATTCCATTGGGAATCAGTTTGAGGTTGTTGTTGTTGTTAAGAGAGGTTCTGATGTGTTTTTTGTAACATCCCTAATTTTTAAAGACTCGTACTATGATGCCTAAGACCGACTTAATTATTTATGGGAATAATTAGTCGTGTCTCGGGGATTAATAGTCGAAGGAAATTGTCAACATAATTGTGTTTCGATCGAATTATGGTGTAATTGATGGATTCACTTAATGAACAATTCAGCTGAAGGGTAAAATCGTCATTTTTGCCTCACATCGAAGATGAATCACCCAACGATATAATAACCGGATCCTAGTCATGATACGATCATGAAAACGGTATTTACATTCATAAGCCGGGTCAATTAATGAGTGCTTGATTGATTAAAATGAATAAAAATGAGAACTAAGGAGTAAGGGTATTTCGGACATTTCCCTTTTTTTAAAGCACCTCAGCTCACTAAATTAGCTGAGCACCCTCCTTTCCCCCTCATTCAGAAACTAAGACAAAACAGAAAATGTGAGGGTGAGAGAAAGGAGAAAATGCGAGAGAGAGAGAGAGAGAGAGAGAGAGAGAAGAGAAGAGGAGGTGAAGAAGAATTCATCAAAACCATTGCATGTAAGTGAATGTTTATCCCTTCAATTCAGTTTTTCATCCTCTTTCCAACCATCTAACTATCATCATCCCATTCCTTCTCATTCAGTTTTTAGCATTTCTGAACCTCCAAACTCTCAAGTAGCAAAGATGGAGTTTTGAGGAGTTTAGTGCTTGCATGTTGAGTTGTGAAGCTCATTAATCAAGTGAGGAGTCAACATTCAGTATTTGAACCTTATAAAGGTTTCCCTTCTGGTTTGGGGTTGTAGTGGACAGAGGAGGATCCATGGAGAAATTGCAATTCGGTTTTGGAGCTCAATTTCGTAGATGCAAGTGATGGGGGTTGATGATCTAAGTTCATCAAAATTTCTGGGTGAAACCCGTATGGTATACCTTCGGTGATTTCATCGTATCTCCCTGCACACAACTCCGATGATCGTGATTCTTGTTTCTCTGGAAACTAGACAAAAATATCTTCATTTTGGGCACAAGAACCGTATGATTTCATGGATAAATTAAGGAGATATCACGTCCCCAAGATACGGTTTCAGAATCAAACACTGTCCTGGACCAGTCACCTTGTCTTGGTGATATCTCTCAAACCACTGGATGCATGCGTGTGAATCCTTGACCATTTGAAAGTAGACGAAATTATCTTCACAATGAGCACTGATTTGAATAGATTTGGTCACGGATTGACAAAGTTATGCTTGTTGCAAAACTGGATTCCGATACTGGGAAATGGAAATGGAAGCTAGTATGCCCATTCGTCAAATTTGAGTTCGATTCGCCAAAGTCTCGAGCGCCATCAGTTCGATATACTGAAGTGGGGTCCAGTAGCGAGGATGATTGACTTAGTTACTGGTTGTGCAAGTGGGACCCATCAAGTTCAGATGCGGAGGCACTAGGAGCGTGTACGTGACTACGAGGATTGTTCGAGTGGTTACGGTCCGGTCGTCCGTGCTCCGGCATGATTTCTCGCGAGATCGTCAACCGGGTGAGTTCTACTCACGGATAGGGATATAATTATGTGTCTTGAAAATATATCGGTTTTGAGTCATGAGGCATTATCCGTTTTCGAAAGATTTTGGAACCGAAAACCGTTTTTGAGAAATGTTACGTTTTTACGGTTTTTATTGAATTGTTGAACAATTTACGAAATTGTGATTTTAAGTGCTTTCACTGGAATATGGTCTGGAATGTTGTTTATTAAATCTGTTTTCAGGTTGGAGAACGATCGGAATTCGAATTGGGCGAGAAATGGAAAGCGGAATGAGAAACTAGAATTCAGTAACAGAACAGGCCGCACGGGTCGTGCGCCCCTGGGCACGGACCGTGCGCCCTCTTCGGGTTGGTTGTGTGGTTTTGGTAAATCACGCACGGGTCGTGCGCCCCTGGGCACGGACCGTGTGTGAGGTTCTGTTACCGGACTCCGATTTCTCATTTCGTCGCTCCTTTCGATCCCAAATCACTTCTAATCTTCTTCCCAACCAATTTTAAGGATATTGCCTTACTGAAAACCTTATTTTGAACTTGTTCAACTCATGGTTTTGAAAAAGAGCTTTTAAAGCCTATTTGATTGAAAAACCGAAACCCTAGTATACGTGTGGGTACACCGACTGATGGATTGACTAAATATATATATTTATATATGTCATTGTGTATGATTATAACGCCGGATGTCTAACTATTGAATTCATCTAAACGGGTTGTAGATCGATATGGATATTGTTTATCCAATTATTATGTGATTGATCCTTTGGTGATCGAAAAGATATAAATTATCTAACTCTCGAGAATTTGATGCGTATTGTCATATGTATCGCGTTGGGTGACGACCCGACAAGTAGCATACTAGGGAGGGTAGTCATGACCCCTTACCTAGGCCCTGAATGTGTTTTGGCGCGGTCAATTCACGGGTTACCGGGATTAGTGAACTGTTGCACGGCCGGTTTATGCTAAGTTAAGAACACGATTCGCCGGGATTAGTGAACTGTTGCACGGTCGGTGTTTCGCTTTGGAAGCTAGTGTTTATAAATTAATCGACTAGGCTTAATAACATAAATGATAGTACTCAAATTACCGGGATTAGTGAACTGTTGCACGGTCGGTAATGAGCTATATTTATGTTGGTAAATAGTTATATATATTTAACTATGCGGTAATCGGTTTTAAAATTGAACCGAGTGTCAGTGAGGGGGCACGGTAGGACTCACTGAGACAAGTTGTCTCACCCAATCCATATTTGTTGTTTTTACAGAGAACAGGTTATAAGGACAGCAGGCGGCACAGTTAGTCGTCAGGCTCGAGGAGAAGTTGGAGATGTAATCTTCCATCTGTATTTTGGATTCTTCTGATATAGTCTCTGTATTCGGTCTTATGACTCGAACTTGTATCATGTTATATTTTTGTAGTTTCCGCTGTTTCTTGTAAAGATGTATATCTGACCAGGAATTTTTATACTCTGATTTATACCAAATTGTTTATTTAGGTATTTCTTTGTTAAAGAAATACCAGGGTGTTACATTTGGTATCAGAGCGGTTCGGCCTTGTCGGACGTAGTGACATTCGGGTCGAGAACATAGGATCGAGTCAGTGTAAACACCCCGATAAGTTCTAACTTGTAGAAACTACCGAAGCGCACTACTGGCATACATCAGAGTGACTTTCCTTTTAACATATTGAACACATACTAAACTTCGATGAATCACTCATCAAACGTGCTTAAAATAACTGAACTGAATATAAATAAAGTCGGTCCTTACACCCTCACTAATAATCAATATTATATTAATATAATTAAATAGAAAAATAGGGGATGTTACATTCACCCCAACTTTTAAAAATTTTGTCCTCAAAATTGGACCAGTCAAACAATTAGCACACAATATACCTTTCGCCGATCCGGCATCAGCTTCGCCTTTCTGAGCGTCCAACACAAAGACCTTTCCGCTTGCAGAGTTAGAATTCCCTTCTCGATTCTTCTTCTTCAACGGGCATTCGTTAGCATAATGCCCTTCGCCTTTGCAATAATAAGACATCGTTGATCCCTGGCGACATTCTCCAGTGTGAGGCCTTCCACATTTCGGACACTTACCGGACCTTAGTAGTTCGGATGCTGTAGGTTGCTTCCCTTTGTTGTAGGTACTCCTCGGTTCATCACTTGGGGTCGACAATTCCAAGGTTTTCCTCTTCTCTTTCCGATACGCTTTCCTTTCCTCATACATCTTCTTGAGATCTGCCTCTGCAACATAAGCTTGCTGCACCAGTCCAGCATAACTGGTCATAGCATAAGAGCTAAGACCTTGGGCCACATCCACACGAAGACCTTCCTTGTACATCTGCATCTTCCACTCGTCATTAGGGGCATGCTTTGCCAATTGATAAAACTGCGACAGCCTTTCGAACTTGGCGGTGAACTCACCCACTGACATCTCACCTTGCCTCAAGTTAACAAACTCGGCTTGCTTGCTTAACTTCATCACCGGAGGGAAGAAGTGACCAGAAAACATTTCTTTGAAGTTGGCCCAGGTAACCGGAGTTCCCTGATTCACCATTAGTTCATGAACATTGGTCCACAAGGTTTGAGCATCTTCCTCGAGCATATGGGTGGCAAAAAGAACCTTTTCTTCTTCGGTACATTGAAGGGTCCTAAAAATCTTCTCCATCGAATCCAACCAGAAATGTGATACCATTACCTCAGGTCCTCCTTTGAAACTTTGCGGATTCATCTTCTGGAAACGAAAGTAAGCCCTATTCGGGTCTTCCAGAGGAGGTTGTTGAACATTCGGTTGTTGCTGATTCGTCATCTCATGATGCATTTGGGCCATTTGAGCCATCTGCTGCTGCTGCATTTGCATCATGTCATTCATCATCTTTTGTTGCGTCTCGATGACGTTCTGCATCCATTCGGTATTTGGATCAACAGGGACGCTTCTCTTACTTCCACCAGCCATGATTCTGCGAAATATGCACAAAGTGTTTAGTTGATCAGGGTAAACGTCTAATAGCATACTAAGAGGAATCACACTTAGAGGACTTAAGAGACTCATGATCCTAAGCCCGACAAGGTCGAACTGCTCTGATACCAATTGTAAACACCCCGATAATTTCTAACTTGTAGAAACTACCGAAGCGCACTACTGGCATACATCAGAGTGACTTTCCTTTTAACATATTTAACACATACTAAACTTCGATGAATCACTCATCAAACGTGCTTAAAATAACTAAACTGAATATAAATAAAGTCGGTCCTTACACCCACAACTAGTGTTCAATACTCAAAACCGAAAGTCTGCGGAAGCGATTTACAACTTGAAATACATAAGTCGTACAATCGAGTAGTCTTAAGATACTGAATAGAAAACAGAAGTACAAAGGAAACTGAAATACAAGACATAATAAAATAAAGGTAGCGGCTGCTCCTCAAGCATCTTCATAGCCGTGCCTCACGGTCTTCAACTTTCCCTGCTTAACTGAAAAACAACAACAATGGATTGGGTGAGACAACTTGTCTAAGTGAGTTCTATCGCGACCCCTTACTAATCCCCCTCGGTTCAATTATGCTTGATTCATTATTCTAAACTCCAAAACTCATAGTCCTCAAATTTGACTATGTGGTGGTACTAATCTCAATCACTAAGCCTAAACCATGAACTAGGCTCAATCACTGAGCCTAACAATGAACTATGCTCAATCACTGAGCCTAACAATGATTCTTAGCGTGTCACCGGTTGTAACACCCCTTTTCTAATAACTTTATTTTTAAATAAAATCAGAGTCTTTTTTTTTTTTTTTTGAAAACAATTCAAGCGAGTGCTACATTTACTTCATAAATAACAAGATACATAACACCATGAGAAAAAAATGTTTAGTTCGCATCAACTAAAACCAATCACCATCAGCAGCGGAATAAATATGAGTTCTAAAACTTAAAACCAATACATCACCAATCAAATCTAACAGTTTAGGAAAAATAATGCATAAACATAGGATACCCCCCCCCTGGTGCTACGTATCAGAGAGTGACACTTCCTAACAGACGAAGGCATGAAGGAATCCTTCACTCGATATTACCTGCACGTTGCCGACATAAGAAGCAACATAAAGGCAGTAGGGTGAGTCTCTTTTCATAATTAATAACATATGAGAATTAAGCAATGCATAGGAAAAAGGAAACCAGGCACACCAATTCACAACAATGGGGACAATCAAATCAGCATTCTCATTCCAATCAGCACCATACAATATATGATTATGCATGTAATGCAACCCAAACTCCACGGGTACATGCATGTCGGATCCGTCACCAAATACAAATAGGCCGTAGCCTCTGCTCACCAAATAAAATTAGGCCGTAGCCTCTGCTCACCAATAATGCACATGCTTCATGAGGTGTTATGGAGAATGCATCACAACACACCACCAATCAATCAATTCACATTTTAAATTCTAGTCTCACCATAGTGCATTAATTAACTCACCAAATCAAAATTAGGCCGAAGCCTCTGCTCACCAATCTCACCTCATCATCACTCACCAATTCAGCTCACCACTCACAACAACACCAATTCAAATAGACCAACTCAGGACATTGACACGACATAGGAAAAAATGGAGGAAAACAGTCATTTAGACACTTGAACACCATCAGCCAGAAACACCAGTAAAAATAATTTATTTTTGCATAAAATTGAGACTATTGGATAGGCACTGAAATTAGCTTCAAAACGCATTTTGAACCGTTGAATTTGGATAACCGAGTCAAAAGTTACATTAAAAACAATTTAGGAAAAATGTTAGACATCCTGGAAACTGGCGCATGGGCGCTGGGCGCCCAGGGGCAACACAGCGCTTGGCGCCCAGGAGAAGCAACACGCACAGGCGCATGGGCGCTGGCGCCCAGGAACAACACGCGCAACAGCGCACAGGCGCTAGGCGCCCAGGGGAACAACACGCACATAGCGCACAGGCGCTGGGCGCTAGGCGCCCAGGAAGGCAACACGCGCATAGGCGCTGGCGCCCAGAAGCAACAACGCGCACAGGCGCGCCCAGGGAACAGCAGCAACATGGCGCCCAAGCACTAGGCGCCTAAGACCAACTTGCAACAGAACTCATTTTTCTTCGAAATTTATTTTACACGAGCCAAATTCTCAGGACATGAAAACTCAATAAAAATTTTGTCAAAAGCTGAACATTATTTTTGGCGCCCATGCACTAGGCACCTAGTGAAAATACGCAACTCAACTCCTTTCTTGACCAAAATCAGTTTTCATGAGCCATTTTACATAAGTATAAAAACCTGAAAACAATTTTCACAAAACTATCACCAGAACTTTGGGGCCCTTGGCGCCCATGGCTCAAGCAACGAGTGCCAAAACTGGCAGCACAGGAACACAGGATGGCAACACAGGCAACAGGGACAGCAACACAGAATGGCAACACAGTGACACAGAATTTTTGGAAAACTGGCGCAGCACACTGCTGGGCGCCTGGCGCCCATGACTAGGCGCAACACTGAAAATTTCAGCAACATGCTTATGGCGCCCAAGGCGCCTAGGGGCTCCTAAACAGAATTTTTCTCACTTTCATTCACCAAACTAAATTCATCAAAACGCCCAATTATATATATATTTCTAACATGTCACCATGATTCTCAATTTCACTACATAATCACCAAATAATCATATACTCAAACATATGGTCTACAATTCGCATTTTACCACAATTCAATCATCAA
The DNA here is from genome assembly GCA_039519185.1 of Astragalus membranaceus. NCBI lineage: Eukaryota > Viridiplantae > Streptophyta > Magnoliopsida > Fabales > Fabaceae > Astragalus > Astragalus membranaceus. The sequence goes on along the minus strand of CM076850.1, from coordinate 78,726,891 downwards.
TCATAAAATTCTCAACATAATAATTCAACAACAACATCACAATATTATAATTCCTCAACAACAACACAATTTAATCATGGAACTAACCTAGGACCCTAACCCTAAGCAATTCATAATTCGCATACTCATTAAGAACAAAAAGAGGACCCCCTAACCTTATGGAAGTCGAATTTGCTAGCCAAGCTCCAAGTGAAGAATGCGAACCACCAATGATCCTCCTCCTCTTCTCTATGAGCTTCGCCCCTTTCTTCTTCTCCTCTTCGCAACTCTCTTCTCACTCCCTCTTACGTTTCTTTTTCTTTCTTTTCTCACTTGGGTGAATTGCCACTAACTCCCTAGACCCCAATGAATTCGACTCCTATGCCAAAGAAATGGGCCACGGGCCTAATTGTGGATCACGGGCCCTTGCTCGCACCACTTAAATAGTGACAACACCCCCTAAAAAAAATAAAATAAAATAATTAAACTCGAATTATTTAATTAAATTAAATAAATATTGTAAGCCTTAAATAATTTAATTAAATAAATAATTAAATTATTTTGGGGCGTTACACCGGTCACTTGGCATAATAAGCTTCCTGTGAACCCGTCCCCACTAATCACTAGTGGGTCCCTGATGGAGCCTAGGTTCATAAGGATCATGACTTCCTCTCCCCCAGCACACTAATCTGAAATAGGGTCGTCACCCTAACCATGAACTATGCTCAATCACTGAGCCTAAACAATGATACATATACAATATACAATAACAATGAACAATGAAGACTACTCAATCACTGAGCCTAACCTGAAAACATACTCATTCACTGAGCCTTATCATGACCTAATCTTATTCGGAACATTAGGTGATCTAGTTATTAACTTAACCTTATATTTTAGTGATCTCACACGGATTTCTAAGGTTTGCTAACTTAACTTAATAACCTTACTCAATGAGTCAGTCCAACACATATATCAATCACAAAGTCATAACATGAAATCAATGGTCAATCACATGAGCATTCACTGCACCTGAACATAATCCAAACATAACCAATTACCACTCAATTCAAGGCAAGGCAATTATAGTCTCATTGGGGAAGGTGGAAGAAAGGATTAGAAAGCAATTGGAATCGTTCGGAATGATTTAAAACACTTTTTAAAATAGGCAACCCGAAGACCACTCACGACTCGTGCGCCCATACACACGATCCGTATGTGACTATCATTTATCATATCATTCCATCCGATCCCTAGTTACTTCCCGATCAACTCTACCACTTTGATCATAACCAAACAATGGTATTAATAGGGTCACATCATCACATTTGGTTGGGAAGGAGATCAGAGGAGGTTTGGAATTGAAAGGAACGACGAAACGGAAATTCGGGGTCCGGCAACAGGCATAGACGCACGACCCGGGCGCATGGGGCGCACGACCCGTGTGCCCTGGACAGAGTTCCAGAAAGGGGCGCACGACCCGGGTGCATGGGGCGCACGACCCGTGTGCCCTGGACAGATTTCAGAATGTGCTGGTTTTTGTTATTTTCGTTCCGTTTCGCTTTCCGATCGTTTCCAATCCATAACCCGATCAACTTCCAACCTTCAAACACATCTTATACATATATTTCCAGGCACAATTCAGCCATATAACAATCAATCAATCCACGATCATGACATGCAATTTCATGATTTAAACGATATTTATGCAAAACGGTTTCACACCAGATTTTTATAAATGCGAGACTCGATCCAGAATTCACAACACTTTCAATTTTAATCCTAGTGAGTATAGAACTCACCTTTTCGTGACGACGTTACACCCGACACCGAAACCTCGCGAATACGGACGAACGGAGGATCACGAACTCGCTCGGACTCACTCCAACTTATTCCCAACCGAAAACCCAGCTACAATTCTTCCTCCTAATGCTTGAACTAAGTCCTAGTACTGAATTTCAAGCTTCAGTTACAGCATGCAATGCTAGTAGACACCTTTTTCACCATTTGAGCTTGGGACTTCATAAATGGTGATTTTGGGATAGAGGAGGGTGATGACTTCGATTTCAGTATCACTAGGAAGGAAATGGTGAGTTGTTGTTGAATATGCTACTGGATTGGACATGCATGGAGTTTTAGAAAAACTCTCTTCATCTCTTTCCCTCTCACCCTCTCACGCCCCTCTCCCTCTCTTTGCTGTTTTGTTTCAGATTTCACAAAAATGAAATGTTTGTGTTGTTTGTTGTTTCAGCTGGAAGTAGAGCTTATATAGGGTAAGGTACAAGGACGAAAATACCCCTCACTTACTAACTCTATTCCATATGACTCCTCTCAATCCTAATCATCCTAACTTAACCTAATTAATTACTCAATCACATACAATTCCATATTCAACAACTCAAACAAGTCATTTTCAATTCAAACAATTTCAATCAATTAATTAATTCACTAATAATCAATATTATATTAATATAATTAAATAGAAAAATAGGGGATGTTACATTCACCCCAACTTTTAAAAATTTTGTCCTCAAAATTGGACCAGTCAAACAATTAGCACACAATATACCTTTCGCCGATCCGGCATCAGCTTCGCCTTTCTGAGCGTCCAACACAAAGACCTTTCCGCTTGCAGAGTTAGAATTCCCTTCTCGATTCTTCTTCTTCAACGGGCATTCGTTAGCATAATGCCCTTCGCCTTTGCAATAATAAGACATCGTTGATCCCTGGCGACATTCTCCAGTGTGAGGCCTTCCACATTTCGGACACTTACCGGACCTTAGTAGTTCGGATGCTGTAGGTTGCTTCCCTTTGTTGTAGGTACTCCTCGGTTCATCACTTGGGGTCGACAATTCCAAGGTTTTCCTCTTCTCTTTCCGATACGCTTTCCTTTCCTCATACATCTTGTTGAGATCTGCCTCTGCAACATAAGCTTGCTGCACCAGTCCAGCATAACTGGTCATAGCATAAGAGCTAAGACCTTGGGCCACATCCACACGAAGACCTGCCTTGTACATCTGCATCTTCCACTCGTCATTAGGGGCATGCTTTGCCAATTGATAAAACTGCGACAGCCTTTCGAACTTGGCGGTGAACTCACCCACTGACATCTCACCTTGCCTCAAGTTAACAAACTCAGCTTGCTTGCTTAACTTCATCACCGGAGGGAAGAAGTGACCAGAAAACATTTCTTTGAAGTTGGCCCAGGTAACCGGAGTTCCCTGATTCACCATTAGTTCATGAACATTGGTCCACAAGGTTTGAGCATCTTCCTCGAGCATATGGGTGGCAAAAAGAACCTTTTCTTCTTCGGTACATTGAAGGGTCCTAAAAATCTTCTCCATCGAATCCAACCAGAAATGTGATACCATTACCTCAGGTCCTCCTTTGAAACTTTGCGGATTCATCTTCTGGAAACGAAAGTAAGCCCTATTCGGGTCTTCCAGAGGAGGTTGTTGAACATTCGGTTGTTGCTGATTCGTCATCTCATGATGCATTTGGGCCATTTGAGCCATCTGCTGCTGCTGCATTTGCATCATGTCATTCATCATCTTTTGTTGCGTCTCGATGACGTTCTGCATCCATTCGGTATTTGGATCAACAGGGACGCTTCTCTTACTTCCACCAGCCATGATTCTGCGAAATATGCACAAAGTGTTTAGTTGATCAGGGTAAACGTCTAATAGCATACTAAGAGGAATCACACTTAGAGGACTTAAGAGACTCATGATCCTAAGCCCGACAAGGTCGAACTGCTCTGATACCAATTGTAAACACCCCGATAATTTCTAACTTGTAGAAACTACCGAAGCGCACTACTGGCATACATCAGAGTGACTTTCCTTTTAACATATTGAACACATACTAAACTTCGATGAATCACTCATCAAACGTGCTTAAAATAACTGAACTGAATATAAATAAAGTCGGTCCTTACACCCACAACTAGTGTTCAATACTCAAAACCGAAAGTCTGCGGAAGCGATTTACAACTTGAAATACATAAGTCGTACAATCGAGTAGTCTTAAGATACTGAATAGAAAACAGAAGTACAAAGGAAACTGAAATACAAGACATAATAAAATAAAGGTAGCGGCTGCTCCTCAAGCATCTTCATAGCCGTGCCTCACGGTCTTCAACTTTCCCTGCTTAACTGAAAAACAACAACAATGGATTGGGTGAGACAACTTGTCTCTGTGAGTTCTATCGCGACCCCTTACTAATCCCCTCGGTTCAATTATGCTTGATTCATTATTCTAAACTCCAAAACTCATAGTCCTCAAATTTGACTATGTGGTGGTACTAATCTCAATCACTGAGCCTAAACCATGAACTATGCTCAATCACTGAGCCTAACAATGAACTATGCTCAATCACTGAGCCTAACAATGATTCTTAGCGTGTCACCGGTCACTTGACATAATAAGCTTCCGGTGAACCCGTCCCCACTAATCACTAGTGGGTCCCTGATGGAGCCTAGGTTCATGAGGATCATGACTTCCTCTCCCCCAGCACACTAATCTGAAATAGGGTCGTCACCCTAACCATGAACTATGCTCAATCACTGAGCCTAAACAATGATACATATACAATATACAATAACAATGAACAATGAAGACTACTCAATCACTGAGCCTAACCTGAAAACATACTCATTCACTGAGCCTTATCATGACCTAATCTTATTCGGAACATTAGGTGATCTAGTTATTAACTTAACCTTATATTTTAGTGATCTCACACGGATTTCTAAGGTTTGCTAACTTAACTTAATAACCTTACTCAATGAGTCAGTCCAACACATATATCAATCACAAAGTCATAACATGAAATCAATGGTCAATCACATGAGCATTCACTGCACCTGAACATAATCCAAACATAACCAATTACCACTCAATTCAAGGCAAGGCAATTATAGTCTCATTGGGGAAGGTGGAAGAAAGGATTAGAAAGCAATTGGAATCGTTCGGAATGATTTAAATAACTTTTTAAAATAGGCAACCCGAAGACCACTCACGACTCGTGCGCCCATACACACGATCCGTACGTGACTATCATTTATCGTATCATTCCATCCGATCCCTAGTTACTTCCCGATCAACTCTACCACTTTGATCATAACCAAACAATGGTGTTAACAGGGTCACATCATCACATTTGGTTGGGAAGGAGATCAGAGGAGGTTTGGAATTGAAAGGAACGACGAAACGGGAATTTGGGGTCCGGCAACAGGCATAGACGCACGACCCGGGCGCATGGGGCGCACGACCCGTGTGCCCTGGACAGATTTCCGAATGTGCTGGTTTTTGTTATTTTCGTTCCGTTTCGCTTTCCGATCGTTTCCAATCCATAACCCGATCAACTTCCAACCTTCAAACACATCTTATACATATATTTCCAGGCACAATTCAGCCATATAACAATCAATCAATCCACGATCATGACATGCAATTTCATGATTTAAACGATATTTATGTAAAACGGTTTCACACCAGATTTTTATAAATGCGAGACTCGATCCAGAATTCACAACACTTTCAATTTTAATCCTAGTGAGTATAGAACTCACCTTTTCGTGACGACGTTACACCCGACACCGAAACCTCGCGAATACGGACGAACGGAGGATCACGAACTCGCTCGGACTCGCTCCAACTTATTCCCAACCGAAAACCCAGCTACAATTCTTCCTCCTAATGCTTGAACTAAGTCCTAGTACTGAGTTTCAAGCTTCAGTTACAGCATGCAATGCTAGTAGACACCTTTTTCACCATTTGAGCTTGGGACTTCATAAATGGTGATTTTGGGATAGAGGAGGGTGATGACTTCGATTTCAGTATCACTAGGAAGGAAATGGTGAGTTGTTGTTGAATATGCTACTGGATTGGACATGCATGGAGTTTTGGAAAAACTCTCTTCATCTCTTTCCCTCTCACCCTCTCACGCCCCTCTCCCTCTCTTTGCTGTTTTGTTTCAGATTTCACAAAAATGAAATGTTTGTGTTGTTTGTTGTTTCAGCTGGAAGTAGAGCTTATATAGGGTAAGGTACAAGGACGAAAATACCCCTCACTTACTAACTCTATTCCATATGACTCCTCTCAATCCTAATCATCCTAACTTAACCTAATTAATTACTCAATCACATACAATTCCATATTCAACAACTCAAACAAGTCATTTTCAATTCAAACAATTTCAATCAATCAATTAATTCACTAATAATCAATATTATATTAATATAATTAAATAGAAAAATAGGGGATGTTACAGTCAGCTAGGGACTTAGACAATTATATGTCAGACCTTTTTAGTATATTATATGACGTATTGAGTCAGGATCCACTCAATGTTTCTTGTAAGTTACTGAAAATTATGACAGATAGTTGCCTCAGCCCCGAAAATGTCCAAAACCCTACACCATAGGATTCTCAGCCTTCTCGTTCCATCAGAACGTGCAGCGGCAGCAGAGGGCTACATATTACATTTGGAAACAAGGATGGGCATCCGCAATGGTTCGAGGAAACTGTGGGCGGCTGTTCAGTAAATAAATCTGATGCGGCTAGTGAGTTGCGGCATGAAACGTCTTAGATCTTATCGAGAAGTACAAATCAAGCGAAGCCATTGTGCGACAGTAACGTCAGTGTACTGAAATCTGTCAGATTAGTTAACACCCGAAACCCTGACCTTATTTTGTCAGCTTATCAGTTATAGAAATATCGTTTTCATCATAAATCTCACCTTCTGGAGTAAGCCAATCCCAGTTTAGGTATCAGTTGAGGAAGTCCCCCCAGAAAATATCAAGAACAGATCCCGATTCTTCTTCTTCCGAGTCACAATGTGACGGATGATAAAGCTAGCTGAGTAAAGATACTCCGTTGCCAGTATTGACTAGCAGGGTCATAATGTGCCGATCAGGTTCAGTCCCGATCAGGATTTGTGAATCAAATCCTTCAAAGCAAATCAGTATGTGTAATCAGTAGAAGTAACCTTATTTCAATCCGCTGCTGGAAGCATTCCGATCACGGTCTGTGTGAAATTCTCGTTAGTCTTCCGACTCATTTGTTCGTAATTTCTGCTCCGGAACTCCGATTTTTATGTTCCGAGAGGCGTTGGAAAGCTAACGGAAATATATACACCGATGAATGGGTTGTGAACCATATCTTCAATTGTATCTTGAAGTGTACCTCTGTTTTAAATCTGAACCGTAAACTCTAAGCATTCGTGGAATGTGGACCTCCCTGTTGTACGGGAAATTGGTAAAAGGATCTCCAATCAGTCAGTTTAGACTTATAGATACCGATTCAGAATAACGTTTGTTGTAGTCTCTTTTCCAAGAAACCTACTTCCGGTAATTGCCATTAGTAGTGATGGTCATTCAACCATTAGAAGTGATTCTGAAATCTTAATCCATAATACCTCAATAAACCGGTTGAAAGGACGGGGAGCTTAAGGTCTCCTACGTGGCGAACAAGATGTTGTCATGGGAGTAGAACCCGTTCTGAAGCCAGAGTGACTTATGTAATGTAAAAATTATGTCTGGATAGTCGCGGAAGTTCGGAAAGAAGCTGGGCCAAGGAAAATTCTAAATGATAATTCCAATTTCAACGAATCAATATGAAGACACTTATGGTGTTCTCGTGTGATTCCCGAAATAACTTTTTGTTTTCAAAATCCCCTGGTGCCACCGCAATTTCAATTTCGTGACTAATCCGAGAATAATTGCTACACTGAAGCTAATTGAGAAACCAAGGATTGCCTAGGGTGACTCTAAATCTCATCTTCGAAAGAAAACCTTATATGTCGTTCTCGTAGGGTTCCTAATATCGAAATTGGAGCATCCTTAGGATCTGAGTGATCATGATCTATGAAAGATAGGTATCAAAATTCAAAGGCTAGTTGATCTAGAAAGACAACTGTGATTGGATAAGTCGTTGACTTAGACAATCCTGAAAGAGCTATGACCTGTATAAGGGCAACGGACGGTAGGTTTGAGTTCTGAGGACAAGTCATAATGGTCGAAAGATGCACCCTTATCATTATCTTGGGTTAGTGAAAACATCGGTTGTACCGGTGACTACCTGAAATGCTAGAAATGTTTCTACGATAACCAAAGATGTGGGTTACTCAAACGTTTGCTCAGAAGTAATGGAAGGCTAGATGACACGTGAATATAATAGCTAGTTGGAGAAGTATCATGCCACGTTAGGGCAATCATCTTTCGGCATTTCTAGTGCTCAAGCTTCCGCTACTGAAGTGAAACTCCAATCGTTAACCTGAATCCCGTTAGGGTTGACAGTTAGTTGTTATGACTTTGATCCACCGGATGGATCGAAGCTAGTTTCACCATTATAATAACCTATCGGCAAGATATCAATAAAGCAAGTATGTACTGAATTCAGAGTTGTCTGATTTAGCCAGTACACGAGGCTTTCTAAGAATCCGATGAGTTGAGTACGTATAGTGTTTTTCCCTTTCACCCACTATACCCGTATGATGGAAGAATGTCTGAGGGCGAACTGTATGTCGGTCTGAGACTAAATGATCGGACAGTGAGTGTATAACACATGAGTCCTTGATAGTGAATCCTTCAAACTTTGTGTAGTCTCTTGAGACAATCAAGTCGTGTCTATTTTTCATCACGAAATACAATCCTTTGTTTAATCTTGAAGTTTCATCTTGGACTAATTCGAGAAAAGGATGGAAAGGAAGAGAATTGGATCGAATAGATTAGCGGTCAAAGAAAACTTTTAAAATAAAATTTCCGCTTTCATTTCGGCCCAATGTCCTTCCCGATCCCTTCCTCGAACGAACCCAATTGTTTTATCTTAAAGGAGCCGTACTCAAGCACGATAATAGAAGTTTGTGAGATCTTGATCGAACAAATGGCTGGTTCCAGCAAAGTAACACTTCTACTCTCACTTTCAAACTCGTAAATTTTTAAATATCAGAGAATGAGATTCCGCTTTGTTGGAGCGCCGTGCATTGAGTAAGGTCATATATAAGTTGGGGTGAATTAACTGTTGGGATAGTCGTATTTTCAAACTATCGTCATTAGAAACCCCAGTGAAAAGAATTTTCATTCAAATGGAACTATAGTACTTTCAAGTTTAATGAAAGAATGTTTTACTATTATTTTAGAGTTTTTCCTGGATTCGGTTGCAAGAAAAATCATTTCTAGATTCCTTGGACTGAAAGTCAACCTGTTTTATAAAATAACTCTGTTTGCTTCAGTCGAGATTTTTAGTAAGATGAGTCAAGCGCTTATGTGAGCATAACTCGGGAAGAGAAGAAAACTTTTCTTCTAGATACCGTATAGTTTGATTCCAAAGAAATTCTCTTAAAGTCATCGTTTCGTTCCAATTCAAGCTACGGCTAGGCCGAAATCTTCCGAGTTCCTGACTTCGAAAGTGCAGGATGTGTGGATACCATAACTATGAGTTCGTATCCTCAACAGATTGTAGGCATTCCATTGTCCATAACAATTAGTGTCAGCTTTCAAGAGGTCAGAATAGTTAATTTCCGAAGAAAGTCTGTATCTTCATGATGTCTTTCACGTGTCTCAGTTGAGAAAATGTATTCCCGATCCACTTCAGCCGTTGAGCATTGAAGCGATCGATCTTCGACCGGATTTATCATTTCAACATTATCCTAGTCATATCCTGGGGCATGGCGTGAAGACATTGAGGTCAAGGAATATTCTGATTGTCAAGGTAGTCAGAGAAGACTTCTCAGTCGAAGAGGCTACTCGGGAATTGAAAGAGGACACGATGAACCGATATCAATATCTTTTTGCTTAAGATTCGTCTTGTCAATTTTGAGGACAAAATTTTTAAAAGTTGGGGTGATTGTAACATCCCTAATTTTTAAAGACTCGTACTATGATGCCTAAGACCGACTTAATTATTTATGGGAATAATTAGTCGTGTCTCGCGGATTAATAGTCGAAGGAAATTGTCAACATAATTGTGTTTCGATCGAATTATGGTGTAATTGATGGATTCACTTAATGAACAATTCAGCTGAAGGGTAAAATCGTCATTTTTGCCTCACATCGAAGATGAATCACCCAACGATATAATAACCGGATCCTAGTCATGATACGATCATGAAAATGGTATTTACATTCATAAGCCGGGTCAATTAATGAGTGCTTGATTGATTAAAATGATTAAAAATGAGAACTAAGGAGTAAGGGTATTTCGGACATTTCCCTTTTTTTTAAAGCACCTCAGCTCACTAAATTAGCTGAGCACCCTCCTTTCCCCCTCATTCAGCAACTAAGACAAAACAGAAAATGTGAGGGTGAGATAAAGGAGAAAATGCGAGAGAGAGAGAGAGAGAGAGAGAGAGAGAGAGAGAGAGAGAGAGAGAGAGAGAGAAGAGAATAGGAGGTGAAGAAGAATTCATCAAAACCATTGCATGTAAGTGAATGTTTATCCCTTCAATTCAGTTTTTCATCCTCTTTCCAACCATCTAACTATCATCATCCCATTCCTTCTCATTCAGTTTTTACCATTTCTGAACCTCCAAACTCTCAAGTAGCAAAGATGGAGTTTTGAGGAGTTTAGTGCTTGCATGTTGAGTTGTGAAGCTCATTAATCAAGTGAGGAGTCAACATTCAGTATTTGAACCTTGTAAAGGTTTCCCTTCTGGTTTGGGGTTGTAGTGGACAGAGGAGGATCCATGGAGAAATTGCAATTCGGTTTTGGAGCTCAATTTTGTAGATGCAAGTGATGAGGGTTGATGATCTAAGTTCATCAAAATTTCTGGGTGAAACCCGTATGGTATACCTTCGGTGATTTCATCGTATCTCCCTGCACACAACTCCGATGATCGTGATTCTTGTTTCTCTGGAAACTAGACAAAAATCTCTTCATTTTGGAAACAAGAACCGTATGACTGCATGGAGAAATGAAGGAGATATCACGTCCCCAAGATACGGTTTCAGAATCAAACACTGTCCTGGACCAGTCACCTTGTCTTGGTGATATCTCCCAAACCACTGAATGCATGCGTGTGAATCCTTGACCATTTGAAGGTAGACGAAATTATCTTCACAATGAGCACTGATTTGAGTAGATTTGGTCATGGATTGACCAAGTTATGCTTGTTGCAAAACTGGATTCCGATACTGGGAAATGGAAATGGAAGCTAGTATGCCCATTCGTCAAATTTGAGTTTGATTCGCCAAAGTCTCGAGCGCCATCAGTTCGATATACTGAAGTGGGGTCCAGTAGCGAGGATGATTGACTTAGTTACTGGTTGTTCAAGTGGGACCCATCAAGTTCAGATGCGGAGGCATTAGGAGCGTGTACGTGACTACGAAGATTGTTCGAGTGGTTACGGTCCGGTCGTCCGTGCTCCGGCATGATTTCTCGCGAGATCGTCAACCGGGTGAGTTCTACTCACGGATAGGGATATAATTATGTGTCTTGAAAATATATCGGTTTTGAGTCATGAGGCATTATCCGTTTTCGAAAGATTTTGGAACCGAAAACCGTTTTTGAGAAATGTTACGTTTTTACGGTTTTTATTGAATTGTTGAACAATTTACGAAATTGTGATTTTAAGTGCTTTCACTGGAATATGGTCTGGAATGTTGTTTATTAAATCCGTTTTCAGGTTGGAGAACGATCGGAATTCGAATTGGGCGAGAAATGGAAAGCGGAATGAGAAACTAGAATTCAGTAACAGAACAGGCCGCACGGGTCGTGCGCCCCTGGGCACGGACCGTGCGCCCTCTTCGGGTTGGTTGTGTGGTTTTGGTAAATCACACACGGGTCGTGCGCCCCTGGGCACGGACCGTGCGTGAGGTTCTGTTACCGGACTCCGATTTCTCATTTCGTCGCTCCTTTCGATCCCAAATCACTTCTAATCTTCTTCCCAACCAATTTTAAGGATATTGCCTTACTGAAAACCTTATTTTGAACTTGTTCAACTCATGGTTTTGAAAAAGAGCTTTGAAAGCCTATTTGATTGAAAAACCGAAACCCTAGTATACGTGTGGGTACACCGACTGATGGATTGACTAAATATATATATATATATTTATATATGTCATTGTGTATGATTATAACGCCGGATGTCTAACTATTGAATTCATCTAAACAGGTTGTAGATCGATATGGATATTGTTTATCCAATTATTATGTGATTGATCCTTTGGTGATCGAAAAGATATAAATTATCTAACTCTCGAGAATTTGATGCGTATTGTCATATGTATCGCGTTGGGTGACGACCCGACAAGTAGCATACTAGGGAGGGTAGTAATGACCCCTTACCTAGGCCCTGAATGTGTTTTGGCGTGGTCAATTCACGGGTTACCGGGATTAGTGAACTGTTGCACGGCCGGTTTATGCTAAGTTAAGAACACGATTCGCCGGGATTAGTGAACTGTTGCATGGTCGGCGTTTCGCTTTGGAAGCTAGTGTTTATAAATTAATCGACTAGGCTTAATAACATAAATGATAGTACTCAAATTACCGGGATTAGTGAACTGTTACACGGTCGGTAATGAGCTATATTTATGTTGGTAAATAGTTATATATATTTAACTATGCGGTAATCGGTTTTAAAATTGAACCGAATGTCAGTGAGGGGGCACGGTAGGACTCACCGAGACAAGTTGTCTCACCCAATCCATATTTGTTGTTTTTACAGAGAACAGGTTATAAGGGCAGCAGGCGGCACAGTTAGTCGTCAGGCTCGAGGAGAAGTTGGAGATGTAATCTTCCATCTGTATTTTGGATTCTTCTGAGATAGTCTCTGTATTCGGTCTTATGACTCGAACTTGTATCATGTTATATTTTTGTAGTTTCCGCTGTTTCTTGTAAAGATGTATATCTGACCAGGAATTTTTATACTCAGATTTATACCAAATTGTTTATTTAGGTATTTCTTTGTTAAAGAAATACCAGGGTGTTACATTTTTCACTCAGGGTTGGTCTCAGATAGGAAGGTTTTATGGTTTGCATCTTGGGGGTGGATTCAAATGATGTATGTCCGCTTTGATCGTTTTTTTGTTGAGATTCGTGATAGCTTCTTGGTATATCCTTACACTGTTGGACCTCCTAAAATCATTAGGCTTGTTCAGGAACCTGCTTTGATTCAAGATGATGATCTTATTTCTAATTCTTTGGATCAATCAATGTATGTTGGTAGGGTGCCTACCTTGGTGTTCACATTATACAAGACACTTGATATTGCTGATATGACCAGCCTCTTCTTGGTTTTCTTCTTTTTCTTTTATTCTTTCTTCTCTTATTCATTAATGAACTGTGTGTCTTATGTTTATGTTTTTTGATTGTAGCATCTTCCTATTCAGTTTTGTGAGATGGTGCTTGCAAAAAATGATTCTGACATTATACTGGTTGATGAGATGGGTAAAGCTTGGCCCTGTCATCTTATCTTTCCAAGGGGTCCTAACTGTTCTGAAGTTCGTCTCCGTGGATGCATGGTCTCTCTGTCATCAAGCAAATGGTTATGTTGAGGGTCTTTCTCTGAAGCTTGAAGTTCCCATTGAACAAAATTCCACATTTCTGTTACTAAATAGGTGTTAGTTTGTTTTAGGGGTTTCTTTATGTCTCTTATAAATGTAATTTTTAATTTTTAACAACTTTATGTGTACTTCTCATTATGGGGAAACTTGGTTCTTTCGTATTGTACTTGCTATTGGAATTCTCCTTCTTAAATGGAATAATCTGTTTGTCTTATTAGTTAACTACCATTTTGTTTTATTTTTCTAACCAAAACTGTCTTATTATTCATTGATTTATACTAAGCTTGGGGTTCCTTTACACTACCATTTTTTCACAATAAGATCCTGTGCATACTAATGTAACTGTGACATTGTCTATACTCTTGATCTTTTTTTATGTTCTCATTATTCAACTTATTTGCTTCTCTTCCTTTTATCTTTTGTTTGCTTAACAATAAATCTATGCCTAATATTCTCTTCCTTTCACTTAATCTAAGTGGGGTTGTTCTTAAAAAATAATTAATTTGATTAACTGATAGTTTGAAGACCTCTTTTTGGTTTTCTCCTTCATTGATTTGCCAATTTAACCTTATCATATCTGTTTTTCCAACTAATCGACCTGCTTAGATGTAAGATACAATAATGCTCTTTTTACTACTATTATGCATTGGCAATTAAATCTTTTACCTATGTGCTTAAACTTCAATTTCAACTTCAACTGATTGCACTTCTATGTGAAGTGTGATTTGTTCCTCTTGATAGTTTGAAGACCTCTTTTTGTTCCTCTTGATATGTTCCTTTTGATTTGTTTCTTTGTGAAGTGTGGTTTGTTCCAACTAATCGACCTGCTTAGATGTAACTTACAATAATGCTCTTTTTACCACTATTATGCAATCGCAATTAAATCTTTTACCTAGGTGCTCAAACTTCATTTTGTTTGTCTGTTCCATGATGTGCATGTTTGCCACTTGCATCGGTTTTTATGATCCAAACTATTCTCTGCCTTAAAGTTGCATGGTTGCCATATGGTATGTGTTCCGTTACTTATGCCATATGGTATGCGCTCCTTTGGTTAATGCCTATACATTCTCTGCCTTTCTCTTCGTATGTTTGACACATGCTTCTAAAATTCTCTTTGCTTTGTGTTCGTTACACTCCTTAACGTACATGCAACCGAAATTCTCTGCTTTTGCCTTTGCATGGTTGACACATGCTTCTAAAATTCTATTTGGTTTGTCTTTCATTGGGTGGCTAATCTTCCTTCTATTTCATTTTGGTTGCATGATTGACACTTGGTTATTGATTGCCATTTGTTTCGTGTTATCTTCATCTTCAATCTATCACCATTAGATTCATCTCAAGGGCTACAATTGAATACTTCTTCCTAATCATGCAACGTTTAATCTCTATAAAACTCTACATGCTATGGGCTTTGTACATATCCACAGTTGTATCCTTCAGTATTTCATTGGTTTGGCCCATTTTACTCCACAAGATGCCTTCAATTGCTGAGATTGATCCTGGCAAAATTGATTGGTCCTTATCTGTTCGTGTGATTCGTCTTTGGGTTGCCCCAGATTTTAAGAATCCTTCTAACCCAAACACACTTGAAATGATACTTCTTGATAAGAAGGTTTTTCATCATTCTGATTTTCGTTTTTTAGTGTTACACTGTTATTCTTATTTCCTTTTTTTTGATTCTTTGAATTTGTTTCAATGCCTTCTTAGCTTGGAAAGATTCATGCAACTGTTAAGAGGGGTTTATTGAGGCAATTTGAACCTTTGCTGGAGGAGGGTTCTACTTATCTTATTGATAAGGTCCTGGTTGCTGCAAATGATACTAAGTTTGCAACTACTAACCATAAATATAAGCTTAACTTCAAGGGAATTACAACTTGCATTCCTGTGGAAGCACCTTCTATTCCTTCCAATCACTTTGAATTCATGACCTTCTGTGAGATTGCTTTAACTGAAAAGGAAGATGTCCTTATTGGTGTGTTCTTTATTATTTTTTTTTGTGTTTTGGTCTTGCGCTTTGCATTTCGTGTGTACCTAGTTATTATTCACGTTGCTTTTAGATGTCATTGGGCATGTTCTGCAGAAGGATACACTCCAAGATTATGAACGTAATGGGAATACAACTAGCATGTTACGTTTTGTGCTGCAGGATCTCAAGTGTGTTTTTTTTTTGTATTCCTTTCAAAATTTTAGTTTCTGTTTTACGGTTTTCTTTATGATTTACCACTTTATGTCTTCTTCTTTTCAATGTTTATAGGCATGACACAGTTCAATGTACATTTTGGGGTCACTATGCTGAAACAATGCATGAGAAATTGGAACGCCATGGAACTTCACCTCCTCCTGTCATTATCATACAATTTTGTAGGCTCAAAAAATTTCAGGGTATTCTTCTTTTGTTGTTTCCTCTATCTTTTTGCTTTATTTGTTTTTGTATTGATCCTTTTTCTTATTATTTTCTTTAGGTGTCGCTGGGGTTTCTAACACTTTTCATGGAACACGTGTGTTTTTTTAGACTGACATTCTTGAGATTCTTGCTTACAAATCAGAGTATTTGGTTCTTTTTTGTTGATAGTTTCCTTTCATTTAGTTAAACATTAATTCCTATGTGCATCGATGATGAGTTGTTTTTCATGCTAATCAGTATGGCTACTTCTTCCACTATGCCAACTCAAACTGTTACTCAAGTTAGTGCACCTGCTCCTGTGACTCTCCTTGAAGATCTTCTCCAAACTCCTCGGATGACCATATCTGATCTCTTGGAGGCAACTGAGGTATTTATCTTTACTTCCTTATTGTCTTCACGTAATTGTTGTTTACATTATCCATTAGTTTCCGCTATTTATCACGTTTTCTTTTTTTCATTTTTACTTTTTGTGTAGGCTTGCCTTGCAACTGTCCTTGCACAGATTATTGAAATTGATACAGAATATGGTTGGTACTATGACTCCTGTAACAAGTGCCTGAGGAAAGTTCGCAAGCAGGGATCAAGATACTTTTGCAGGAAATGTAATAGGGTTGTCACTGCTATTCCTAGGTTGTCGTGCTTTCTTCTTTTATATTCTTCTATTCTAATCTACAATTTATGTTTTCTTTATCATTTTTTTATTCTACTTTAACTTATTTATACTTCATTTGTTTGTTTTTCTATCTTAGGTTCAAGATAGAGGCTAAGGTGATGGACTCTACTGGCTCAACAAACTTTGTCCTATTTGATCGTGTTGTGACACGATTCTTGGGAAGGACTCCTCAACAGCTTCTTGAGCCTCCATGTGATCCTGCTGAGTTGCCTGTTGATTTTCAGGAGTTTTTGAATAAGAACTTACTTTTTAAGGTTGAGGTTGTGGAGGGAAATGTGTCTCAGCATTGGCAGCATTTTGCTGTTAAGCGTATCACTTCTGATGATGCCATTATTGGGTCTTTCCTTGCAAAGTATAAGGATTTGGTCTGTATCTTTGTATTCATCGTGTCCTTTGATTTTATTTTGTGTATTATGTCTTTTGATAATGTTTTTTTAGTAACATTTGCTGTTTCTGAAGGCTGGTCTTGGGGGTGCTGATGGAGATTTGAAATTAACTGATATGCTCAATGACTGTGTTCCTGCAAGCCCTTTGGTTTGTTTCTGCTCATTTATTTTTCTATGTTTCTTTTCCTGAATAGAATGCTTATTTTGTTATTTGTATTTTTTCCTAGGTTTCTTCTGAACATGTTGGTTCAATAATGAGTAACCATTATGGTACTACTTCTGATGCTGATGTTACATTGACTAGCAAGGTTCTTTCAATTGATGGTGATGGGTCCTCTGTCACAATTCCCACATGCAAACGTGCTTTGGATGTTGATAATCAAGATGGTCCTGCTCCAAGGGTTCGTGTGTCAACTGCAACTGCTGAGTGTGGATCGTCCAACAAGTATCCAATATTTGTCTCTGACTCTGATGTTTCTATGATCTTGTCTTTTGAAAAAAAACAAATGCCTCACCTGCATCTCAAGATGTTGATGTGGTACCGGATTCCCAAGCTGAACCTATTGTGGCTGCTGTGAAGGATGATGTGGAGCCCAAATCTGGCGGTTGTGGTGCTTCTGTGTCTGCTATCGAGGATGTTGTGAATCTCAAAGATGTTGGGGGTGATTTGGTTCCTTAGAAGGTTGCCTCTCCAACCTGAAACTACCTTGCAACTGTCTTCTGGTCCCTACCAAAAGATGCACTAACTCCAAAATGTTATTTGTCTTTGGTTTTAAAGTTCTCCTTTGTCTTTGGCTTTTTTTAAGTTAGCTTTTGGCCACGTGTTGTTGGTCGTTTGTGTTGTTGTCTTGAATAAGGCCCTTCCTTTATGTATTTGTGTGACTTTCGTTTTCATGTCACTATATGCAATTCTGTACTTTGTGTACTATGGAGTATATTTATGAATCTAGCAGCTTCTTTTCCTTTTCTTTTCTTTTGATATGTTATCCTCTTTAATGTATGGAGCAGTCCAAATGCATGTTGTCTATTGCATGCGCAACTAATAATAGGCCTTTGCTATTGGCTTCTTATATCCCTTTATTTACTAAATAATACAAGCTGGGCTACAATTAAAATTTACCTAATCTTCATAAGTAAATAGATTATATTAATATTGGCACACCAAACTTTCAACATCACAATGGCATAAATAGTTCCATGCATTTTCACCATTTGATGTAGCCACTCAATTGGAATGAATTCGTTATCAAGAACAGCTATATCAGAGTTAATGCAGCCCCTCCACACATGTCTAGCAAATTCACATTCAAAGAAACAATGAATAATAGTCTCATCTTGGGTAGTGGAGTAAGGACATGTTGCATCTTACTGATACAACTTTTCAATCATAGGACATTTTTTGGTCACTTATTCTATTAGTTATTTTTTCATGTGTACCATATGTACCAATTGACCCTCATTTCTTATTAAAGCTCTGTGTTTTAGTCTTTGCACACTTACTCTCCCTTTTTCCACTTCACATTACCAAACTAGACTTATTGTATATTTCTTTCCTTAGTAGGTACAATGACTTCTAACAGGCTTACTCTAACAGGAAGTGTACCCAACGGTTCTCATATCAATCCTGATGGTAATATCTTTTTCTTCTCTCTACTTGCTTCTTCCTTTCTTTGTCATTTATATATTTTACCTTACATTCACCTACAGGTTTTCAACAATTTGCTACAAGTTCTACTTCTAATGTTTGTTGTTCTCCAATAAAAGCAAGACTTGGTTCTGGGAAACATGTTCTTAGTTCTAAATCAAGCCAACCAGGTATGTCCCTATTTGTTATAATGTATTGCTATTCTACATATTGATCTTTTACTCTTTTTTTCCTTTGGTTTAGTGCCTTCATTTTCTATGCCTGTTTATTTTTAAGTGCATGCAGGGTCATAATCTTTTCCTACCTTCTCTGGTCCTTTTCATGCAGCTATACCTCATTCATCTTCAAATAGTGAAAATGTAACTTCTTCCACGTGTGTTACCTTTTCACCTCCTCATCCTATCCTTTCCAGGGGCCTTCCATCTGGAAAATATATTCTTAGATCAACCTCAACTCTAACATGTATGTGATTTTGCATGTTGTCTTATTACTTTCTATTTTAAGCTTGATTCTCTATATATTCATTCTCTTTTTCTTTTCTTTAAACAGCTCCAACTCATGCAACTTTACAAACAAATGATGTTTTCCATCATGATCCTTCTTCCTCCAATGTTGATTTTGTTCCTGCTGATGTTGGTAAATGTTTCTTCCCATGTTTATGATGACATTTTTATTCATTTTATGACACTTTTAGTTTGATACATTTTTTTTCAGATTCTAACAACTGCATATTGTCCTATTATTTGCTATAGTGAGATTCACTTATGTTTATTCACTTTGTTATTACTTTTTTCTAAGCAGTACCAACCCATGCATCTTTGCAACAAATTGATGTTTTATGTGATGATCCTTCTTCCTCCAACGTTGGCTTTGTTGATAGTAATATAGGTAAGTATCTCTTACCACTTTTACAATGAAGTCTTTAGTTATTATTCTCCACTTTGAAATTCTTTTCATTTTCTAAATCCTCCTTCCACCTATTCGGATATTGGAGAGCCAAAATCTACTTGCCAATGTTGTGGTGCCCTTATGTGGTATGAGGAACGACTCAAGAAACATTTTAGGGCACGTACCCCAAAATTTTCTTTGTGTTGTTCACAGGGAAGAATTGTTGTTCCTCCATATCAAGATCCTCCACACTTATTTGATAATCTCTTTCATAATAAAGATCCTCGGAGTAAATATTTTCTTGATGATATTAGATCTTTCAATAGCATGTTTTCATTTACATCCATGGGTGGAAAAGTTGATCGAACAGTGAATAATGCTCGTGCTCCTCCTATATTTGTTCTCAATGGTGAGAACTATCATCAAATTGGTGGGTTGCTTCCTCTTCCAGGCGATATACCTAAATTTGCCCAATTATATATCTATGATACTAACAATGAGGTTCATAATAGAATGTTTGTTGTTGGGTAAGTTCCTTTAATGCTTATCTTATAATTAAAAATTACTAGCATTTTAATATGGTTGATTTCTTACCTTTTATTTTTTCATAGGATGGACAACGATGCTTCTTCTATAAGATCGGATTTGGTGTTGGCCATTAAACAAGTTCTTGATGAATGCAATCCTTTTGCAAAGAATTTCAGAATGTTACAACACCATTTGGCTTCTAACTCATTGCCTAATGTAAAATTGCGTATCCTTGGTAAAAGAGGCCGTGATGGACGGCGTTATAATCTACCTACTACATCTGAAGTTGCTGCCCTTATTGTTGGTGATTTTGACACTGCTGGTGATGACAAAGATATTGTCGTTCAGACACAAACTGGTTTATTGCAACGTGTTCCTCTTTTGTCAGCTTCCTATTTGCCAATGCAGTATCCAATCCTTTTTCCTCGAGGTGAAGATGGTTTTGTTGAAAATATTAAATTTAGTTCTTCTTCTAATGCTCTAAAGATCAAACGAGGAAATGTGACACTTAGGGAATGGTTTGCTTATTGAATACAACACCGAGTTTCTAAAAATTCACTCCTGTTGTATGGAAGACGTTTGTTCCAACAATTTTTAGTTGATGGCTACAGCATGATTGAGGTAACTCAATTGCAATGGGTTAGGTTTCATCAAAAGGATATCAGAGTTCATCTTTATAGTGGTCTAGCTGACGCAATTTTAACGGGGGAATCTAACTCGGCTTCAATTGGAAAACGTATAATACTTCCTTCCACTTTCGTAAGAGGGGCACGATATATGTTTCAAAATTACCAAGATGCTATGGCAATATGTTCTTTGGCTGGGTATCCCGATCTTTTTATTACATTTACTTGCAACCATAAATGACCTGAGTTACGTTCTTATTTTGAGACTTATGGATTTGTTTCACAAGATAGGCCTGATATGGTTTGTAGGCTTTTTAAGATAAAGCTTGATCAATTGATAAAGGATATCAAAAAAGGTGATGTCTTCGGCAAGGTTAAATCAGGTAATTAATCCTACTTGCTATTTAAGATTTTTATTTCCTTTGTCATTCTTATTTACTTAATCTTTTTATGTATCTTATTTTACAGTCATCTACACAATTGAGTTCCAAAAAAGGGGATTGCCTCACGCTCATATTTTAATCTTCCTTTCTCCTGAGGCTAAATATCATAGTGCAGATGATATAGATCGTTTTATACCTGCTGAGATTCCTGATAGTGTTAGTGAACCTGATTTGTTTAAGGTTGTCACCTCTTGCATGATTCATGGTCCATGTGGTCCTGATAATCCGATTTAACCCTGTATGCAGCAGAATAAGTGCACAAAATACTTTCCAAAAAAATTTGTGGATTCTACCACAATTGATAAGGATGGTTATCCAATTTATCGAAGGCGTGAAAATGGAGTCTTTGTTGAGAAAGGTAATTGTTTTGTTGACAATAGATTTGTTGTTCCCTACAACAAAACTTTGCTTCTTAAGTATAATGCTCATATCAATGTTGAATGGTGTAACCAATCTCGAGCTATCAAGTATCTTTTCAAATACATTAACAAAGGCCATGATCGTGTTACCGCTGGATTTTTTGGTAAATCAACTGAAGCCGGTGTATCAAATTGTGAAGATGAAATCAAGATGTATTATGATTGTAGGTATTTGTCCGCATGTGAAGCTACATGGCGTATTTTTAGTTTTGATATTCATCATCGCGAACCTTCTGTTGAGCGCCTTACCTTCCATCTTCCTAATGAACAGTTTGTTGTATCTTCTTCTAATAGTAGCATTGAAGATGTTTTGAATAGGAAAATATTCATAACACCAAATTTTTAGCATGGATGAATGCTAATAAGACATATGAAGAAGCCAAAAATATTACATACTCCCAGTTTCCATTGAAGTTTGTTTGGAAGGATACCCAGCATCGATGGTGTCCACGGAAGAGTGGTTTTTCAATTGGAAGACTTCACTATGTTCCTCCTGGTTCTGGTGAGCTTTATTATTTAAGGATTCTTCTTGGTTACTTAAAGGGTCCTATTTCCTATGAAGATATTAGGACTGTTAATACTATTGTGCATGAAACTTTCAAAAGTACCTGTTATCATTTAGGATTGTTGAATGATGACAAGGAATATATCGATGGTATTAAAGAAGCGAGTTTTTGGGGAACAGGTCTTTATTTGAGGCATCTTTTCTCTTTCTTATTGCTCTCTAATCAGTTAGCCAAACCTCAATATGTTTGGGAAGAAACTTGGAAATATTTGACAGATGATATTTTGCATGGACAACGAGTTCTTCTTCGTTTTCCAGGTAAAGTTTGATCCTCATAAAATATTGTTGCATCTTGCCTTTTTAAATTTTTTAATTTTTAGTGCTTACTTCCTCAGATCTTTATTTGTCTCCCGAGGAGTTGCAAGCTTTTGCCTTGGCTGATATCCATAGGTTTCTTCAAAGCAACAATAAAAGTCTAGCTGATTTTGTTGGAATGCCACGGGTTGATGATAGCTTGCTTCAAGTTAATCAAAATCGACTTATACATGATGAGTTGAATTATGATAGGCATCAATTGGCTTTTGAACATGTTCAGCTATTGTCTTCAATGAATCCTCAACAACGTGTGGTGTACGATACTATCATGAAAAGAGTCACTAATTGTAAGCCAGGCCTTTTTTTTCGTTAATGGATATGGAGGCACTGGTAAAACCTATGTTTGGAAAGCTTTATCTGCTGCATTGCGGTCAAAAGGAGAAATTGTTCTCACAGTTGCTTCAAGTGGTATTGCTGCTCTTCTAATTCCCGGTGGTCGTACCGCTCATTCCCGCTTTGCTATTCCTCTTAATTTAACTGAGGATTCTACTTGCAACATCAATCAGGGTAGTCCTCTTGCTGAGCTTATATTGAGGTGTAAGCTTATTATTTGGGATGAGGCTCCAATGACTCATAGACATGCTTTTGAAGCGCTTGACAATACACTTAGAGATATACTTAGGTTTGTCAATAATGGACGCCTTGATATTCCTTTTGGTGGGAAAGTTGTTGTCTTGGGTGGTGATTTCCGTCAGATTCTACCTGTTATCCCTAATGGTACTAGACAGGAAATTTTTCACTCATGCATTAACACTTCTTATCTTTGGAATTTCTGTAAAGTCCTTAATCTCACAATTAATATGCGGCTTTTGAATGGTTGTTCACCTCTTGATGTTGA
This sequence comes from Astragalus membranaceus, assembly GCA_039519185.1. Taxonomy (NCBI): domain Eukaryota; kingdom Viridiplantae; phylum Streptophyta; class Magnoliopsida; order Fabales; family Fabaceae; genus Astragalus; species Astragalus membranaceus. Next base: position 78,703,677 of record CM076850.1, on the reverse strand, counting down.
CCATTTGCGGTCTTTCTCTAATTGGGTATTGCAGATAGGGGATGGTGATATTGGTGAGACTAATGGATTTGATGATACAACAATTAGTATTCCGGAGGATCTTCTTCTTCATCCTACTACTAATTCTCTTCAGACTATAGTTGATGTTGTCTATCCAAACTTTGTTTCCAATATTACTGATTCATTATTCTTCGGAGATCGAGCTATACTAGCTCCCACAAATGATTTGGTTGACCAGTTAAGCGAGTATATGTTGTCTTTATTGCCAGGGGATGAGAAGATTTACTTAAGTTTTGATACCCCGTGTTCAATAACTTCTGAGATAGATTCTCCTGACGATATTCATACTCCAGAGTTTTTGAATACTATTGTTGTATCTGGTATGCCTAACCATGTTCTCAAACTCAAGGTTGGTGTGCCTGTTATGTTGTTAAGGAATATGGATCATTCATTGGGTCTATGTAATGGAACACGTCTAATAATTACCAAAATGGGTAAATTTGTTGTTGAAGGTAAAGTTATTTTAGGGAACAATATTGGTGATAATGTTTGTATTCCAAGATTGTCACTTACACCTGCTGATCCTAGAATTCCTTTCAAGTTTGAGCGAAGACAGTTCCCTTTAGCACTTTCTTTTGCAATGACTATCAATAAAAGTCAGGGTCAATCTTTGAAACATGTTGGTATTTATCTTCCTAAGCCTGTGTTCTCCCATGGTCAATTGTATGTTGGTGTTTCAAGAGTAACCTCTAGACAAGGTTTGAAGTTGCTGATTACTAATGATGATCAACAATACATGAATACAACATCTAATGTTGTCTATAAGGAGGTTTTTTAGAATTTAAACTAGGTAACCACATCTTTTTTTCCTTCTCTTTTTTGGTCGATATTCGGCCCATTTGTGATTTTTGGACTGAAATGACCCATGTTTTTTTTTGTTTGAAGTGTCCTTTGTTTTCTTCTTATTTTGTTCCATCTACCTCTTCTTTCTTTCGCGCATTCCACGATTTCTACTTCCCAGGTATACTCTTTCTTCCTCGCTCCCTCTTTTCCTTTCTCCCACCTATTGTTGTTTCCTTTGTTCTTTCATTTTCTTTGATTGTTTTTTCCTTTATTTCTTCATCAAATACTTGCATTTCGATTTGTTTCCGGAACCTAATCCTATATTTCTTTGTTTCCATGTAATTGCTCCTTCTAGGCTTTATCTTTGTTGGGTTCCATCCTAATGTAGTGTTTTTATTTGCACATCACCAGGTATGCTTTCCTTACTTCAATTTCAACTGATTGTATTTCGATTTGATTCCAAATAGTATTACCCAGATTTAGGTTTTGTGTTAACCCCCAATTGAATACTTCTTGCTAATCATAAAACTCTACATGCTATCGGCTTTCGAACATTAGTTTGTTACAATGCTATCTACAATTTTGTGATGATTCAACTGATATACACTCTGTTGTTTGGTTTTAATGTAACATAGGGTGATGTAATCAAAGAAGGCCAAGTCATAGGGTATTTGGATTAATTTGACACTGGACTTCAAGTGGTTTGTCCCAGTTTATTTAATTGTGGTTCCTTTTATGTTTGGCACTGGACTACCTGTTATGATATCCTGATTACGATGGCTTGGGCGTATTCTTTTTAAGAAGAGATATAGTAGCTATAATAATAAACACTTGATTTACAATATGGAAAACAAAGTATTTGAAATATAGATTAGCATGTCAATTTGTAAGCTTGAATCATTCTGAGTTCACTCTATTGCGATCTCTAATGCTCTGGGTTGTTTCAAGATTCACGTGTTAACCCACAATTGAATACTTCTTGCTAATCATAAAACTCTACATGCTATCGGCTTTCGAACATTAGTTTGTTACAATGCTATCTACAATTTTGTGATGATTCAACTGATTGTATTTCGATTTGATTCCAAATCGTATTACTCAGATTTAGGTTTTGTGTTAACCCCCAATTGAATACTTCTTGCTAATCATAAAACTCTACATGCTATCGGCTTTCGAACATTAGTTTGTTACAATGCTATCTACAATTTTGTGATGAAATGTATTGGTGTAGGTTCGTCAACAATATCATGGTTTCCAAGACTTTTACTTCTTTCATCTTGCTACTTATTTATCTTCCATAATTTATCTTCTATAATGTATAAAAAAAATTGGGTTTTCGTCTGTGTTTTCCAGAGATTGATGAAGGTGAATGCAGACTTTTTTGATGCTTACCATCATATCCTACCTCCAAATCTCATTGTGGAGACTGTGTCTGGATCACCTTATCCTGCTTCAATTTATATTGGTTATGATGGAGTTCCCTACATAGATACTGATACTGCTGATATTGGTGGAAATCTAATTTCATGGAAAAGTAAAAAAATAAAATGTTGTTGCCAGATCCAGCGTTGAGGCTGAATATCGAGCTATGGCACTTACCACTCAATAGCTTATATGGTTGAAACATCTTCTCCAAGAGTTGCGCTTTTGTAAAATAGGCACTATGAGTCTCATTTGCGATAATCAAGCAGCCCTACATATTGCGTCCAATCCAGTCTTTCATGAGCGAACCAAACACATTGAAATTGATTGTCACTTTGTTCGTGAGAAGATTGTGTCCGGTGACATTGCTACTTCATTTGTTGGTTCTAATGATCAATTGGCAGACATCTTCACAAAAGCTCTTCGGGGACCAAGGATAACTTACATATGTGACAAGCTGGATGCTTACAATCTATACGCTCTCGCTTGAGGGGGAGTGTTAAGATATGTTGTAAATAGTAGTTTTATATGTATTCGGCCCAGGCCCGTTAGGTTTTCCCTACATCCAAACACGTTGACCCTTTTATAACTATTTGCTTATCTTGGGAATGATGGTGGTGGACAGGTCATGGGTACTCTCTCTTTAATATACCCCTGAATCATGTAGATTTTTGTGTGCAAGTTCACCACCTGCCAGTGGGAATAATGACTGTAGGAGTAGGAAGATATCTAGCTGTCTGTTTGGACGAATTTAATGCATAGTATTTGGAGGAATTTTATGTGTCCTCTTGTTCCTATATATGTGTGTGCTCATTGAAGAAGGATACAATGTTGATGATATCTAAGCATATATGCACAAGATCCGACAACAAACCCAAGAAATAGATGGTTGAAAGAGGAACTAGCGCTCTTACCCGTGCGTTGCACGGGGTAAAAGCTGGATTTATACTGTTAAAAACTATTGGATTAGAGTGTCAAAGCACATAAAGGTTATCGAGATTAAAGAGACAATGTTCCAACACAAAGAAACCATACATATAGTCTTAGTGATGGATATTTAAAACCATAAATTCAAAATGCATAGAAATTCAAAAATAGAAATTGAGTCTTAAACATGAAATGGAATTGTAAGGACAGAATTAAGTTATTCATCACCATCTAAGCATCTAACTCTATTATGATAGGGTTGTCTTCATTTCCACCATTAACATAGGCATCATTAGCAATTCCATTGTTGACATCTTAATTAGATATGGCGTCCTCTCCTATTAACATGAACTATTGCTTTGAAGTGCCTATCACCCATCTGTTTAGTAAATTAGTAAAGTATATTAAGTTAGGAACTAAAGAGATAAGTGATGTGAAGTGCATTAGATAAGTAACACCATTCAATGATGTGAAGCATAATAAAAGAAAGGAATACCATAAAAATATGTAAATAATCATTCATAATATATCCAATATAAAAAGTCAAAAGATGATAAAACTTGACATTTGATAAAAGATGTATATATTGTGAATGCAGTAACTAAAATAATGTATTTAAGAACAAATTAACTATCACTGTTTTGTGTTAGTTTTTATGCCAGCATGTTTGGTACTACTTTAACTATCATTTAACACCTAATGCTTCACATTAAATAAAACATATATTATAGCTCCCTATGATATGGTATTCAATTTCTGGAGTAAAGAATTTATTAATTTAAGCCTATCAAAAAAAAAGTTCATGATGGCTGCCAAAAGTAATACCATATATGATAAAATGGAAATCAAATAATGTATTTAAGAACAAAAGTAAGTCAAATTGAATGAGGTGTAAAAGGTCATAGTGGCTGTTCTGGACCGGGCCTTCGGCCCAATCCGACGCTGGACCGGCCAAGACCGGCCCATTACCAAAATGGAGAAGTAATGAGTAGGCCTTCGATCCACTGAAATCAACAGTTCAGATCTACCCTCGTGGAGGCTCGCTTGATCAAACGGTCGAGATCGACCATACTGATCCGATGGCTAGCACTGCCCCTCTTGTACTATATAAAGAGTGATTGCTCTCACTAAACAGGTAGACATAATCTCAAACCATACTGTTACTCTGCTTAAACTCTTACTCCACTGACTTGGGCGTCGGAGTGTCATTGCAGGTACAACCCGGGCAGAACTCTGCGTGTGACCAGATATCGCTCACCCCATCAACTCACACCGTTGGACTCTGGACTCGACTACCCGTACCCGTTTCAGGTCGAGCGTGGCCTAATGATAAACAAAACTTGTGTCCTAAAGTATTTGTTAGCACAGGGACAGAACCTTAAATTAGTTGCACATAATCAAAGTGGAGTAATTATATAAAGATTGTTGAAAAGCAAGAAAAAATTTATCTAACTCCAGGTCTTCCAGAGCAATATTAATTAGTTTACTAACTTTACCATCTTTCTCATTTTCTTTGAAATCACCTTTTTCAACCAAATGCCCAATAACATCTGATTAAAAAGAGCAAAAACATACACTTAAACTCCCCAAACAATAATATCAAACAAAATATAGTAAAGGCGTACAAACCAATGATCAAATCATCTGTTGGAGCAGATAGTATATCAGGGAAAGGTGTGAAGACAAAATGGGTAAGAGAAATGTGACAGCTTCAATTCTAAAACAGTTTGTAGTATTCATAAAATGGAGCTTGTACTTTTGTGGTGTTGTTTGAAACTTGGTCTCATTTTGGCCCACACAGCTTCTCAATCGTAAAAATATGCCAGTAAATAGTGGCATCAACAAGGCATAAGCCTTCAACTTAATTTGCCAGTCCAGGCCAACTTATTTGAATGTTATGTATGCGACGCGATGTGGATGCACAAACAGTCAACAATGATTACATAGCAACACACAACAACAACGGAATTCAACGTTGGCCATATGCCTACAACATAACATCCTGCCAATAAATAGAGGCAATCCAACCAGATACACGTCGCCAACTTCACACAATGGTGATCACAACTAGGTGCAACATCATCAACAAATCAACAACCGAGCCAACAATTTAGCAACTTAACAAGTTAACATGTGTAACAACTCAACCAACGGCTAACAACACCACAAATTAACAATTAACAATTAACGACTTAACCAACAATTAGCCAACCGTGGGCCTAATGCGCCTAAAGCGCCCAACAATTCCCAAGACGGCGCCCAAATGCGCCCAGCAACCGAACGAGGCAGCCACACATGGCGCTCAGGGCGCCCAGTGCGCCCAGCAACAATCAGACAACAGGCAGCCAGACTTGGCGCTATTGGCGCCCAGCAACAATCAGACAACAGGCAACAGGCAGCCAGACTTGGCGCCCTTGGCGCCCAGTGCGCCCAGCAACAATCAGACAACAGGCAACAGGCAGACAGACTTGGCGCCCTGGGCGCCCAGTGCGCCCAGCAACATCAGCAAACAAGCAACGGGCAGCCAGACATGGCGCCCAGTGCGCCCAGCAACATCAGCAAACAAGCAACGTGCAGCCAGACATGGCGCCCATGGCGCCAAGTGCGCCAGCAACAACAATAGGGCAGCCAGACCTGGCGCCCATGGCGCCCAGTGCGCCAGCAACAACAACAGGGCAGCCAGACATGGCGCCCAGTGCGCCAGCAACAACAACAGGGCAGCCACACCTGGCACCCAACAACAACAGCAACGGCGCCCATGGCGCCCAGCAACACAGGGGCAGCCACACCTGGCGCCCAACAACAACAGCAACGGCGCCCATGACGCCCAGCAACACAGGGGCAGCCACATACAGGGACAGGCACAAGGCGCATAGGGCGCCAATTTTCAGCAGCAGGCAACAAACAGGGACAGGGCGCCCAGGGCGCCATCAGCAGCAGGGCGCCTAGGGCTCCATCAATCATACCAAATCATTTTCCTTATGAACATGGCAAAGCACAAATATAATTCTAGGGCTAATAACATAGAACACCAATCACACAACAATTGTTCAACAAGGCAACATAAATATATGATCATACATGGTGACAACTTATCAAACCCTAGCCCCTACATAAAGCCATTCATAGGACCCATTATAGAGCTAGAACCCCACCCTTACCTTAGCCTTGAAAGATTCGAAGTTCCTTGCCCTATTTTTCTCCTCTTGCGCCGTTCCTCTCTCTCTTTCCCTCTTGGCCGTCGCGCCCTTCTCTAGTGCTCTCTCTCAAAGCTTTTTGTTTTTCTTCTAAGTGAGCAAGCCCTAACCTAATTTCCCCTCTTACAATCTCACTTAGTCTTATGGGCTTTTCTTAGCTTAATTCGACTTAACATCACAGGCTTTCCTTAACACCTCTCATTTTACTACTCCTAACCCTAACAATAGGCCCACATATACTAGCATATTATTATTCTATTATTTTTGTACCACTTAATTCCTAGAGACCACCCGATGGGACACTTAGTGGACTCTAGAGATTGTCCATCATTGCTATATTTGCCGATGTACTTCACGGCCACGTCATTCACAGACTCAACAAAGAAGAATCTGTCTTTCCAATTTCCCTTCAGGGAGTCGGAATAGAGCATGAAAATTTTGGTGTTTCTTCTGGCCCTGAGGCTCACATGCTCCTACCGCTCTTTAGACCCCTCCTCGTGCCGCCTATTTATTTCAAATAAGAAGAAGAACAAATTAACAGAGATCGGCCTCTCCAAATGAATGCACGTCAGCTCAAAAGCCAGCATGAAGGCCAGGGCATTGGGGTGAATTTGGGTAGGAGCGAGGTTTAGTCTTCCCAAAACCTCCTTCTGAAAGGCAGTGAATGGAGGTCGGAGGTTCATAGTGACAATCGCCACCTCGTACATCACGAACTTGAGGGCCGGTGCCCAAACGGTGACATGTTGACCTTCTCCCATGCCTTCCGCTCTCCATATATCTCCTCTTCTCCCGGAAATTACTTTAACGATGTGGCTCATATCATCTTCGGCCTTATACACAGATCAGATCGCCCTCAACGACTCTAACACCCAGGAATATTCTCGTTGGGTACTTAAAGGCAACAGCAGGGGGCATCGACCAATCCGACCCCGGTGCTGGGGTACTCTTCGGAATCACCTTCAGCAAGATCTTCCCCTTTGTTCCGACCTTCAAGAAGATCTTCTTCGTTGTTCCGACTTTCGGAAAAACCCTCCACTTCGGCCTCAACATCGGCCTCACTATCATCAGAACTCCAGCGAGAGTTGGCGCTCCCTTGCTCTCCTCCATCACCATTAGCATCAGACTCATCCGACTCAATGACCACTACGTCTTCGGATCGGGCTTCGCTCGGGCGACCTTCCTCCACCAATTCATTATCAGGAATCTCGGGAGAGCGCTCTTCCGCTTGGAAGGTGTTGGGAGCCGAAATAAATCCCTCATGAACATCGGGCTCGGCCGATCTGAGGTTATCGGTGCGAGATCCTTCCGAGTCTCTAGGATCGGAAGCCATCAGTTTGGCAACGTTTGGACGATTTATATCGATAACCCGGCGGGTTTGTTTTGTTCTAGCCAAATCGCACCTACAGAAATGGGGGCATGCCAAGTCAAGTTTAAGCGCTAAACAGTGGGTCCACAACCAAGTCGGAACCCGACCTAACGACCCCCACACTGTATTTATGAAAACGTGCAAACAGGAATACCGGCTAAAACATAAGGCAAAAACAAAAAGAAACAGTGGAAGCACACTAACCTTGGAAACTGGAAGCTCGACGAAGCTGAACTTGTTCGCGTGCTCTGACAACCTCAATAAACTGAAAGGCAGAGACCCTCGCCATAGTAAGTTGAACGGGAAGCTCGGAGATCAAGGCACAGAATAACGATGTTAAGGTCGGTACCCGGAGCAATTTGCAAAAAAAAAACCAGTGCAAATAAGTGAGTCACTCACACATATTTATAGTGTTCCAACGGCTACGAATTGGGCTTGGGCTTGGGCCTAGGCAAGGCGTCCAATCAATAGCACCTAGTCAGGGCGCGTGAATTGAGGCCTCATCATTACGCCACTCCCCCATCGAATGACGCACCCCATCAACAACATTGATGTCAGCGCTGGAATCAAAGCATCGCCATAATGAGAATACCTTGAGTAACTCAGTTTCGCTTTCTCCGACCCTCGGAAGGTCGCCGCGTTTAATAGCCATCCAAATACGAGCTCGCGCAGAGCACCTTAAGCCCAGCCTCGAACCTCAAAGTACTCCGAGGCTGGAGACAAAACACTGACCATAGTATAAGCCCAGCCTCAGAAGCTAGGCGTGTTTTTCAGACTGACAAGACCGGTTCGGTCTCAGAGGGTACCTCAAACCCGAACAAGGCATCAAGTCGAGCTCGCCCTAGGGCAAACCGACTTGGGGGGCAACTGTTATGGATTGGGCCAATACAGCATTTTGCACTAAGGCCCAATACCAAAGGCAAACCCACCAATCAATGGTGAGGATCAAAGACCAATATCCAATGGTTCCCATTGATTCCCAAAAATCTATAAATAAGCATTAAATGCTAACATTAAAGGTACACACTCTCCAATTCTCTCACTTGCAACTGACTCACTCGCTGACTTGAGCGTCGGAGTGTCATTGCAGGTACCACCCCACCTCGGGTCGGAGCTCAAACTCGGATTGACCAAGAACACCGCTACCAACTATCTCGGATCAGATCTGGTATCCAAGGTCGGATACAAGGTAGGAGATAAGGTACAGAACAAATAACTATTTGCTTATCTTGGGAAAGATGGTGGTGGACAGGTCATGGGTACTCTCTCTTTAATATACCCCTGAATCATGTGGATTTTTGTGTGCAAGTTCACCACCTGCCAGTGGGAATAATGACTGTAGGAGTAGGAAGATATCTAGCTGTCTGTTTTGGACGAATTTAATGCATAGTATTTGGAGGAATTTTATGTGTCCTCTTGTTCCTATATATGTGTGTGCTCATATGAAGAAGGATACAATGTTGATATCTAAGCATATATGCACAAGATCCGACAACAAACCCAAGAAATATTAGATGGTTGAAAGAGGAACTAGCGCTCGTAAAAGCTGGATTTATATTGTTAAAAACTATTGGATTAGAGTGTCAAAGCACATAAAGGTTATCGAGATTAAAGAGACATTGTTCCAACACAAAGAAACCATACATATAGTCTTAGTGATGGATATTTAAAACCATAAATTCAAAATGCATAGAAATTCAAAAATAGAAATCGAGTCTTAAACATGAAATGGAATTGTAAGGACAGAATTAAGTTATTCATCACCATCTAATCACCTAACTCTATTATGATAGGGTTGTCTTCATTTCCACCATTAACATAGGCATCATTAGCAATTCCATTGTTGACATCTTAATTAGATATGGCGTCCTCTCCTATTAACATGAACAATTGCTTTGAAGTGCCTATCACCCATCTGTTTAGTAAATTAGTAAAGTATATTAAGTTAGGAACTAAAGAGATAAGTGATGTGAAACGCATTAGATAAGTAACACCATTCAATGATGTGAAGCATAATAACCAAAAAAATATGTAAATAATCATTCATAATATATCCAATATAAAAAGTCAAAAGATGATAAAACTTGACATTTGAAAGATGTATATATTGTGAATGCAGTAACTAAAATAATGTATTTAAGAACAAATTAACTATCACTGTTTTGTGTTAGTTTTTATGCCAGCAAGTTTGGTACTACCTTAACTATCATTTAACACCTAATGCTTCACATTAAAAAAAACATATATTATAGCTCCCTATGATATGGTATTCAATTTCCGGAGTAAAGAATTTATTAATTTAAGCCTATCAAAAAAAAAAGTTCCTGAATGATGGCTGCCAAAAGTAATACCATATATGATAAAATGGAAATCAAATAATGTATTTAAGCACAAAAGTAAGTCAAATTGAATGAGGTGTAAAAGGTCATAGTGGTTGTTCTGGACCGGGCCTTCGGCCCAATCCGACACTGGACCGGCCAGAACCGGCCCATTGCCAAAATGGAGAAGTAATGACTAGGCCTTCGATCCACTGAAATCAACAGTTCAGATCTACCCTCATGGAGTCCCGCTTGATAAAACGGTCGAGATCGACCATACTGATCCGATGGCCAACACTGCCCCTCTTGTACTATATAAAGAGTGATTGCTCTCACTAAACAGGTAGACATAATCTCAACCCATATTGTTAATCTGCTTAAACTCTTACTCCACTGACTTGGGCGTTGGAGTGTCGTTGCAGGTACAATCCGGGCAGAACTCTGCGTGTGACCAGATATCGCTCACCCCCATCAACTCACACAGTTGGACTCCGGACTCGACTACTCGTACCCATTTCAGGTCGAGCGTGGCCTAATGATAAACAAACCTTGTGTCCTAAAGTATTTGTTAGCACAGGGACAGAACCTTAAATAAGTTGCACATAATCAAAGTGGAGTAATTATATAAAGATAGTTGAAAAGCAAGAAAAATTTATCTAACTCCAGGTATTCCAGAGCAATATTAATTAGGCTAAATAGCACTTTTGGTCCTTTATGTTTGCTTCAGATTTCACTTTGGTCCTTTATCTTTTTTTTGGTCCGTTTTGGTCCCTCATGTTTCGTTTTTGTTTCATTTTGGTCCCTCACGTTAGTTTTGACTAACGGACGCCACGCTGCCAGTTAACTGCTGACGTGGCGTCCATTTTTATTAAATGACGTGGCATATAAATGACGTGGCGTCCATTTTAAAAACATAAAACATAATTTAAGAAATAATTAAAAACAACAACATTCAACAACAACATTCAGCAACAACATTCACTTCGTTTGTTTTCCTCTTATCTCGCATCAACATTCAGCAACTCTGGTTCTCACTCTTATCTCGCAGAAGGATGCTTCTTCTCACTTCGTTTGTTTTCCTTTCGTTTCAGCAACAACATTCAGCAACAACATTCAACATCTTCCTTTTGTTTTCCTTTCGTTTTCCCTCACCAACAACACCAACAATTTCGTTTCCGTCGTTTCGATTTCCAACAAGATGAGAACTCAGATCTGAGAAAAACAAGTAAAATGGAAGAAGAACGAAATCAACCCATAAACACAATAATCTTCAACCCAAATCTGAAAAAAAAAACAGATCTGAAACAAGATGAAGCAAGAATGAAACTTAAAACGAAACTGAGAAAAAAAAGGAAGATTAAGATGAAAAAAGAACAAATCTGAAAATAACAGATCCGAAACAAGAAGATGAAGACGAAAAAAAAAATCTGGAAAAAAATCAGATCTGAAACATCATAAATACGAAGCAATAAGATGTTGGTGTTGGGGAAAATAAGAGGACAATGCTTCTTCTCAATCCCACGTTTCTGAATCCTTAGCATGTTGTAGATTCTACATAACAAGAACAATCGCACGGTGGTGATGTGGGAGAGGGAGGTTATGTTTCTGGAAGAGGAGAGTGAGAGAGGAAAACAGTTAATGTTTTAATTGAAATTAAATAAATGGGGTTTGATTTAAATTGAAAAACGAATTGCTGATGTGGAAATGAATGGAGGGACGCCACGTCAGCAGTTAACTGCCAGCGTGGCGTCCGTTAGTGAAGGACCAAAACGGACCAAAAAAAAGATAAATGACCAAAGTGAAATCTGGAGCAAACATAAAGGACCAAAAGTGCTATTTAGCCTATTAATTAGTTTACTAACTTTACCATCTTTCTCTCATTTTCTTTGAAATCACCTTTTTCAACCAAATGCCCAATAACATCTGATTAAGAAGAGCAAAAACATACACTTAAACTCCACAAACAATAATATCAAACAAAATATAGTAAAGGCGTACAAACCAATGATCAAATCATCTGTTGGAGCAGATAGTATATCAGGGAAAGGTGTACGTGAAGACAAAATGGGTAAGAGAAATGTGACAGCTTCAATTCTAAAACAGTTTGTAGTATTCATAAAATGGAGCTTGTACTTTTGTGGTGTTGTTTGAAACTTGGTCTCATTTTGGCCCACACAGCTTCTCAATCCTATAACATTTGTCTTCCTCTAACAGGCATTGAAATGGTATGAGGAGTGCATTCTTGACACTACGGTGAATTCTATTAAGCTGAAGACAAACATAAAAATCACTAATAAATGTAACATTTACTATAAAATACTATCCATACATGAAAGTAGCGATACTCACATGTTGATCAAGTAAAATCAGTTCAATAGTGTTAATGCTGTCAGAAACATTATATTGTGGAAGTGTCCAAAGGCGGAGGATACGAACTTCCAATCTCGAGTTAATCTTTCCAGAACAATGTCAGAAATAAGGTGAACATGTCCTGCCATGGATTTGCTATACAAAAGGATAAAAGAAAGGAGATAAATAAGAGAAGAAAATCACTGTAGATGGTCAATGATAGATTAATCTACAGAGTACCACATATTAGCATATAGTGTAAGCATCAATCACATGTATACATGGTGTGAGTTTCGAAGAAAACCAAGAATCTCATATTCATGGATGTCAATTGAAAGACAACATCATGATATATACTGATTAAAAGTCTATATGCATGTAGGTCATATATATTCATCCCTTCGTTAAAGACTAATAGCAAGCGACTCTTTAGCAAATAAATCCTATATCTTTGTTAAAGACTTACAGTACCCCACACTTGATTTAATTTTTGCATGAATAAGAATTACACAATATATTCCAACCACATTTTCATCATGTACTTTCACAAATGAGCTAAAATGATGGGAATTGATTACCTTGATATAATAAGTCTTTTTGATATCAACAACATATGCATCAACATTGACACCTAATATGTCGTAGTAGCTACTGTCCTTCACCATGGCTAGTGATATCCAACTCATGATTCACAACTCTAAAATTAAGTAAACTGGAAAAAATCTAATTAGCTGACTGATATAAATACACAGCACTTGAACAATATGAAAAGAGGGGGAAATCAAGAAAGTGCTTCCTAACCAAGATTTTAGAACCAACCCTATACAATAACCAAGTGAGTTTCAGGTGTGAGAGCATACCAACTAATATTGGTTTCCTTGTTTACATCAAGTGACTTTCATGTAGGGGAGAAGCAAGTACATCAAATACTATAGCTATAATTTCTCGCTCAAAAGTTTATGGCCAAATAGACATGGGAAACAATCAAACTTCAGAAATCAATGAAATAAGAAAATCAAAATGAAAACCTTTCAACTTTTGAAGTTCAAACATTGAAAAATATTCCACCTCACCTATCACAAAATACATTTATCATACTCCAAAAGGATTTCATCCATGGTGATTAGATGTTGTCATGCACTTGCTATTATTCTCTGCTTCAACATCAAACTTGATATCATCACCTTTTTTTAAGCCTTTAATATTGCTGAAATTGCACCATACTAATTCAGCATATGAATATCACACTTTCAGATAAAATATCAATTTCTTCCCAAATTAATCTTTCAAAGTAACTAAGACATGCATGTATCTTATGCAGAGCTTGCTTTCAAAAATTTAATGGCAAATCTGTAATAAATATATACATGTTATAAATAATGCAAGTAAAACAAAATATGTTATCACAAAATATATTTATCATACTCCATTGGGGCATTTTCTCAAACAGCAGGTAGTTACCATTTAGAATAAAATTAATAAATAAAAAGTAAGATGGTCTCTATGGTTGGTCACCGTTGGTCTCTGTAGATGTCAATTTTGTGGCGCGAGACAGTTGCTCCTGCTACTTGCAATGCCACAATCGCTTCCACTTCATCTGATGCCACAAATGATCCGCACACGGTATTAGTTGCTCTAACTTCTTTGAGATATTGCGAGTTGAAAACCAAAGGGGTTGTTCCGTCGAAGGGGACAAACAGTTGCGACAAAGATGCCGAAGGCGACATCGCGCAGTCCACAGTAGGCAGCAACAGCTGAGAGCAACACCAACCCAAAAACAAGTGACAAAAAAAATCAAATACCAAAAATAAGAGAAAGAAGAAATCAATTGGGAGAGTAAACACTGAAAAAAAAAATAAAAAAAATCAAAGAATTGTTAATGAATGAAGAAAGTAGAAACTAAATCAATAGAAGAGATTGAAAAGTCAGAGGATAAAAAACTCAAAATAGAAATGGAGATAAAATAAGGAGAGAAAGGGAACTAACTCACCACCACCTTCAGTCTCCACCATCAACCAGCAACATTTGTCGTCTTGCATGCATTTGTTCACCATGTTGGAACAGTCGCGAGGAATTGGATAAAACGTGTTGGTGATGGGTGAGAGAGAGAGAGATGGCGACAGAGAGAAGAAGGTGGGGAGGGATGGGTTTGGCTGTGGTGAGGTTGTGGGCTTTCGCGGTGGTAAGGGACACATGGAGAGAGAGAGAGATCGAAAGAGTGATTGAGAAGAAAAGGCAGGGCGGGGAAGTATTGCGTTCAACTTTGTGGCTACAGTAGTACTGACAACATCACATGGATGGGGTGGCAAGTAGGAGCAGTCAATATCACAGGGGGTGGAAGGATTTAAGCGCCAAATCCAACCTGGCAAAGAAGATTTTAGCGCCAAAAACTGACCTGGCAAGGTGGGATGATGAGTTGGAAGTTCACGTGGAGAGTACCACGGGATGTAAATATATAGATGTGGAAAGGCCCAAAGTGCCAAGAAGGGGAAAAATGGGAAATCTAATGGCAACGATAACATTCAAAACTAGTGTTAATTCTACTAGAATACCATCTAATGATTTGGTGCTTATTAAACTCTATAATGATGCAATTATCACACCACTTGCTCGCATCAATACGCCTATGTCTACTCTTAACCCGACGCAAATTACTTCCCGCAGTGGTGTATTGGACCAATGGATACGACGCTACTTAACTTACATAGAGGTCTCATTATTGACCAACCTTAGTCGGTCTTCAACCTTAGCAGCTGACTGTGTCGTGTGTCTCTCAAAGTTCGACAATAACGACCTCATCTGGATTCTACCTGTCTACTGCCATGCCTTTCACGCGAACTACATCGACACGTAGCTCCTTTCCAACCTCTCCTGTCCGCTCTATCGCTTTCCTATTTCGGTCTCCAATTCGACCTCGCCAATGTTCTCCGGTCACCGTCCGCCAATAGTTTCCGCATTATTTTAAATATAAAAATATCACTTCGTTATTTTACTTAGGCTTAATTACAGTTTTGGTCCCCCTATTATGACCAACTCACGATTTTGGTCCCCAAAGTTTTAATTTGACGATTTTGATCCCCCTATTTTCTCAATTTGTAAAATCAAGGTCCCCCTTTTTAATTTGGTCAAAATTAAAACTGTATTTTGACTTTTTTCCTACGTGGCAGTCCACGTGGGGGGAGGGGTTGAAGAGGAACAGTGCCACGTGGACTGCCACGTAGGAAAAAAGTCAAAATACAGTTTTAATTTTGACCAAATTAAGAAGGGGGACCTTGATTTTACAAATTGGGAAAATAGGGGGATCAAAATCGTCAAATTAAAACTTTGGGGACCAAAATCGTGAGTTGGTCATAATAGGGGGACCAAAACTGTAATTAAGCCTTTTACTTATGTTTTAAGGTTTTTCTTTCTCTTTGTGTCAAAAAAGGATTTTTATCTTGTTTTCATACTATTATTTTCCCTCATACAAAATTAGTGTTTTTTTAAGGATACAAAGTCAAAATTAGTATTATGAATTATGAATTATAATATATGAATTACTTTTGAGCGGGTTTATATGAATTTTTTTTTTCTCAGACTCAAAATAGTGGTACACTAGTAAAAAATTGCTTGAATTTAGTGTTATATTTTCAACCCAAAAAGGAAGTAACCGATATTTGATATATGTTTATCAAAAAAAGATATTTGATATATGTTAGTTAAAATGTTAGTAGTACTTCTATAAAATGGCATTTTTGGATTTTTTAAATGTAAATGTCAGAGAGATGAACGTTTGGAATTAATGGTAGCTCATTTATTGTGTATTACCAATGTCACTTATATATAAACATAGCAACATTACAACTACTCTCAACGTTTCATGCACCAAATGACGCTCTGTTTCCTTCTCCGTTACCTCAATAGTCGTCGTCTCCGCCACGTCAATGCCGATACCTCTGGCGCCACGGCGTTGCCGATAATCACCTCCCCTCAAATAGTATACTCCCCTCGAAGCATCTCGTCAGATATTCCTACCTCAGTAGTCATTGACTCGCTCCCGCTATTTCCTTTCTCCTCTGTCACGCTCTGGTCTTCAACCCCAGCCACTGACTGTGTTGTGTGTCTCTCGAAGTTCGACAACAACGATCCCATCCGAATTCTACTTGTCTCCTGCCATGTTGATCTTCCACACTGACTGCATCGACACGTGGCTCCTTTCCAACCTCTCCTATCCGCTCTGTCGTTCTACTATTTCGGCCTCCGATTCTGACCTCTTAACGTTCTCTAGTCACCGTCCACCAATAGTTTACGCATTCAGATTAGAAACGTGAGTAACTGAGGAACTAAACCAGTCTGCATTGTTAAGATTGGAAAGGATGTTGTCGGCAACTCCATTGGATCGTTCGAGAATTTTGTGGAAGAGGAATCAGATAGGTATTGGGTCCATGTTGATACAGAAGTTCCTACGTCGATGGAGTCTCTGGCGGCGTCAAATGCAGGAGCACTTACCAGCGAGGTTGTCGAAACTTGAAAATGCTTGAACGAGTACGTGGATAGAGTCTCCGCTTCTATTTCTTCACGAACGATGTCGTTTAGAAGCTCTGGAAGGGTCTTCACTAGAAGTAGCCGTCGAAGGGACATTGTTCCAATTGCTGTGGAATATGACGTGAAAGGTAACTGAATTGGGGAGGAAATCTCTGAAATGTTTCGTTGGGTATCAATGATATGACTAGAAAATTAGATTAACACTTTTAGTCCAATTTCTAAATTTTGATATAGATACTATATTTTTTAATTTTAATCTTTTCTAACATTCTTTTGTCTTTTTTTGTTTTTTGCCTAATACATTCCTTTGTCATTTTGCTTTCCTTCTGATTACACTAGTTGATGAATTGTAATTGTGAAATGCTTGTAGATAGTTGGAGAACCATAATTTTTTGATTGGAATCATGATTTTTGTTTTTTATTAGGAATGCGTATGATAGTGTGATCATGAGATGAAACGATACAAATGTAAGTGTTTCTTTTAGTATTTCTACAAGAAATATTCATTTTAATAAAGGGAAGTTTTTAAAAAAAAAAATACTAAACTCGTTGTTCAACAAAAATCGTTTTAATTAATTAGATATAATTATATTATGAATGGAAAAAGAATGTTGTTATATACAAAAGGACCATATATAATGCCAAATTAGTGGGTTTTTTTTCAACAATTAAGATCAATACTTAATTTCAAAATTCATTAGTATCCTTTCATCTCCTAAGCACTATAATACGCATTCCTAATAAAAAACAAAAATCATGATCCAAGTCAAAATTCAGGGTTATAATTCATAAATTAGTGGAATCAGAGCGGAAGCAAAATGTCAAAGGAATGCATTAAGCAAAAAATGAAAAAGACAAAGGAATGTTTGAAAAGATTAAAAAATATAGTATCTATATCAAAATTTAGAAATTGGACTAAAAGTGTTAATCCAATTTACCAGTACCATCCTAGAAAGCCAATGAAACATTTCAAAGATCTCCTCCCCAATTCATTTACCTTCCACGTCATATTCCACAGCAATTGGAATGATGTCGCTTCGACGACTACTTCTAGTGGAGAGGCTACCAGAGTTTCTAAACGACATCGTTAACGAATAAATAGAAGTGGGAGATTCTCTCCACGTACTCGTTCAAGCAGTTTCAAGTTCCGACAAGTGCTGCTGCATTCGACACCGCCAAAGACTCCATCGACGCAAGAACTTATGTATGAAGATGGACCCAATAACTATCTGATTCCTCTTCCATAAAATACTCGAACGATCGAATGGGGTCGCCAGCAACATCATTTCATATCTCATCAATGGAGACTGGTTAAGTTCCTCGGTTACTCACGTTTCCAATTTCAATGTAAAAACTATTGGTGGACGGTGATCGGAAAATGTTGGGAGGTCGAAATTGGATGCTGAAATAGCAGAGCGATAAAGTAGATAGGAGAGGTTGGAAAGAAGCCGTGTGTTGATGCAGTCAGCGTGGAAGGCATGAAAGCAGATAGGTAGAATTCGGATGAGGCCATTGTTGTGGAACTTTGAGAGACACACGACACAGTAAGCGGCTGAGGTTGAAGACCGGAGGAGTGTGATAGAGGAGAAAGGAAACAACGTGAGCGAGTCAATGACTACGGAGGTAGGAATCCCCGGCGAGAAGCTTTGATGGGAGTAGACGCTTCGAGGGGAGGTGATTAGCGGCAGCGTAGTGGCGCTAGAGGGATCAACATTGACATGGTGGAGACGACGACTGTTGAGGTATTGGAGAAGGAACATAGCGTCATTTGGTGCATGAAGCGTTGAGAGTAGTTGTAATGTTGCTATGCTTATATATAAGTGACGTTGGTTATCCACAATAAATGAGCTACCATTCATTCCAAACGTTCATCACTCTGACATTTACATTAAAAAATCCAAAAATACCATTTTACAGAAATATTTCTAGCATTTTAACCGACATATATCAAATATCTTTTTTTATCAAACATATATCAAATATCCATTACTTCCTTTTTGGTTTGAAAATATAACACTAATTTCAAGTGACTTTTTTTTAGTGTACCACTATTTTGAGACCGAGAAAAAAATCTCATGTCGACCTGCTCAAAAGTATTGTCTTGTGAATTCCCACCTTTACTCTCTTGTAAATGTTTAATTCATTTTCTATATTTTACAATACTAATTTTTTATCCTTAAAAAAACCACTAGTTTTGGATGCAAAGAAGTTTATTTTTATAATATGTTAATGATAATTCTGAAAACATGGGACTAAAATATTTAGACATGATCAACGAAAGAAAGACAAAGTAGGAAAACAAGATACAAAAATCCTTTTTGTATTTAAAATAAAAATAGTTTTTTATATAGTTTAGCTTACATTAGCTACTGACAATGAAATTGCTCATAAAGAGACAAAAAGAAATGATAAATGCATCTACTTTTTATTTTTTATGTAAGTGTTTCTTTAATTTTTCTTCAAGAGTGCTATTGAACAACTCATTCAACACAGGAGCAAGTTCTAGCAACCTCGCCGACAAGTGCTGCGGCATTCGACACCGCCGGAGACCCCATCGATACAGGAACTTCTGTATGAACATGGACCAAATAAAATACCTATTTGATTCCTCTTCCACAAAATACTCGAATGATCCAATTGAGTCGTCGACAACATCGTTTCCAATCTCAACAATGCAGACTGGATTAGTTCCTCGATTACTCACGTTTCAAATCTTAATGCGGAAACTATTGGCAGACGGTGATGGGAGAACTTTTCACTTTGGCGAGGTCAGAATTGGAGGCCGAAATCGCAGAGCGACAGAGCGGACAGGAGAGCTTGGAAAGGCGCCATGTGTCGATGGAGCCATCATGGAAGGCATGACAACAGACAAGTAGAGTCTGGATGAGGTTGTGGTCGAACTTCGAGAGACACGAGACATAGTCAGCTGCCGAGGTTTAAGACTGGGGCGTGACAGAAGAAAAAGCAAAAAGAGAGAGCGAGTCAATGACTACTGAGGTAGGAATCTCCAGCGAGAGGCTTCAAGGGGAGTAAAGGCTTCGAGAGGAGGTGATTATCGGCGGCGACATGGCGACATATGGATCAGCATTAACACGGCGGAGACGACGATGACTGAGGTAACAGAGAAGGAAACAGAGCGTCATTTGGTGCATGAAGCGTTGAGAATAGTTGTAATGTTGCTATGTTTATATATAAGTGAAGTTGGTAAAAAACCACTAGTGTACACAATAAATGAGCTACCATTTTTGGAATTAAGTATTGATCCTGTTGGGAAAAAAACCCAGTAATTAGGGATTATATATGGTATTTTTGTATATAATAGCATTCTTTTTCCATTCATAATATGATTATATCTAATTAGTTGATACAAATTTTTTTGAACAATGAATTTAGTATCTTCCTTTTTTTTTGAAAAATTAAAAGGAATATTTCTTATAGAAAAATTAAAAGAAACACTTACATAAAAAATAAAGAGAAGAAGAATTTAACATTTCTTTTTGTCTCTTTATGAGTAATTTTTTTGTCCGTAGTTAATGTAAACTAAACAATACCAAAAATTATTTTTATTTTAAATATAAAAATACCAATTCATTATTTTATTTATGTTTTAAGGTTTTCCTTTCTTTTTGCGTCAAAAAAAAGGATGCTCATTTATTATGTATTACCAACGTCATGTATATATAAACATAGCAACATTACAACTACTCTCAACGCTTCATGCACCAAATAGCACTCTGTTTCCTTCTCCGTCGTCTCAACTATCGTCGTCTCGACCATGTTGATGTTGGTCCCTCTGGCACCATGCTGCCACCGAAAATCACCTCCCCTCGAAGCGTCTCGTCGGAGATTCCTACCTCAATAGTCATTGACTCGATCCCGCTGTTTTCTTTCTTCTCTGTCACTCCTTGGTCTTCAACCTCAACCGCTGACGTTGTCATGTGTCTCTCGAAGTTCGACAATAACGACCTCATCCAGATTCTACCTATCTTTTTACATGCCTTCCACGCTGACTGCATCGACATGTGGCCATTTCTAACCTCTCATGCCCGCTCTGTCACTCCGCTATTTCGGCCTCCGATTACAACCTCACCAATGATTTCTGGTCACCGTCTGCCAATAGTTTACGCATTGAGATTGGAAACGTGAGTAACGAAGGAACTAATCCGCAATTTTGAGATTGAAAACGATGTTGTCGACGACCCCATATTTTGTAGAAGAGGAATCAGATAGGTATTGGGTCCATGTTCATACAGAAGTTCCTGCATCGATGGAGTCTCCGATGACGAATGCAACAACACTTGCCGACGAGGTTGCGGAACTTGAAACTGCTTGAACGAGTACATTGATAGAGCCTCCGCTTCTATTTCTTCGCAAACGGTGTCGTTTAGAAGCTCTGGAAGCTTCTTCAATAAAAGTAGTCATGGAAGTGACATCGTTCAAATTGCTGTGCAATATGACGTGGAAAGTTACTGAACTGGGGTGGAGATCTCTAAAATGTTTTGTTGGCTTTCAATAGTATGACTGGTAAATTAGATTAACACTTTTTGTCCGGTCTTTAACTTTTGATATAGATACTATATTTTTTAATCTTTTCAAACATTCCTTTGTCTTTTTTGTTTTTTACTCAATACATTCTTTTGTCTTATGAATAGTTTTTAGGGATTTTAAGATTTTTGAACTATACGGTCATTCGCCCTAAAATAAAGACTAACTCAATTGTACAACCAACTTATTCTTTTATTTATCTTAATTTTTTGACCAAATTATTTATCTTAGTTTTAAATATTAAACGTTTGTAAATAAAAGGTTTTGAATATAAAAAGTTTTGAGAGTGTTTGTTTTAAATAAGGGGTGCATGTGCATAAATTGGGGTGTTTGTTTTAAATATTAAACGTTTGTAAATAAAAGGTTTTGAATATAAAAAGTTTTGAGGGAGCACTAACTAACTATTAAAACTAAAAAGCAAACAAAGTGCTGAGTCGGTGCGTTTTAGTACTATATGGCCGAAATGATAAAGTAACAAAGATAATAATCTAAACTAAACAAATAAGAAATAAAATAATAAAAAAATGAAGATTAAAAAAGGGGCAAATCAGAACACAAAATTCAAGGAAACCTGAACTTGGAGAAAGAACGGCCGAACCTGTTAATGGAAAAAGGGCGAAAGGTGGCGTGAGAGGGAGAGACGGTGGAGGTGCTCGCCAGTCCGGCAAGGATCGCGGTGGCGGCGACAAGATGTGGGGAGCTCTTGGACGTGGCGCCGACAGGATTTGGGGAGTTATTCCGCTGCTCTTTTTTGATTTGTCCTTCCTCTCTCTTGATTTTTCTACTGTATGCTCTTCTCACATTCTAATTCTTGCTAAAAATACTATCTTTTGTTTTCTCTATGCTTTTTCTAGGAAAATTCCACTCCAGAATTCCTTCTTCTTCTCTCTCTCACATTGTGATCTAATTTTTCTTTCTACGAAATTTCTCTTCTCCTTTAGGTTTAATATTCTGCCTTATTTATAGTGTTTTTGGTGATTAAGAGTTGATTCTAAGATTGATTGTTATTGACACAAATTATGCTCATTGATCTCCATTATTATTTGTTTCCTATTTTGATTTGATTTTGATTTGATCAGGTTTAGGGTTAGACTTGGTAGAGAAGGCTGCGAACGACTACTGCCGGCTCTTTTGGTTATCTCTGATTTTTATTTTTGTATTTTGGGCCAAGTCATTTAAATGCACTAGAGTAATGGGTCCCATTTTTTGTACCTCTATACACTATACTCGGACACAAATTTTTTATTTCCATTTTACCCCCTTAAAAAAGGTAAAACGGATTTATCTATTTTTAGGATAAATCTGTTTTGCAAAAAAAATTGAAAACAGATTTAATAGATAAATCCGTTGTGTAATTTTTCAAAACGAATTTATCTATTAGTGGTGTTTTTATAACCTTTTTACACTAATTTTTCTTATAATTTAATACTGAATTTAATTTATAAATTATTTTACGAAACAGATTTATCTATTTATTAGATAAATCCGTAGTTAAATATTTAACTACGTAAATCCGTTTTGTAAAACGTAAATAACGGATTTATCTAATTGTTAGATAAATTCGTTAGTTTAATTTTTAACGAAGGATTTATCGAACAATTAGATAAATTCGTTGTTATATATTGGCTTAATTACAGTTTTAGATCTGTTCCTCCCTCACCCCTCCCCCCACCGTGAACCCCTTCCCCCTCCTGAACCTTTCCCCCACCGTGACCCTCCCCCCTCCTGAACCCCCCCCCCCCCCTTTCGCACCACCCACCACCCACCTCACAATCTGCGACTTGGACCTCCGTGAACTCCTCCTCTGCGACTGCGACCTGGATTTGAACGGCGAGAGAGGGAGAGCGACGAGAGAGAGAACGGCGAGAGAGGGAGAGCGCGGCGAGCGAGAGAACGGCGAGAGAGGGAGAGCGACGAGCGGACCAGAGAGGGGGGAGATGCGAAGAGAGAGAACGGCGAGGGGGGAGAGATGCGAAGAGAGGGATGGAAAACGAGGGAGGAGAAGCAAACCAGAGAGAGGGGGGAGATGCGAAGAGGAGGATCGGTGAGGGGGGAGGGGCTGTGAGAGAGGAGAGGGAAAGGGGGTTACGGTGGTGAGGGGGAGGGGCTGTGAGAGAGGAGAGGGCTGTGAGAGAGAGAGAGAGAGGGAGGAGGATTGGTGAGGGGGGAGGGGGGAGACGCGAAGAGGAAGATGAACAGGAGAGGAGAGGGCGCCTGTGAGAGGAGGGGAGGGGTTCGCAAAGGAGGGGAGGTTCACGGAGGGGAGGTTCACGGAGGGGGAGGGAAGATGATGATGAACAGTGCCACGAGGGGGGAGGTGCGAAGGGGAAGGGGGAGGGGGAGGGGGCCACGGTGGGGTAAGGGGGAGGGGGCCACGTTGGGGGAAGGGGGAGGGAGGAACAGTTTTAAAAAAAAAGGAACAGTGCGCCTACGTGGCAGTCTACGTGGACTGCCATGTAGGATAAGTCAGTCAAAATTGACTTTCAATTTTGACCAAATTAAGAGGGGGGACCTTGATTTTACAAATTGGGAAAATAGGAGGATCAAAATTGTCAAATTAAAACTTTAGGGACCAAAATCGTGAGTTGGTCATAATAGGGGGACCAAAACTGTAATTAAGCCTTATATATTTAATTGCGGATTTATCCAACAAATAGATAAATTCGTTTTGTAAAAAATAAATAACAGATTTATCTATTTCACCAAAAAAATTGAGGGCAAAATGGGAAGAAAAATTCGTTGTGGGGGTATAAAAGATGGAACCCTAGAGTAATTTGGACCATGGAAAGGTAATGGGCTTATAGATGGCTCTTAAATCTAAATAGATTTTGTTATAGGCAAAATAGTTAATAATTAGTGTGTTAATTGTTAGAGGGGGAGGGGAGAGCAGAGTTCGAAATGGATCCTAAATAGGATTAAAATAAACTAGTTAGAATTAAGGATATTAGAATTAGATTAAATGGAAATATTAGATTATTTGTTATTACCTTACTTGATTATATGATTTTTCGAAATGTTTTGTTGAATTGTATGTTATTTAGATTATTGTGTAAATGTAATAATCGGTGAATTTTATTTGATTACTTAAACATGATGTTTGATTGTGTATTAATTTCATTAAATTTCTTTTACTTTATTAGTTAAGAGTAGTATTAGATTAAAATATACGTTTGTTATTTATCCGTAGGAACCTACACCTTAAGGGACAATTTTGCAATTAAGCAAATTGCAAATCGGTCCCCCACACCCTTTTCCCTTTAATGTGAGCACATTTGCCATCAGCTGAAAACCATTTCTAAAATGTTCACACATGCAAAGAAAGGGAAAAATAGATTTGAAAGAAGAGTAAAGACCCAAATTCGTCCCTGACAATTTTTTTGAGACACATTGGTCCCTGACAATTCCAAAACGAGACACGTTAGTCCCTCCATCCATTTAACCGTTACCAGCACAGTAAACATCTCCCACGTGGCACGTTAAAAGCAACAGGTGTGTTTATTTTGGGCCAAATTCGTCCCTAAAATTACAAATTTGAAAAAGGGAAAAATCAGTCCCTCACAATTTAAAAATGGGACAAATTCGTCCCTGAGTCATCTTCTTCTATCTTCACTCCATTTTCATCTTCGTCTATCTTCACCTTCTCTCTGCATTTTTTTTCCAGTTTCGCATTAATTAATATTTCTCCAGATTTGTTTCTTTTGTTGTTGGATCGCTCAAAAAGGATTTAGGTTTTAGAGGACTGTTCAATGAAATTTGGGGATTCTACACAATGTTCTTGAACCAAAGGAAGGAGAATAAGGAGGGGTTGAGAAGAAGAATAAGGAGATTTCTGGATTGGGGTTAAATGACATCATTCCATCACCAGCAATCGCACAAACAAAAGTGTCAGATCCGGTTTTTCGTTTTTGGGTTTTATGCCCAGATACGTTTTTTCGTTTCTGGTGTTTATACCCAAATCTTCATACATCTTGCTAAGGAAATGGTGTTTATACCCAGATCTGTATTTCATCTGGAATTGTAGAAGGAAGTTTTGTAATTGCTGGGTTGATGTTTTCGTATGTACGTAGGAGGAAATTTTGTGGGATGGATTAGGCATTTTGAGCATGAATCTTCTGGAAAAGATTTGTTTCTTTGCTTCTTTGATCATGAGAGCAATGTATAGGTTACGTTAAAACAATTGAGAACAATAGATATAATCAACGATGGACCTTCAATAAAAAAACGAGTTTAATAGTCAGAATCCTCACGTAATCCTCTCAAAAATCCCTAAAACTTTTTTGTCATCGGAGTACCCTTCACCGGCGACCACCGTACCGGAGGTCATCACCGTCGTGCCTCTGCTGCTGGTGGAGAGGGAAGAAGATCAATGGAAGAGTTTTAAGGTTGAAGATGACTCAGGGACGAATTTGTCCCATTTTTAAATTGTCAGGAACTGATTTGTCCCTTTTTCAAATTTGTAATTTCAGGGATGAATTTGGCCCAAAATAAACACACCTGTGGCTTTTAACGTGACACGTGGCACTTAACGTGCCACGTAGAAGACGTTTACTGTGCTGGTAACGGTTAAATGGATGGAGGGACTAACGTGTCTCATTTTGGAATTGTCAGGGACCAATGTGTCTCGAAAATATTGTCAGGGAAGAATTCGTTCGGCGAGAAAATTGTCAGGGACGAATTTGGGCCTTTACTCTTGAAAGAATAATAGAGAGATTGTAACATCCTAAAATTTAGACGTTATAAAGTCTAGAATGTTTACCATTTTAACAAAAATCAAAGTTCTAAACCGCTTAAGGTCTTGAATATAACATAACTAGAAGGAAATAAACCATCTCTAAAATCTCCAAGAGGCATAAATACCAAAATGATAACTTAATGACATAACTGAACAACAGTTTACATGAGTCATTTCTTTACCATAGTTCAAATCTAAAAGAAACGGTTTACATAGTACATTAACTTTGATTACAAAAACAAAGGTAAAGATCTCAAAATACAATACTTAACACTTAAAACTAGGGTGGACTAAGCAAGTAACTTTATCCCTAAGGATCTTTTAAACTTAAGCAATCACAACAGCTGCTTACTTTTCCTCGCTTTGCTTGGTCTTACCCTATACATCTGAAAACACAACAACATAAACAGTGAGATTTACAATCTCAGTGAGTTCTTTCGTGACTCCTCATCATTTACCTCTCGTTGTCTTTTAATTACTATTTAACCTCTTTAGCATAATCCAAAAGAAATCTGAACAACGTCAGTTTCAGCAGAGAACCCAACCCAACTATCATCGAGTAACAATCTTGGACTTTGAACTTAGGAGCCATGACCTCCCATTCCAAGTATTCTAATTAACCTCTTGGAATCGTCATCCCCATAGTATCTTATGCAATAGCCATAGTTGTGTTCTCTCTCATTGACACGGCTGGAAAAAAATATCGTTCAACTTATACAAATACCGTATAACCAAAACTTCTTTATTTGTTATCAAACATACGTGTAAATCATTCATTCATGCTTAGAATATATTAGGATGGATTGGGGATGGGATTGGAGGGGAGTTAGTACCAAAAGGATGAAGGAAACAAGTCATTTAAATTGGGGTAAGAGAATGTTCGCACGGACCGGCCCTCTTGGGCGCACGGTCCGAGCCTCTCCATTTTAACAACAATTTTACACACAGAAGGGGACGCACGGTCCGAGCCTCCTGGACACTCTGTCCGGGCCCCTTCTGCAGCACATTAAAAACTCTGTTTTCTTGCAAGTTTCCTTTTTCCTTTTGATTCCAATTCATTCCCAACACCAAAACCAGCTCTCAAACCACTTCAATCACACATTTAGGGCAACATTCAACATGAACAAACATTAAATTCTTGCAAAAATCAAGAAAATCATTAACATATAATGTGACATAGAAACTCATTTAATCTAAGTTTGAGACCTCTAACAGCAACTAAAACCATTCAAAAGCAACATGCATCCATAAATTTCGTGACACCATCATCATAACATCCATCCTAACAAGTAAACACTTAAAATGGGTGAAGAACTAACTGGTTTTTAAGGAGTTGGCAACTAGCACTAATGGAAAAAAGACTTTTTATATCGGTTAAAATTGACATTTCATATCGGTTCCCGAACCGATGCCGAAAAAGGAGATATAAAAAATAGGGACATTTCATATCGGTTCCTGAACCGTTATGAAAAGTTGTTTTTATATCGGTCGCCACTAAAACCGTTATGAAAAGTCTCTTTTTTTTTAAAAAAAAAAGTGACACCAATGAGAGAACAAATCAAACAGTTATCTTATATAGCTATAACTGGAGTGGAACTCACATTAGCAGGCATATCCATACAAATCTATACAAAAACATGCACTTGGATACGTAAAACTTACACAACACAACAACCAAAAAACAACTAAGCCTAGCCCACAAGGTGAAGATAACTACATGGGACGGGAGACGGGAGGTTTTTAGATAAATGCAACCAAGCTATTATACTACCATGGTAAAACCAACACAACAACAACAGAAGAAAAAAAAAAGACGCGTCTTTCTTCAGAAGAGATGGTCCTCTCTAGATTCCTCGGGTTGCTCTTTCTTCATTATTGTCCCATGTGACTTCCTTCTGTATTTCTCGGGTTGGTCCTTTCTCTTCGAAGAGATGGCTATATTTTTCCATGATCCTCACTTTCTCATCTGCTAAGTCTAACATCTCATAAGCATTTGCCACTTTCTGAATGATTAATTTATCCCGAGGTTTACGATCAAAGGCATCCAGTCCCTTGAAAAGCTTTTCATAAAAAAAAACATGAAACAAAGGTTAAGTACCGTATGTAAATCAATCTAGTATAAGTGTATATAAACGTTGAACAAAGAGAGCAAAATATTTCCTATAGTAGTACAACTATATGCAACAATCCCCACATCAACTGAGAGAAGCAGAGTAAAGTATGCAATGCAGTTCTAACAATAATTATTGATTAATGTGCTAAGCAATTTTCAAGTTATCCCCAGACAATCAAATTAGTGTAGTTCAACCAAAAGAAGTATATATGTTGCTGTTTTCATGAAGCTTATTATTAAAGTGATTTATGTATGTTTATTATTAACATGTAACAGACTAACAGTAAACAAGCAGTCATATATAGACTATTGAATATAAGGAAAACTTCCAATGAGAGTAAAGTAAGTCAACAAGCATATCAAAGAACTTACCTCAAATATTCCCACAGCACCAATCTTGTCTACTATAGTTTTGGATGAACTGAATGACTCAAGTTCAAAGTGCTCAACAGCAACTCCACATTCTGTCAACAAAATTTAGATACAATCTTAAATTTATTGCAATGAGTAATCAAAAGAAGGAATAATTATAAATTAAACTTAAAAGTTTGTTTAGCAGAATGAAATAGGTTCTTATTTAATCATTTTAGTGGACAATACGTGTTTCATACTTCATATATAATTAATTATTTCCATTGCAGCAGTCACCAATGGCCAAGGGAGAGGCAGTAGTCATGTGGGAAATATCTGACTTCAAAGACAAAGACAATAAACAGATTTTCACAACCAAATACAATAAACTACCTCTAATCTGTTTTAGACAATAAGCTAGTTCTGGCACTAAGCTGCAGTGAATATGATAAGAAGCGAGGAGAAAAAAATCACATACAACAATGAAATTTGCAAAACACGCCTCAACGAGTTAGCTCCAAAGAATCGCTGCTTCATCTACAACATGTTCCAGGCCTAATATTGTAAATTTAGTGTTCTCTTTAATACCAATCAATCCAGTGGCAAACCTGCAATTATCAGAATTAATCATAAATACTAATAGAAAGCATCATCTTGATCTCTTTTCATTAAACCAATATAGTACTACTTTTTCACCAGTTATCTTTTCAAGCCCTCCTCAACTCCCTTTTCTGTGACATCAGATTAGAAAGCAATCCCATGTGCACCAGCCAAACCAGTCAAGAAAAGATGACAACTGCAACAACTCATCAAATAATAAGATTACAAGATGTCTTACATATTGTTGTAAAAAAAAGATGTCTTACAAATTAAATAAATGGATGCATCTACAACATATAGCGAACCATAACCAATTCAAAGTGATAAAAGTAAAGAAACAAACAGGACTACAGAGGAAATTAAAGTAACCTTCCCAAATCAGATGTTTTACCCATTTATGGGCAGTCATTTTCACAAAATTCGCCAAGTTGTGTGACTTATCTTTACCTTTTGATCTTTACTTTAGTAAAACTATAGGAAACCTATTTAATTTCTCTTGCTCCCAATGGCAACCTATGTTGTCCTTAGCATTATACCTGCTGCATTATCTGGGGGAACTCAGAGCACAGGTTTTTCTTCCCATTGTCATCAAAGATCTTTTCCAAAGTGATGTCTTGAAGTGCAACCAATGTGGTTTCAAGCATGTCAAGCCCAGCTTGAATGCAAACATAAAAAGGGCAATGCCTAGCAAAATCACAGATAATACCAGAAAGAACACAAGCAAATTATTATAAAAGAAAAGCAGAAGAACATAATTCTTATCAGAAAGAAAATATTTAACGAAGTTACCTTTAAAGAGCAGCACAAAACTGCATCTGAGTGATGCCAAAGGGATTTAAGCATGGGATTTAAGCTCACTTTCATCACTCTTTAGTAGAGCCCTAGATAGAACCTGCAAAAAATGTAACCATTTAACATACATTGGGAAGGAATGACAAGAAGCCATCATCATATAAAGAGAAAAGGAATACCTATAGCTGTTACAGATCCAGCGAGCAAGTGTTTGTGCCTCAGGAGTGCCAGGTGGTAAGTGAAAAGCATTCTGAGAACCAAAACTTGAAGGAGAAAGTGCTAATGAAACCCTCTGAATAGAAAGTGTTATTCTCAAAATCAATATCAAGAACAACACAGAAGGAGGAATCAAAGGCAGAACCGACAACAACAACAACAACAACAACAACAACAAAATCACACTTCGAAAAGAAAAAAATCAAACCAGAGGGAAATAGAGGACTCGAACCAGAAGGAAAGCGACAAAGTAGCGGTGAACCGGCAACGAACGACGACGAAGCCGTGAACGGCAACTACGAAGCGGAGAATGGCGGCGGCGAATGGATGAACTGTGAAGGCTGAAGGCGAGGGTTGAAGGAGAGGGTTGAAGGCGAGGGAAACGGCTCGAGGGTTTGGAGGGACTCTGTTCGCTTGCAGGCGGATTGACGGATCTGGAAGCGAGGCAGGCGGATTGACGGATCTTGACGCGACAATTGTGTCTGAGGATTCTGGGAGAGGTGAGAAGGAGATGAGGTTCGTGAATGAAGAGGTTCGAGAGGGTGTTTTTACTTTCTAGCTTCACGAGGAAAAAGGAGTGAGCGCTTCAGATCGTATTCATTGGCATTTTCTATAACGGGTTTAGCATCCACCTGATATGAAAGATGTAAAATAGTATTTTTTTTATATCGGTTCAGGAGGCAACCGATATAAATATTGTAAAAATAATTACAAAACTGCCACCGCGTCAGTTTTTATATCGGGTCGTTTTTAACCGATATGAATTAGTGATATAAAATGTCATTTTCCACTAGTGTAAGTGGGTTTCAAGACCTCCAAATCGAGTTCCTAAGCACACCAACAAGCACCCCAAATCTTCCTACCTTGAGAGACAACTCCCACACCCTCCTAGAACTCAATTCCCCTTTCACATGCTTCAATGTTCATAGCCAATTTCACATGCAAGCTTCCCTTTAACCTTTATGAACCTTAGAACTCACATGCAACCCAAAAATGGACCCAAAGAAGAGTGGAGATGGAATTTTAGAATTGAAACCCTCAAGTCTTAGCTCAAAAACAAAATGATTGAAGGTGTAGGGAAAATGGAGACGAGTATCACATTTGTCCTTCCAATGAGAGTGTACATTGTTATCAAAAATCAAAAGGAAATGTGGTTTCCCTCTGTTTCAAAATGGTTTAGTGTGTGTGTGTGTGTTCAGCAGAAATTAGAGGGAATAAAAGGGTTTGTTCTAATGGGAGTAGTTTAAAATAGAAGGGAAATTTCAATACTACCCCTCCCTTATCTCAATAGCGCCCAAACTCATTTAATCAACTATCATTGCTCATAACACTCTAGTAATTAATAGGACTACTAATCAGCTAAGTTTTACTTTACTTTTATTATCTTTCCTTATAGGCTTTTTATTTCATTATGTTCTGGTCTAGTGTAGTGCTTCTTTCTTTTTAATTGCTGTTAGTGAGTGAGAGAGTGAGAGAGGGTGGGTGAGAGGGAGAGAGCTTGTAGGCGGGACATGGGGAGATCAGTAACGGGGGTGGGAGGGTGTTCGTAGGAGGCCACAGTGGAATGAAAGGGAGAGGGGGTGGAAGGTAGGGTGTGAAGATGAAGCTGTTTTTCGCAGAGAACGTTCGGGTGATTACGGTTACAGGAGTGGTCGCCAGGAGGGGTCTCATAGATGGAGGGATGGCAGTCCTCGGCGGATAGGTTCAGATAAAAGAGAAGGGGTTGATCGGAGGTATGCTGACAGGGATGGGATGTCAGAAGGTGAGGAAGGTTGGCAAGTCGTCTCTGGACGCAGAAGAGGTGGAGTAGGTAGAGGTTATCAGAGGATTATGAAGACGGATCTAGTTATTGCTTCCAAAGTTGGAAACAGTGGAGTTTTGACCTCTTTTTTCATCTCTAATTTTTCCGAGCATTATCGGGTCAAAGATATTTTAGCTGTTTTCAAAACTCATCGGGAGGCTCGGAGATTTTTATTCCTCCAAGAAGGGAGAAGTATGGTAGGAGGTTTGGGTTCGTCCGATTCCAAGCTATCAAAGATTTGTCCTGCTTTGCTGTAAAAATGGATAACATTTTCCTTGAAAACATGAAGTTGTTTGTTAATCAACTCAGGTTTGGGAGGGAGGGTGTGGGGATACATCAAAAGAAGCAAGCAAATGCCATTGATGTGAGGGTGCCCAAGAAGACGCATGGCTCAGGTGTGGACTGCCAAGAACCAAAGGGGTGCTGCTGATAAACCTACATTAGATGTGAATGGTGTCAAGGTTACAAATTTAGCAGGTAGTGCGGTGGATATCCACTTTACCCCTTCGATTGAAGTTGTTTCGAAATTAAGTGCAGCCAAGGTCGGCGAAGTTTTATATCCAGGAAAAACCTACTTCACTCAAGACGAGTTTTACAGACAAGGAGTTTTTTCGTTGAAGGTGACTCCTCTTGAAGCGAACTTGGTTCTTTTAGAAGGCAAGGAAGATGGAGTTCTCCAAACTTTTGTCGATGAGGCAGGAGAGTGGTTGGCTCAATGGTTTAAGGTTATCAGGTCGTGGCAGCCAAGGGTGTTGGACAAGGAGCGCTTGATGTGGGTTCGATGTTTTGGTGTTTCGGTTCACGCTTGGTCGATGGATTTTTTTCCTCTTTAGTCGAGACGTTTGGTTCTTATGTGTTTTCCGATGAAAACAGGGAAAACAAGAGAGCTATGGATGTTGCTCGAATTTTGGTTAGGATGAAGTCTTTCGTGGCTGTTAATAGTGTTCTTAATGAGGAGGAATTTGAGATTAGGGTGGTGGAGGATTGGTGTGGTCCCATGCAATGGAGTATTACAGTTGATAAAAAGGCTTCCGAGTCTAGCTCGGACAAAGAGGATTCAGAGGTTGGTATCCGTTGGCCAGAGTTCACTTCGGAGGAGGAGATGGGTGAGGAAGAGGCATTGTCTGTCAAGGCTGATGGTGGGATCTTGGGTCGCGAATCAAAAAGTTGGTCTAAGGCCTCAACTTCAAACTCGAGTGCTCACAACCAAAAGGTTATTACTAAAAAAGATGAGTTGAATGCTAGTGATTCTTTTTCTCATGTGAGTGACTCTTTTATCCCTCTTGGGTTGATTCAGAGAGATATGGAGTGTGATGGAACTTCGGTTCACTTGGGTGATGACGTTATCGCTAAGTCCAATGATAATGTTTTTAAGACGGCACATGGGTCAGTCGAGGCTATAGGGCGGGTCTCTGGGTCTACCCTGGATGTATTGTCTACTAAGGATGATGGGGTCATGGTGAGTTCATCACATCAAGGTTCATTTCAAACCTCTAGGTTCCATGAACTCCCTTCAATCCCAAAATCTAGGAGTGTAGCTTGTTCTACTCAATCTGTTTCTCGTATAAATCAGAATTCAAGGTCTCTTACTGATACAACCGAATCTTTAATGGCTTCTACCTTTCGTAAGGTGAGGCATTTGGAGGTGGCTCGTGCAGCTTTTTTGGCCAATTCTGCGGAGGTATCAAAGAGTAATTCTCATTCTCAAGCTATACCTAAGAGTTGTGGGGGCCCTGCTTTGAGTGGTGTTTTTATTGGTGATTCCAGCTTTCCGATTGGTAATAACCGCTTTTGGGTTCTTCAGCGTAAGACCAAGGCTGAGAAGGTTTGGAATATGGCACACATGTTTGGGGTGGAGGGGGTCGGCCTGGATTCTGTTTACGTTGATTTAATTGACGCAAGGGAAGTTAGGGATCAAGTAGCTAAGGAACAGAGGGAGAACGAAAATGGTGCTTCATGAATATTATATCCTTAAATGTCAGAGGGATGGGTGATAGCGCCAAGCGAAGACAAATGGCTGCACAAAGGTAATTTTGATATTGTTTGTATCCAAGAAACTAAGCGGGAGTCGTTAGATGAAGGTATGATTCGTAGTCTATGGGGGCATCAAAATTTTGAGTGGATTGCGAAGCCTTCAGTGGGTGCCTCTGGGGGCATTCTTTTGTCGTGGAAAACCGATTTGTTCTAGGTTAAAACATGTTTTAGTGGTCCTGATTTTGTGGGGTTGTGTTGTATGTGGCAGAATTCTTTATTATATGTGGTGAATGTTTAAGCTCCGGTTCCAACAACGGGAAAAAGGGAGATGTGGGCTGCAATTTTGGATTTGAAACATCAGGGTGATCAAGGTGAATGGTGCGTAGTGGGAGACTTTAACGCGGTTTCGTCTATGGATGAACACCATGGTAATAGTGTGCATCTGTGTAGGTGGACATGACAGAGTTCAATTCTTTTATATCAGATATGGATCTTGTGGATGTCCCTGTTTACGGGAAGCAGTTTACTTGGTTTTGTTCAGATGGCTTGTCCAGAAGTAGGTTGGACCGGTTTTAAGTTTCTGAGGATCTTATTTCTTCCTAGAAGATAAACGGCCAATGGGTGGGGGATAGAGATATATCCGATCATTGCCCTATTTGGTTGCTGCGTTCATCCAAGGATTGGGGTCCGAAGCCTTTTCGTGTTTTTATGGTTGGTTAGAGGATCCCGACTTCAAAGGCTTAGTCGAGCAGTGGTGGAAAGAGTTTTCTGTAAGGGGAAAAAGGGGTATGTTATTAAAGAGAAACTCAAATTGTTGAAAGCTAAGCTCAAGGTTTGGAATAAGGAGGTGTTCGGTCAGATGGATCTTAGTATTAGTAATTTTGTCTCTGATATGAACGAGCTTGATCAGGTTATTGCAGAGGGGGTGTGTTGGAAGATGTGGCCAAGCTGAAGGAGATATCCTCGTCTTTTTGGAAGCAGTTACGTATCAAAGAGAGTTTGATCAAACAAAGATCTAGAGCCAATTGGATCAGAGACGGGGATCATAACTCTAAGTTTTTTCATGCTTGCATCAAGAATCGCAATAGGGCTAATCTGATTGTTTCTTTGAATAGGGATGGGAGGAAGTTGGAGGGGGTGAAGCAGGAAGTGAAAATATTTTTCTAAGCTAGTTATGTTGAGGGTCATTTCCAAAGACAAACTCTACAGGGTATTGAGTTTGGTAAGATCGGTGAGGAAGAGTATTGTCATCTCATTGCTCCTTTCACGGAGGAGGAGGAGGAGGAGGAGGTGAAAGAGGAAGTGTGGAGTTGTGATGGGAACAAAAGCCTAGGGCCGAATGGATTCAATCTTAATTTCATTAAAGACTGCTGGGAGGTGGTGAAGGGGGACATCTTGGGTTTCTTAGGCGAGCTCCATGCTAATGGTGTGATGCCCAAAGCCATTGCTGTAACACCCCATTTCTACCCGGCAAAATAATGCAAAAATATCAGAGTTCATAAAAATCTTTTTCAACAAACAATGGAGTGCCACATTTACTTTGTGAAAACAACGAGTTAATTCGCTTTTGAAAACAGTTATATAACACGTTTGGATGAACCGAAAAAACAACCATTTTAATCCTCAGAAATAATTCATCTTTAAAAACTACGCAGCGGATTCAGCTTAACAACTCGAGACAGCTCAGAAAACATCAAAATAGCATCATAACAGCTTAAAGCTCCAACAACGAAATAACAAGGCAAATAGTATTAAAACGCGTGTTCATTCCCCCGAGTGTTACATATCAGAGCGACAACACCGACTCGATCAAACGAAGGTGAACTGCCTTCATTCGGGATTACCTGCACGTTACCAACATTGGGGTAACATTCAAACAGAAGGGGTGAGATATCGCACTATATAATCGGATACATGAAAAACAATATATAATTCAGGTCAATTCATCACTTAACAGCAGTCAAAATCATCTCAATCACATAAGTATGCACATAATGCGAAATGTGACTCAACTCAGGGCCACCGCCCTATAATGCATGTGGTACCATAATTCAAGCCCGTAAATAGGGGCATCAACATCGCAACATCGTCGTCGTGGTTTGCCAATCCAGGAAATCGTGGTTTGAGCATAGCTCCATCGTAAAAATATGCTATGCATGCGACGCTATGTAAATGCACAAACAAATAACAACGGTTACATAGCAACGCAACAACATCGGAAAGCAACATTGGCCATAGGCCTACAACACATCACCTGCCAATGAATAGAGGCAAATTCGTCTTCGTACAACCTTCGTCGTCAACAATTTACAACTTAGCAATTTTCAACATTTTGGCAACATCGCAATAATTTAGCAACTTTCAACATTTTGGCAACTTTGGGCCTAATCACATATTCAACATCATTTTAAATAACAATCGTGAGATTCACAATTGGGCAGCCACACTTGGCGCCCTTGGCGCCCACTGCGCCAAGCAACACAATTGGCAGCCAAAACTGGCGCCCATGGCGCCCAGCAGCACAACGGGCAGCCAAACTGGCGCCCTTGGCGCCCATGGCGCCCAACAACGCAACACAGTACAAGGCAGCCTGATTTAGGCGCCCATGGCGCCCCTGCGCCAGACACAGCACGAGGCAGCCTGATTTAGGCGCCCATGGCGCCCCTGCGCCAGACACAGCACGCAACAACAGCAACCGGGCAGCCAAATCTTGGCGCCCTTGCGCCAGGAAAACGCAGCAACCTCAAAATCGGGCAGCCAAGACTTGGCGCCCTTGCGCCAGGAAACATCAACCGGCGCCCATGGCGCCCAGGAACAACAACAACGGGCAGCCAGGATTAGGCGCCCTTGGCGCCCTATGCGCCAGGTACCTGCAAGACCGCAACACAACACAACACAACAGGGTGGCGCCCTTGGCGCCCAACAACATTTTCAGGAACGGCGCCCATGGCGCCCAGACCACAACAAACGCTCAGAACGGCGGCCAGAAGGCACCCAGCGACATAGACAGGGACGGCGCCCATGGCGCCCAGACAGCAACATCAAAAACGGCGCCCATGGCACCCATGACTAGAATTTCGATTCCAACACATCATCAAGCACGTTCAATCATCATCAATCATGTTCAATCATCATCAATCATGTTCAATCATCATATAAAAATTCAATACCTACAACTAGGGTCTTCTAACTTAATCACACCTAGGGTTCCATCAACCTTTCTACATAGAGCCCTTCATACACCCAATTATAGAGATAGAACCCCACCCTTACCTTAGCCTTTGGAGAACTCGAAGCCTTGCCCTAGCTCTCTCTCCTCTTCGCCGCGCCTCTTCTCTCTTCTCTTCTCTCCAATTCTATTTTTTTTATCCTTCTAAATGAGCAAAACCCTAACCTAATCCCTTATATGCTCATTTAGTCCTATGGGCTTTTCCTTAGCTTATGCGACTTAATCATGGGCCTCACTAATACTTCTCATTTTAATAATCCCAACCCCAACAATAGGTCCACATATACTAGCATTATTATTATTTTATTATTTTTCTACCAATTAAATTCCCAAACAATTCAATTAAATAATTAATTAAATTTTAGGGCGTTACAATTGCGGCTTCATTTCTAGCTGTCATTCCCAAGAAGGAGAACCCTCAAGATCTTAAGGAGTATCGCCCGATTTGTCTCATTGGTTGCACTTATAAAATCTTGGCTAAAGTGTTAGCCAGTAGGTTGAATAAAGTTTTGTCTGGGTTTATTTCTCCTTGTCAATCGCGTTTCTTTCGGGCCGACAAATTTTGGACGGGGTGTTGGTTGTTAATGAGCTGGTTGATCTGGCGAAGCTGAGGAAAGATGAGTGTATACTGTTTAAAGTCGACTTTGAAAAGGCTTATGATTCTATTTCCCGGGGCTTTCTTCAGTACATGATGGGTTGGTTGGGTTTTGGTTCGAAGTGAATTAAATGGATTAAATCATGTCTACACAATTCTTCGATGTCTGTCCTTGTCAACGAGAGTCCAACCGGGGATTTTAAGATACATAGAGGTCTTAAGCAAGGGGATCTCTTATCTCCTTTCCTTTTTCTCATTGTTGTTGAGGGTTTAATCGGAATGGTCCAGTCGTGAGTGTCGGGTGTTTTTCTGAGTTCCGGGTTCATAATAGTCTCAGCTTTTCGATTCTCCAGTTCGCGGATGACACTATTTTGGTCGGCAAAGGCACCTGGGATAATTTATGGTGTATAAAGTCTATATTCAGAATTTTTGAATTGGTCTCGGGGATGGAGGTGAACTTCCATAAGAGTTGTCTTTATGGTATTAATCTACAGACTGATTTTCTGGATGCGGCTACAACTTTCTTGTCTTGCAACACCGCGAATATTCCGTTCAAGTTTTTGGGTATTCCGGTGGGAGCCAATCCTAGAAGAAGATATACTTGGGCTTTGATTATTGATAAGGTGAGAAAGAGACTTTCATCGTGGAGCGGTCGTTTCTTGTCTATTGGGGGTAGAGTGACTCTCATTAACTCGGTCCTCAATAGTATTCCGCTGTATATGTTCTCTTTTTTCAAGGCCCCCAAGATTGTTATCCAAGAACTTGTTAAGATTCAGAGGGACTTCCTATGGGGAGGTAATAGAGAGGGTCGTCCTGTGTATTGGGTGTCTTGGGACAAGGTTTGCAGACCTAAGAAGGATGGTGGTTTGGGGTGAAGAATCTTGAAGCTTTCAATTTGGCTCTTCTGAGCAAGTGGAAGTGGAGATGTATTAACGACAATAGAGCAAGCTGGTACTAAGGATATCTTGCCTAGAGGGTGTACTAAGGATTCTTTATGGTGGAGGGACTTATTACTTTTGGAAGAAGGAAATCCTTCGTGGAATGGCGCCTTTGAATTTGCGCTTAAGCCTATGTTAGGGAAGGGGAATGGGATTTCTTTCTGGAGACATAAGTGGGCTAGTAATGAGACTTCTAAGGATCTTTTTCCTAGTCTTTCTGAAGTAGCAAAGCTTAAACATGGTAGCATTTTGGAGCATGGGTATTGGCTTGACTACATCTGGTATTGGAATCTTGATTGGAGTCGTGACTTGTCAGCGGAGGAGAGGGTTGATCAGGATTTGTTCTTGGCCACTCTTCATCAATTTCATCCGGACCGTTCTGAGCAAGATCGTTGGTGGTGGAGGCTCGAAAACTTTCATTCTTTTTCTGTTAAATCCTGTTATGTGCTTTTATTGAATTTGATGCAGCGTGATAGGTTGGATAGTGATATCCATAGTGCTCTTATTGATATGTGGCAGCTTTCTATTCCCACTAAGGTGGGAGTGTTTAGGTGGAGATTGTTTTTGGGGAAGCTCCCAACTCGTGATACTCTTATTTCTAAGGGCATTATTAATGACCCTCATGGGGCTTGCTGCCCTTTTTTTTTTGAGCAAGATGAGTCGATTTCCCATTTATTTTTCTTGTGCAGGTGTTTCAGGTTAGTTTGGCTTGCAATTCAGAATTGGTCGGGAATGACGATCGCAGATACTCTAGTTGGTGTTGAGCATTTCTGGGCTCATGGTTTGCAATTGGAATCGAAGAAGGCGTGCAAATTGAAATATATGATATGGATGGCTGTCTCTTGGTGTATATGGTTCCATCGGAACCATATTCTTTTCAGAGGTCATGTTTTTAACTCGCAGGTGGTTGTTAACCATGTTAAGTCCATAACATAGACTTGGTTCATAAGTATTGAATATCACAATTCTACTTTTAAGATCTCTGATTGGTGGGGTTCTCCTTCGGTTTGTATGAATTCGGTGTAACAGACGT
Organism: Astragalus membranaceus; assembly: GCA_039519185.1. NCBI lineage: Eukaryota > Viridiplantae > Streptophyta > Magnoliopsida > Fabales > Fabaceae > Astragalus > Astragalus membranaceus. The sequence goes on along the minus strand of CM076850.1, from coordinate 78,663,812 downwards.
ATTGCCTTTTTTTTCCTGGGGTACTCTTTTTCCTCCTTGGGTCTTTTTCAAATGAGGTTTTGGCCTAGAGAGGTTTTAATGAGGTCCCTTGCACCCCCTTTAATATAATTTTTGCTTATAAAAAAAATCATTGCTGAACACACAATCATTTCCACAATCCCAAACAAACATCTTTAATTATATGTTAAAATAAATTAATAATAAAAAAAGTTTAAATTCACCAAAACAAATGAAAATTAAATCTCATGGTAAATCAAAGTAATAAACATTACTTTGAGAGATGTTACGGAGATAGTGAGAGAAGTCGAAGTGAGAAAAGAAATGAGAAAGAATGAGGGTTAGAGAGAAGGAAATGAGCTCTAGGGAGGGAGACTATGGGATAAAAACCAGAAAAAATTTCTGGCACAACACACTCGTACACTTGAACTCTATACAACACCTAGTTAGTAGTTCCTCTTCACTACTCCCCAAACCACCTCAAAACAGAACCACCACTCCCATTGCTTCTAAGCCCCATTTTATTAGCTTCCAAAATCAGTTTGCATGGGTGATTGTTGGGTTGAATATGAAGTGAGTGATTAGAAAAGTGTTAGAAGAAACATTGGGATAGATTTTTAGAGTTGTTGCTTAAAGATTGGAGTGAGATTTCGAGTAGAGAAAGGGCTTGAAGAAAGGGATATGATGCTGGAAAATTCTGCAAAACAGCTTGGAATTGGATGTTTCATTTGGGGAAGAATGTGAGTGATTGAAGGCCAAAGAAGGTTATAGGAGCTTGAAGTTGGAGCGGGAATTAGAGTTTGGAGGTACATTTGGATTAATCAAGCTTCAGAGAGTGCTAGGGTGGTATCAAGAAGAGTTTGAGTTAGTGAAGTATAGATACTTGTGAGTTCCCTCTCTTTTCCCCCTTAGAACTAGGACCCTTGAAGTACAATTTGCGCTTCACTTGTATCATATATATTTATGAATGAATTGCATGTTGAAAATTACTTTTGGTTGTGAATATTAATGGAATTTTAGACCTCTAAGTTCAGTTCTGAATTGCATGTATGATTGTGTAATGTTATGTATTATTATTGATTTATGTTAAATGTTAATTGGATTGAAGATGATGAATGTTGTTGGTTGTTGTTTGACATGAAATAATATGTGAAATTGAATGTAAAATTGATCCTTATATGTTTGTGTATGACTTGCAATGATGCTATATGAGTTTTAGTGAGAATGTGATGTGTTTAAAGTGATTTTTATGCCGAACCACAGTCAATAATCGATTATCGTGAGGCTATAATCGATTATGCTATTTATGAAACCGTTTCAGCCACAGTGTGTTCATATTGTTTTAATAATAACTTTTGATTCGAGAACCCGATTAATGTGTTCTTGGATGCGTTAGAAAGCTAATGAAAAGACCTATGTTTATCAATGAGTATTGTTTTGTTTTTCATTTATTCTTTGAATTATTTTTAGTTTCATTCCCCATTATGTTTGTGTATAAGTTTGGATCCCATTGTTCATTATTCTAACATGTTGATTGATTGAACTGAATGTTCATTTGTGAAGAACATTAGAGCTATATATATATATATATATATATATATGTATATATATATATATATATATATATATATATATATATCACAATTATTATAAATGAACTAAAGAATGATAAGACGCATATTTAGATTGGGATTGACATGTGTCTCAAGGCTAAGATTTGTCTTGTTTCCTTCAAATATAAGGGAATAAGTTTGCTTGATGTAACCTTTTGAAAAAGTATTGATTACGAATGGGTCCCCTTTGATCTTGAATAGTTTCATTTGGCGGTGCGTACGTCAATGGTAATTAAAAACTTAAAAGACTTCGTATGAGTTATGGTGAGATGTCGTTGAGGAACTCACTGAGATTTTCTTAAATCTCATCCTTTCATTGTTGTGGTTTTTTCCAAATAAATAGGGAAAAGTGGATTTATTTGGCGACAAAAGATTGGGTATGTGATTGATATACTAAAGTCATTTAATCGAAGGATTTTGAATTGTACTAAAGTTTGTACATGCGTTATGTAATATTAGCATTTATGTTATACTGGATAATTGAGATGTAGATTACATTTGTACCACCTTATATGTATTCAAAATTTGGGAATTTATTAGAGTCGGATATAATTTCACTCGGTACCAAATTTAGTTTACATTCCTATGTTTATTTAACGAACTATATCCTTAATTGCTAATGACGATTAGAAATTGAGGATGTTACACCATTCATGGCATTCAAATCTATAGAGAAGCACCATTCATATCTCACCTTCTCTTTGCCATTGACAACTTCCTTTTCTTAAGAGTTTTTGAGAATGCAATTTTGACTATGAAGGTGTGATATTAACTAATAAATGGAAGTGGAAATGAGCTTATTTAATTGAAATTGAAGAAGTCAGAGTACAATTTCAATCAAGTACTGAAGGTGAGCTCATGCTCATTACATAGAAAAGGAAATACAATGTGCTGGCGTAAGAGAGAGATGAAGAAGCAGAAAGTAGTCACACCAAATGCCTGAATGACCCAAGTACTCTCTCTCCTTTCCTTTTTAGCTCATTTTTGCCACATACTGGTCCCACATTGAGTGGGGTGGCCTGATTCTGTTACTCACCCTTCTCTCAACTCCTACACGCGCTTGCTGTGCTGTGTGCTCCACTTTCTCATTCATAACATTACCCTCGCCTTCGAAAACAATCTTGTCCTCAAGATTGAGGTCTGGAAATGACTCTGCCATGTCTGATTCTGTCTCCCAAGTAGCTTGTTCAACAGGAATCGACTGCCACTTCACCAACACTTGCTTGATGTTTTGATTACCTTGCATCAGCACCCTCTTCTGCAGAATACCCTCCGGTAACAATACTGGTCCATGCTCTATAGTTGTTAATGGCAAGGGAACATAAGGAGTCTGCACCTCTCCTTTGAAGAGCTTCAGTTGTGAACTGTGAAATACCGGATGAATGCGAGCTGTCTCCGGAAGCTGTAACTTATACGCAACCTGTCCCACCTTGGCTATGATTGGAAATGGCCCAAAATAACGCATGCCAAGCTTTTGATTCTTACGCAAAGCAACAGAACCTTGCCTATAAGGCTGCAATCGAACCAGCACTTGCTGTCCTACCTCAAATGCTGTCACAGAACGTTTCTTATCAGCATTATCCTTCATTTTCTGTTGGGCCCGAGCCAAATTAGTCTTGATCTGCTGTAAAATCTGATCTCTTTCAAGTAGTTGTTGTTGTAATTCAGGTTGTTCTCTACCCGTAGGACTGTATCTCATCAACATAGGTGGTTCTCTTCCATAAAGAGCCTTGAATGGAGACATACCAAGACTAGTATGCCATGAAGAATTGTACCACAGCTCAGCCACATTCAAAAACTTAGACCAAGTCTTAGGATTCTCAAATGTAAAGCAACGCAAATACATTTCTAAGACCTTATTCACAGCCTCAGTTTGCCCGTCCGTCTGCGGATGGTAAGCAGAACTCATAGCCAAAGTAGTCCCTTGTAACTCAAACAATTGTTGCCAAAATTTGCTAGTGAACACTCTATCTCTATCAGAAATAATAGATTTTGGCATGCCGTGTAATTTCACCACATTGTTCATAAATATCTCAGCAACTACTTTACTAGTATACTCAGTTTTCAACGGCATAAAATGAGCATACTTCGTTAATCTATCCACCACAACTAGGATAACCGTAAATCCACTAGATACAGGCAATCCAACAATAAAATCCATAGAAATGTCCTCCCATACCTGAGAAGGAATTGGCAGAGGTTGTAATAACCCTGCAGGTGCTGTGGTCAAATGTTTGGCTTGCTGGCAGGTAGTACATTGCTCAATAAATTTCTGGATGTCCACTCTCATCTTGGGCCAGTAGAACTGCGCTGCCACTCTAGCAATAGTCCTAGTTACTCCTGCATGACCTCCCACTGGAGAAGCATGATATTCTTGTAACACTTGCTGAACCAAAGAGCTTCCTGCAGGCAAAACTAATCTGTTTCTACGGTATAACAAGCCTTCCTTCACCATATACTCACTGGCAGCTGCACTGTTGTGCTCAGATTGCTGCACCAGCACTTGAAGTTGATCATTGGCAGCCAATTCTTGCTTAAGCTGTTGTAAAAATACATTTTCTGGTTCAGACCAAGACAGTGCCATCATCCTGGATAAAGCATCTGCTGCTTGATTCTCTTTTCCTGGTTTGTACTCAATCTTGAAGTCATAACCAATAAATTTATGCAACCAAGCCTGTTGCTCAGGTGTTTGTAACGATTGATCCAACAAACTTTTCAAACTTTTTTGATCAGTTCTAAGGATAAATTTATGACCAAGTAAATAGTGTCTAAACTTAGCCAAAGCTGCTGTTATAGCATGATATTCTCTTGTGTAGGCAGATTGAAGTTGCATTCTAGGAGCCATCTTTTTAGAGAAAAAGGCAATAGGATGTCCCCCTTGACTAAGGACTGCTCCTACTCCTATACCCGAAGCATCGGTTTCAAGTACAAAAGGTTGAGAAAAATCAGGCAATATCAATACAGGGGCTGTTGTCAACGCATGTTTCAGCTTATCAAAAGCAATCTCAGCCTCTTTTGTCCATACAAAAGCATCTTTCTTCAACATATTGGTTAAAGGACTTGCTATTGTTGCATAAGAACGAATGAACCTTCTATAATACCCTGTGAGCCCTAAAAAACCCCTCAATTGCTTCAAGTTTTTAGGTATAGGCCACTGTACTACTGCTTGTACCTTGCTGGAGTCCATAGATACTCCCTGACCCGAAACCACATGGCCAAGGTAGTCAACCTCAGTTAAGCCAAAAGAGCATTTTGATAACTTAGCAAATAACACATTCTTACTGAGGATCTGGAATACCAATTCAACCTGTTCAAGATGACTTTTCCATGAAGGACTGTATACAAGTATATCGTCAAAAAATACCAATACACATTTTCTCAATAAATGCTGGAAAATTTGATTCATAAGTCTTTGGAATGTGGCCGGGGCATTAGTAAGGCCGAATGGCATCACTAACCATTCATAATGTCCCTGGTGTGTTCTAAACGCAGTCTTCTCTCTATCTGCTGGGTTTAGAAGTATTTGATGGTAGCCTGAACGAAGATCCAACTTTGAAAAGAACTTAGCTCCATGCAACTCATCAAGTAATTCATCCACCGTAGGCATAGGGAAACTATCCTTGATGGTGATGGCATTCAGTGCTCTGTAATCTGTGCAACACCTCCAAGAGCCATCCTTTTTCTTCACAAGAATAATTGGAGATGAAAATGGACTCGTGCTAGGTTGAATAATACCTTCTTCCAACATATCATATATCATCTTCTCAATTTGCTCTTTTTGGCTATGGGGATATCTATAGGGTCTGACTTTCACAGGTTGTGATCCTTGTTGCAGCAGAATTTCATGACTCAACTCCCTTGAAGGAGGCAAACCTTGTGGAACCTGAAAAATCTCTCTGTACTTGTGCAGCAGAAGTGCCATATCAGGTTCTATATTCTCTGGCATTTCAGACCAGTGATCTGCAGGTCTTTCCTCTTCAATTTGCTGCAAAGTAAACACAGCTGCAATAGATTTAGTGTGATGCATTCTGCGCAATTGGTGCATTTGCGCTACTTCAGGCTTGTTTTCTGTCTCTCCTTGTAGAGTAATAAACTTGCCATTTAAAAAGAATTTTAGCTTAGATTCTGCGTAATCAGCTACGTGAGGGCCCAGCGAAGCCAACCACGGTGCTCCTAGCACCACATCAGTACCAGCTACCGGAAGCAAGTAAGCTGGAACAGTAATATCATTACCCTGCACCTTCACATTCAGCTGCTGTACTACCCCTTCAGCTTGCATTTTCTGCCCATTTCCAACTAATACATTGCATTGTTGAATTGGTTCCACCGGCAATCCCAAACAGTGTACAATTCGTGGCTGAACAAAACTATCTGAACTCCCCCCATCTAACAAGATTGAGACATTCAGAGGACCAATAAAGCCTTTAAAACGTATCACTCCAAAACCTGTTGCACCATTTAACGCATTCAGAGACAGGTGATGATCACTCTGCTGAGATGTTTCACTGTCTGTAGTTGCTACCTCGGTTTGTTCTGTACCTGTATCAGTTTCCTCAAACAGCTCTAACAACATAACTTGCTTATTGGGACACTTATGAGAGAATGAAAACTTCTCATCACAAAAATAACACAATCCTTTCTCTCTTCTGAGTTGCATTTCAGTAGGGGAAATTCTTTTAATAGCAGGATTTCTTTGGAATTGGCTCATAGGTCTTGTTGGAGGTGTGGGAAGTAAGGGTGGGTTGGGGGCTTTTTCAGTAGCTTGTGTTTGGTCATTTCTAGTTGGATTGAAGTGAGCTCGTTGTTGGAAAGTTTGGCTCACAGATGACAGTTTCTGATTTGGTCCCGAATTCCCCATTGCAGCCAATTTTTCTTCAAATAGTTTAGCTAGAGACACAGCCTTCACAATAGAAATGGGTGTATGCAACATAACATCCCTACGCAACTCATCTTTCAAACCGCTTACAAAACAATCAATTAGAGCATCATTGCTAATACCATAAACTCGATTAGATAATGCTGTAAATTCTAGATAATACTCATTTACAGACTTAGTTTGTTGCAGTTTAAATAAGGAAGCTCTAGGACACTCATACAGTGACGGTCCAAAATCGAGCTCAAGAGCTCTAGTGAAATCATTCCAAGTCTGAAATGGTCTAGATCGATTAACCATTTGGAACCACGGAACTACCTCTTGATCTAGGTGAACAGAGGCGATTATCAAACGCTCCGTATCAGGTGTATTGTAGTATCCAAAAAACTGTTCGGCCTTAAAGATCCAATCCAACACATTCTTGCCATTGAATCTTGGAAATTCAAGTTTAATGTGTCTTACCTGAAATGGAGTGGAATTTGCCGTCGGAATGGTGTGACTAGAGCTCACCGGTTGCGTGTGACCGATGAATGTCGATCCTGAGCTAGAAATTGTTGACGACACCGTAGTGGAACTAGTTCCTGAGTTCGTTCCTCCATGGACAACCGGAGGTGTGTGCTGCATCAATTTCTCAAATGCATCAGCTAGCTTGTTGAATCTAGCCTCCGATGCTTTCTGGCTTGCTTCTAGACGATCAAATCGGGCCTTATTCGTGGCTTCGGCTTTTTCCATGAGCTCGGCCTGTCGTCGGAGCTCCGATGAAAGTTCCTTCAGTCGTGTGTTGTCCGCCATGGAGTGAATGAGAGCACCAATGTGATATTAACTAATAAATGGAAGTGGAAATGAGCTTATTTAATTGAAATTGAAGAAGTCAGAGTACAATTTCAATCAAGTACTGAAGGTGAGCTCATGCTCATTACATAGAAAAGGAAATACAATGTGCTGGCGTAAGAGAGAGATGAAGAAGCAGAAAGTAGTCACACCAAATGCCTGAATGACCCAAGTACTCTCTCTCCTTTCCTTTTTAGCTCATTTTTGCCACATACTGGTCCCACATTGAGTGGGGTGGCCTGATTCTGTTACTCACCCTTCTCTCAGCTCCTACACGCGCTTGATGTGCTGTGTGCTCCACTTTCTCATTCATAACAGAAGGATTTACTACAAACTTTCGAAAAGCATCCAATCAGTCCATAAACTTCAAAAAGTCGGAGATAAATTTTAGTGGGTGTCTCTAATGATGTGTGTGCTAACCTATCCAACATTTTAGGGGTGTCACAACTATTGGAGTACGGAAAATATTTTGGTCTCCAATCTCTTATTAGGAGAAATAAAAGGAAACTTAAAAACTATACTTGTATTTGATTGATTGCGTCTTCAAAAGTATTTACAAAGAGAGTATTTATAAACTTAGTCTCTATTGGCCATGTTCTCTAGCCTACAATTAACTACGCTTCAAACTAACAGTTAGTTACTCGGCTATGAAGAACCTCCATTAGCCATTTGCGCGCCTTGGTCTGCTAATATCTCGCTCACTAACTCACTCACTACGCCAGAATTGTAAATAGAAGGCGCACCATTTAGAAGCGCTTCCAATAAAGCACTACTTAAAAAAAATATGGACCCCTTTTGGTAGCGCTTAGTTTTAAAGCGCCACTCAAAAGAAAAACACGGAACACCATAGGCAGCACTTAGTTTGAAAGCGCTCCTTAAAAGAAAAACACAGAGCACCATAGGCAGCACTTAGTTTGAAAGCGCTACTTATTATAAAAGCCCGAAACACTATAGGCAGCGCTTAGTTTAAAAGCGCCACTTATTGTAAAAAAAACACGGAATACTATAGACAACGCTTCCTAATAAGTGCTATTTATTCTTGTCTCGAAATATTTTAATTTTTAATGCTAATTCCTTCACTCCCTCACGAGATCAATTCCAGTACCCAAAATATAGCTGATGTTTTGTTGCTTTTGTTTCTTCGATGGCGGTTAATAGGCGTCAAATCAATGAGGTCGCTCATACCTTAGCCATTTTTGGGGGGTTAATAGGCGTCAAATCAATGAGGTCGCTCATACCTTAGCCATTCTTAGTCACTTAGCCATTCTTAATAGCCATTTTTGGGAGGTTAATAGCCCCTACTATGCTTAGCCCCAAATATTTCATAATGTCCCACTATGTATCTCGCTACTTATCTATATCTATTTAAGAATTGAATATGCAGGTAAATGTCTAATTATGAACATTTTTTTTAAGCAACCAGGCAGCCAGCCCGAATTTATTAATAAAATAAAGAGAAGACATAAAGAGCACAAGGGGGGACTAGACCAAAACCCTTGGTAACGATGACAATAATAGAAAGCCCAACAAAGGCCCCTAAAATAAACAACCAAAGAGCTCTAATAAAAGAAAATCTAAGGCGACGAGGACGACCCGAAAAAGTAAGCAGGGCAACACCTGAAGCCCCCACAACCTCCACCCACCGCCTACTGAGCACACTCCAAACCACCACAGCCAGAACCACCTCACTATCCTCACATTAAGCACACTCCCAAAGATCGAGGTTAGAGGTGGAGGCCAGGAGACGATTGGGACGGGGTCAGAGGCTGAAGGCAAAGGGAGGAGCCCGACGAAGAGAACTGCTAACTGTAATCTAAGAACCCAAACTCTAAAGCAGGGCAACACCTGAAAGCCCCCACACAACCACCACCCACCTCCAATTGAGCGCCACACCACAACACCCAGCCTCACCTCACTATCCTCACATTAAGCACACTCATATCTGATCGAGGTTAGAGGTGGAGGCCGGGCGAGAGACGGGGTTCAGGAGCTGAAGGCCGAGGGGAGGAGCCCATCAGAGAGAACTGCAAACTGCAATCTGGCGCCCAACAATGGCATTGCGACAACAGCCACCAAAACAAATCTGATAAACACACAGAGAGAACCCACCAAAACAGCACCCACCGAATCAGCACACCCCCTGTCTTCCTGCGTCGAACCACCAGCCACCACCGCGAAGCCGTGTCACCGGCCAACACCGCGACACAACCGAGCTTGACCGAGGTCGTCGATCACCAGCCACCACCGCGGCGTTGCGCCACCGGCCAACACCGTGACACAACCAAGCAAGACGCAAATCAGCGACATTCAGCGAATGTCGACGACGAAAGACGAAGAAGCGGCATCGAGGGAGGATGTTGCCGTGATTGCGGATCCAAGAGCGATCTACCAACCACCATCGCGATCAGCACAGACCCCTTCCCGTTCAAATCAACAAACCATCGTGAAACAGAAGCCCACCATGGACCTCCTAAAGCGCGCAGATCCACCAAAAAGAGAGATCCAAACCAGCAGCGCCACGGTGCAGGGACCGTGAACAGTTCAGAGGATAGAACAAGATCACGATGCTGAGCAAGCGGACAGCGGAGATCCAGAACCATCGAACCTTCGCAGACCAGAGAACAACAATCGCGGGGAAGATCCAGAAACCGAACTGCAAGCTTCACTCCTCTCGGATCAGAGAAACCTACGCAGACCAGAAAACAACTGCAGGAAAGATCCAGAAACCTAACCAGATCGTGGACTCCAACGATCAACCCAGATTGCGAGCTTCACTCCCCTCAGATCAGAGAACAACAATCGCAAGTATCCAAACCAGCAGACGGGCGGCGCCGCGGGATCACCAGCGAAACCGATCTACAGAGCAAGTAAAACTATTTTTTATATTGCCTTCATAAGCTTCTCTGCTTCTTATGAATGAACAATTTTCTTTTGAGTCCCCATTCCCCAAACACAATACATTACAAGTTATTTGTATAATTATTTTTTATATAGAAATAAAACAATTAATTATAATTGTAATGGTGTAAAATATTTATTTTATACATTTCAAAATATGTGTGAAAGCAGAGTGACCCGTAAGAAACCAACATCGTTAGCCCAATTACTTGAGCTATCTTGAGACACGAGGATCGACTTGATTGGAGCTCGCAAAATGGGTCGAACACGATGGACTGGGCCGGGCTAGCCCACAAAAATAGAGGGCTTGGACCAAAAAACATGAGCCCGCTTTAATATTTGGTTTTTTAGGCCGCCCCAAGAAAGCTCGGGCCCGCACCGGGCTTGCCCGGTCGGGTCATGGGTAGCCCGCAGGCCCGCTGAACTACATTTTGCTATAGAAAATTGGAGTACTGTATGTTCATTTGTGGTACTGCTACTGTTGTTTGAAATATTTATTTGTTCATCAACTTATCTTTTATTTGAACTGAAATTTTATCCTACTGTACATCTAAGACTAAGTATCTTTGAATCAAAATTTTGTGCTACATTTAAACATATTTAACGACCCCTTTATGCTGCACTACAATTTCAATTATGTGTTACTGTGTCGTTGAAATCTTTACCAAATGAGTTGAAATTCTATGCCAATGAAACGTGAAGATGAATAGTCTTTACCAAATGAGTTGAAATTCTATGCCAATGAAACGTGAAGATGAATAGATCACTATGTAATGTGATTTGTCCGCTCTATGCTACTGCCAATGTAATTCTATGCCAATGCAAAATGAGCATTTTTTTATTATTTTATCTCTAAAAAATCATTCTTTTTAAATAAAATCGCGCACAAAGTGGGCTAGCCCGTTAAGCCCGTAGCCCGTATAGAGCCGGGCTTGGCTGTAAAGGGCGAGCCCGAATATCAACCTGGGCTTTTAGGCCTGATCTATAAAAGCCCGAGCCTGATGTGGGTTGGCCTGATGCAGGCCGGGTAGCTCGTTTTGCCAGCTCTAGACTTGATGCTCCGAAATTCGATTCCTGTAGTGAAAACTCGGTGGTGTAAGAGCATCCACAATGGGGGGTTCTTATCTCTTAAGAGTTGAAATCTTATAGGTACTCTCATTGTGTGGAGATTGAAAAGTGGGTACCTATTAAGATGAAACTCTTCAATAAGAAACTCTCTCTCTCTCTCTCCTTTGACCCACGGACCCACATATTTACATTTCATATGTCATTAAATAAATTATTGTTAAAATGTAAAATGATAAAAAAATTAGTGGGACCCATTTAGTAAATTTTGTTAAGACTCTAGGTTGGAGAGATGAAGTTCTTATATAAGTACTGCTATTAAAAAATTATAAATGAGTGATGTGTACACGTGGAACCTATTTAAGTACTCAATTTGAGTTTCTCCATCGAGGACGCTAGCTCTAAGAGTTGCTTCTAAGAATTTATTTATTTTTGGACAAATTTTTTGCTTCTAAAAAATGGTATCTAGCTAGCTAGTTGACTATGAAATGAAGTGATTATATTTCAATAAAAAACTACACATTGAATTCAACGTTTTTGTGATAAAGTCCGCGTAATCTAAATTTAAACATCTACAACTATTTTTCTTCTGGAACAAGAAACTGCATGTATGTGGTCTGTGTACATACACTAACTGAATTTTTCCTATTCAATACACACTCCAATTAATTAGGTCAATATTAAGATCATGTGCAATCTCTGATTCTCCCCCCTTAAATATTCGATGTTATAGACTATATAGGACATCTCACGCGATCTAGATTTAAGTTATTACGTGTATTTCGATAATTTACGAAATCATCACGTGGCACATGCAATCCCATTTTGCACGGTTTACAGTTGTTTATGATCATCAACAGAATCAATTTATCATTCCAAGTTAATTATTTATCAAATTTGCCACATTTCTCTTAATATAAAAAGCCCTAGCATGCATTTCTAATAGATACAATACAATAGAGAAAGACACAAGAAAAAAAAATGGCATTGCCTAATCTCTTCAAAATAATCTTTACCCTTCTATTCATCACAACCCTTGTTCACTATACAGAATCTGCATCCATTTCCACAACAACAACCAAATCAACTTCAACATACAAAAGATTCATAAGGAGTCAATGCAATTCAACAACTTATCCAAGTGTTTGTTACAAATCATTAAGCCCATATGCAGAAAAAATCCAGAAAAACCCTTTAACACTTACAAAAGTGTCAATTTATCTAGCTTTAAAAGCAGCTAGAAGTTCTTCTACAACATTGAAAAAGCTATCAAGTTCAAAGGGTTTAACACATGATGAAACAGCGGTTATTTCAGATTGCAGAGAGAATGTTGATGATACAGTTGATTTGATTGAACAATCAGCTGATGGGCTTATACATTTGAAGGGTACAACTACTAGTGATGAGAAATATCAATGGGATAATATAAAAACATGGATGAGTGGTGCTATAACTGATGAGTATACTTGTACTGATGAATTTGAGGAAATGGAAGTGAGGGATTCACTTCAGAAGAAGATTAAAACTAGTGTTGGTAATCTTGCTTATTTGACTAGCAATGCTTTGGCTTTCATAAATAGGCTTAACTTCTGAACTTTATAAACAAGGAAGTTGCCATTCTGATAATATACTATGTTTTAATGTATACGAAAAAGTGTGTGATTTGTTTTATTGTAAGTTACTATAAAGTTGATGTAAATTTGTGGGTTTTATACAGTGTGATTGTTAATTATGTCATGTATATGTCATCATTCTTTATAGTGATTGAGTATTATGTTGGCATATATCTCTTCCATTGGAGGAAACAAGGGTACTAAATGGCACATGCATTATAGTTAAATTAATTTGCCTGTGTGAACTCACACAATCCAATTAATATTGTTGTCCTTTAAGGCTCGTCTCACTGTGATAATAAAGACTCTCTTTGGTAAGTTCTATCAACACTTTGATAACGAATTTGACAAGTAAATGACAAATGAAAAAAATTAGATGTTTTTGGCAAGAACTATGTACTACATTTTTTTGGCAGCAGTTAACATATTTTTAAACGCTACTTCAAATAGTTTTTCGTTTTTTTGTCATCTTTTACTCTCATTATTTAGTTAAATAAAATAAAAAAAATTTAAAACCTTACTTTTTCTGGACTTCTCGACATTAATTTATTACAGGTTCGTTATCCTTCTTTCTTTTAGTACAAATTTTTTTCATGTAAAAGTTTGTTTCACTCCTTTTGTTTTTGTCGAGAAATTTATGTTCAATTCTTCAAAAAAAATTAGGAAAATGCTAAATGTTACTGGATATTCACAAGAGAGAGAAAAAAAAATACTGTGTGGCAACATGTAACACTTATAAATTATAACTCTCACTACCTCATGTAGGGGCGTTTGCAGTGCGGTTTGGTTCGGTTTTGAGACAAAAAGTGAACCGAACCGCAAGGTTAAACTACATGCGGTTTGGTTTGGTTGGCTTCCTAACATAAAACCGAACCAAACCAAACCAAACCAAACCAATGTGGTTTGGATTTGTTCGGTTTTGAGACAAAAAGTGAACCGAACCGCAAGGTTAAACTACATGCGGTTTGGTTCGGTTCGCTTCCTAACATAAAACCGAACCAAACCAAACCAAACCAATGTGGTTTGGATTGGTTCGGTTGGTTCGGTTTTTTTCCAAGAAAAAACATAATTTAAAACGGAATTAAAATTAACTAACATAAACAACGACTAACATAAATCTTTAAGAAAATATCTGCTCAAATATATGTAGTATATAAATTGCTCTGTTTCAATTCTTTTAAGATAGCTACGGTCATGTTTAAAAGTATTTGAATTAAATGTTTTATTGTAATTTTTAAATATAGCATAACAATATAGATAATTTGTAAGTGAATCAAAGAATTAATTGGATTTGGGCTAGTAAGTGAGTGAGAGTTGGGTTTTAGTTGGAGTTGGACTAGTGAGTTAGTAAGGAAGATTGTACATCAATAAGTCTTAGTGTTACTTGCGGTTCGGTTGGTGGAACAAAAACCTAGGTCCAGACCGAACCTTGCGGTTGAATGAAAAAACAAACCGAATAGATTTTGCGGTTTGCAGTTTTTTGCGGTTTTCGGTTTGGGTTGGTCCAAACCGAATATAACTAGAGGCTTAGTGTTACTCTCCTTACTGAGTCTCCTTCGCATGTGTTGCGACTTTCGAATCATGTGGTTTGGATTCTAGGAAAGGTTTGGAAGACTCCTTCAAATGTTGTTGCCTTCTCTCGGTAGCTTCTTTGATAAACTACTGACTCGAAAAAACTTGTTATTAGAGGAGTTATTACTTACATTTCTGCGGCTACTTGATTTTGTGTGGTGATCATCAAGAGTCGACTTTACATCTCTTTCTCAAATGCCACTATACTATCATCAGTTGGCTGGGACGTGATGTTGTGAGTGGTTTGTTGAATCTATTGATCGTATTGCTAGGAGACATATTTAGGCTTTGCTTCTATGTCTTCTACAATTTGGTTTTCTTTTGTCCGGAGCATTTGTGTCTTATACCATTGTTATATCATCGGATAAGTGCCCATTGTACTCTGCTTGCGTAGTATAGAGTATCTAGTGTCATTGTCGTTAAAAGTTTTTGGTAGGAAAAGGACAAGAAAAGAAACGAAGAGAAGATTATGAATAAGCATAGCGGGGAAATGTTATCTTGCAGTTAATGAGTAAAGGTGAATAGACAAGTATAATTTTATTCTATCTTATCTGGAAATAAAATAAAGATAAATGTTAGATAGGATAGCTTGTTTAAATTTAATGAATTTGATAATTATGCATTGATAGTGTAAAGAAAATTTACACAGACATTCAATCATATCACACATCTGTAGGAATTTTCATAGTAATTTTATAGTGTAACGTCATGGTTAAATATCATTAAACATCTAAATAAAAAAAATATGACATAAATTAGGAGGCATAATACAAGGGAATCTGTAACCCTATTTTCTTCTGCCACCTGAGGGGGGGACTTTCTTTGCCACCCTTGGACCCCCCTCCTACCCACTTTCCTCTTTGTTTCTCCTCCTTCACTCTCCCTCCCTCCATCGCGCCTCCCTCGATTCCCCTTATTTTTTCGACCTTTGCTCGTTGTTTGTCCCTTTCGACCTTTGCTCCTTGTTTGTCCCTGCTCTCCCTTCGTTTTCTCTCCTCCACCCTCGTTCTCCCTCTCTTACGTTTTGAACGCCCTGCACTGAATACTAGATCTTGGGGTTTGGCGTTTTGTGGGAGCTCGAAAAAGTTCAAAAAACAGAGGGAGTGTGTCGGCATCTATGATGGCTATTCGGCTCCTGCGATGGTGGTCGATTGCGCTCACGGTGGTGGATGGTTGTCTGGATACGATGCTCGTGGTGTTTTGCCGGAAATCGCATTCGCGTTGGTGCTTTGCGGTCAGAGTCCGCTTGAATCTGGTATGCTTCTTCTGGCCTCAAGGTGTAGTCTTGTTGTTTGTGAGCTGAGCTTGGGATGTGTCTTTCTGATTTCTTTTGGGTTTTGGCTACTGGGGTGTTGAACGTCATAAGCTTTGCGGTTGGTGAGGGTGTGGTTCACCTCAAAACTTTTTTATGTGCTTCTTTGGGTGTTTAATCCAGCTCAGGTGTTGTGCTCTTGTAACCGTAACGATGAAACAAACTGTGGGTATGCTCTGTATGGTGTTCCTTTATGGGTGTTTGGTTCACGTTCAACAATCAACAGATTCAATTTCAAGAGAATAAGAATTAGGGATCTAGGGTTTTCAAAAAAATAGATTTCTGACCTTGAGAGTTTGAGAGTTCTGGAGGTGGTGCTCGCAGCCGAGGGAGCTTGACAAGAAGGTGGAGCTCGCGGCGGAGGGCAGCGGCGTGAGGGTGTGGTGTTGGTAGCCAAACTGATAGAGAGTGAGAGGATTGTGGAGAAGAGGAAATGGGAGAGGAGGAGACTTGAGCGTAGGAAAAGGAGGAGAACGGTGTGGTGGTGCGGCAGTCTCCAGCAGGAGGAGGAGAACGGTGTGGTGAGGCTGTGTCAGAGAGGGAGAGGGAGTCTTATCGAGAGAAAGAAGAAGGAAAGTGAGGGTGGGTTCGGGGGAAAGATCTTTTATTTTTAAGTGAGGGTGGTTTGCGACGGGCTTGTGACGGGATCTCCGTCGCAAATTTACGACCGTTTTATAATTCGTCGCAAACGTCAGCGGGAAACTTCCCGCTTCTTACTTTTTATACAGTCCGTCGCAAATCCGTGGCAAATTACTGACGGATTAAGCCCCGTCGCAAATGTGGGTAGCTAAAACAAGTTTTTCTTGTAGTGATTTGGGTATTGTAGGTTCTGGTTGTTACTGTCTCTTTTGGTTTCACTTTGTTCCTATCTTGCTTCATCTGTTGTGCAGTCTTCCTCTTTGGTGTGTTTGGTGTGGTATTCAGCTTAGCAGTATGTTTCAAGGTGTTTTGATAAATATGGTGTCATGGTGTAGCCGCTATGTTGGTTCCCTGCTACTGGTGTAGCTTTTTAAGGTGCTATGTAGGAGGTTGTGCAGCAGTTGAGGTAGGTGGGTGGCTGTAGATGTAGGTTATTCTTTAGTTTCCCTTGGTTGGCCTCTTTGAGTGTTATGTCATTTGTTCTGTTGTTGGTTTTGTCTCGTGGTTACTTTGGTTATTAGCGACGGAAATTTCCCTCGCAAAATGACGAAATTCCATCGCTAATGACCGTTAGCGAGGGAATTAGCGAGGGACAAGTTGCGTCGCTAAAATGCTCCTCGCTAATGGGATTAGCGAGGGAATCTGAGTCCGTCGCTAATTAGGGACGGTAAATTCCGTCGCTAATTCCTTCACTAATGGCAGCCACGTGGGAAAATTCAGACAGCCACGCGTCCACTTTCCCTCGCTAATTCCCTGGCTAATACCTAGCACGCGTCCACTTTCCCTCGCTAATGCCTAGCCACGCTTCCTCTTTCCCTCGCTAATTCCCTCGCTAATTCTTAGCCACGCGTCCACTTTCCCTCACTAATTCCCTCGCTAATGCTTAGCCACGCGTCCACTTTCCCTCGCTAATTCCCTCGCTAATTCTTAGCCACGCGTCCACTTTCCCTCGCTAATTCCCTCGCTAAAGCCTATCTGATTGTATTTTTTTTAATAATCTGCTTTTATACCTGTTTATTTTATTAATAAATAATAAAATCTAAACTATATAAAACAGTTTAATTTTGAAATGTTATAACAAAAACGTTAATCAACAACACTTCAATAAATAAAAATTACGAGAATGAAATTTTAATCCACAACACT
This sequence comes from Astragalus membranaceus, assembly GCA_039519185.1. Classification (NCBI taxonomy): domain Eukaryota; kingdom Viridiplantae; phylum Streptophyta; class Magnoliopsida; order Fabales; family Fabaceae; genus Astragalus; species Astragalus membranaceus. The sequence goes on along the minus strand of CM076850.1, from coordinate 78,646,253 downwards.
TATTCTGAAATGTTATAACAAAAACGTTAATCAACAACACTAAAAGCTGCCACCATCAGACTCCTCAGCTTGCTCCTCATCTTGCTCATCATCTTCCTCCTCATCTTGCTGCTGATTTTGCTGCATGTTCTTAAAATACTTTAACATCATCGCCTGCCTACGGCTCACCTTCTCAAAGTTTTGCTGCATCTTTTTACCGCCTCAGAAAAGGTCCTGACCTCCTGTCGAGTATCGTGCAGCTCATGTCGAGTATCGTGCTGCTCCTGTCGAGTATCGTGCAGCTCCTGTCGAGTAGACTGCAGCTCCTGCTCCATCTGCCTCACATGCTCTGTATCTGCAGGAGCAGAAGCTGGTCGACTGCGTCTTCTGCTGCTCCCGGCCCCAGATTGGCCCATACATGGAGCCAAGGGCCCCGTACCATACAGGCGACCCTTAGACCAACCAACTGTCTTCTCTCAATGTTGATTTGCCAGATCTATCATCTCAGGAGTAAGTTGGCTAAGTGCTTCAGGGTCCCAGCTCCCCTGAGTTAGCTGAGTCATGAACTCATTTACTTGCTCCTGTTTTGAATAACCACAAATTAGCGCTCCATTCTGACAAAGCAACATTATATATAATACAAATCAATTTGTATATTCACCTGAGTCATCTTGGAGCGCTCATCAACATACTCGCCAGTGCCTTTCCTTACATGGGTGGCTCTATGCAACTCAGGAGCAGTGATAGGGCGTCCTGCCTTTTTACTCTGTAAAATGAAACACATTTTCAAAAATTGCTAACTAATTAAATAATGTAAATGATACACACAGATTTGTAAAATAATTTACCAATCTAGCAGCATGCTGAGCCTGGTTGATGGACCCGCCGCAGGGAAGCGAGCCACCCTTTTCTGAGTTTCTATTGTTTTTGGCGCTTGCAGCATTTTTCTTGAAAGTCTCGGTAGCCCAATGGCTCTTGAAGGCATTCCAAATATCATCACCCATGAAGTCGGGCTTTTTATCTTTACAGTGGAGCTTATAAAGCAACTCTGAAATTTGAGCGCCCATCCTTTTAGAAAAAAGTCTCCGCACATTGTCATCTTCTTCTATGTCCCAAGTTACCTTGGTCTGTATTAAGTAAAATGAAAATATCTATTAGTAATTATATTAAACGTTATTAAACATAAAATTTAAACAAACAATATAAGTAATGACAAAATAATTGACACTTACCCTAAAGAAGTCAAGCAGATCCTTCCTGTCATCTTCTTCGACTTTGCTCCACTTTTTATGGAACTTTTGAAAATATTTTTTCCGGATGACATAGGTGATGCTTGATGAAGCTACCTTTGCAGGAAGAAGCCTGCATAATGAAAGATATATCGAACAATCAAATATATATAAGTCGTTGCATAATTAACTTTAAAAAAAAACAAACAATATAATACTTACGCGTTACCACGGCTATAAATGACTTTGAGTCTAATACCATTAATAACAACCACCTCCACTCTCTCGTCATCGGTGGATGAATCACCTTCAACATTACCAACACCAACATCATGCTGAATATCATCCTGGGGCTCTGGTGTAGGCATAGATAACCCAGCTGATGGGCCCATATGTCCAGCTGATGGGCCCATATGTCCAGCTGATGGGCCCATATGTCAAGATGATGAGCCTATATGCCCAACTGGTGTGCCATACCCAGCTGGTGTGCCATACCCAACTGGTGGGCCATACCCAGCTGGTGTGCCATACCCAGCTGGTGGGCCATACCCTGCATACGCATCTGTTGGGCCCATATAATGCCCATGTGATGGTAAATGATACCATCCGGGGCCAGATGGAGGCGGAGGTTGTGGGGCGGTAGCTGGTGGGCCCATAAAGTTTATACCCCTCATATTCCCAATATTAAGTTCCACCTCACGAGTACGCCTTCTCCTAGGAGGTTCATCGGTCATAGTCTTCTTCCCTTTATTATTACGTCTCGGTGGGTCAGAACCTCCTCCTGGATCCATATCTATGAAAAAATAGAAACGAAATGTGATACTAACAACATTAATTATATATATTTATAAATAATTTAAATAAAGTAAGTTAACAAGAACAATATTGATATATTAATGATTCTAATAAATTTAAAGACAACATAAGGAGTCAACATAAGTAGACAATATATATAAGATTAATCAAATACAACATTCTCTTCTTCATCTTCATTCTGTTCTTCATCTTCATTCTCTTCTTCATCTTCATTGTGTTCTTCATCTTCATAAACTTCTTCAACTAGTCGTCGTTCATCACATAATGAGTCAATCGGTTCAAATTCAATTACCTCATCTACTCCTGAAATTTCATCCACCTGATAAGGAACCTCATCCTCCGCATCAATGGCTTCAATGCGACCCCGTGGTTTTGTCTTAATTGCAACACACCATCCTCTCTGAGTTGATGGATATGGAACATAATACACCTGCCTCACATTTTCTGCCATGATAAACAGATCATAAAGTTTATACCTTCCATTCATTCGAATGTCCACGGTATTACATTTTGGATTCAATTTCATTCCTCTAACCGATGGATCAAACCATCTACAAAAAAACAAAACTATTCTCTTTTCATAGTCTAACGGTGGGTATTCAAGTTCATATATGAGTTCGATCACACCGTAGTAGTCATTTTCACCTCCTCCTGTTTCACCTTTAACATATACCCCACTATTAATTGTTTTTTTCCCTCACTCCATGATTGGGTGTCAAATTTGTAACCGTTAACTAGGTACGTGTGCCACTCGGTCACCTCAAGAAAAGGACCATCGGCTAAGTTCCTCAAGTGTCGGATTTGGGGAGTTGGTTCTGCTTCATACACCTAAGTAAACAACATATGGAAAAATAAGTCATGTCTCATATCTACTTTAAAGAATTATTCAGCGCCTTGGGGATTTGGTTACTTACTCTAGTCTTAAACCAGGATGGAAAAGTTTCATGTATACGAATAGAAGATTCTTCAGCGCCTATACCCTCAATTCGTAAGAATGCACTGAAAAAGATTGAAAGTTGATCAAAATCTGATTTAACATCATACAGTATAGATTAACAACTGAATTGGAGCATACTTACTCAAGATATGGTTTAACTTCAGTGCAATTGATCAAGACATGAACATGTGATGATTTATGCTCTTTATCTGATAAGTAGTTGGTTGACTTCTTTCCCGAAGGGCGACCAGGTTTGATAAACACAGATAAAGTGAGCGGGTGTCTTTCTTCTTCAATCTCTATTTCATTTCTATTATTTGTTGACAACATAAAGTTGTTGAAATAATGTGAACAAAAATAAATTGTTTTACGGTGTAGATAAGCTGTGCAGATCGATCCTTCAACTCTAGCTTTATTTTTCACCGATCGTTTATAATCACCCATTAATCTATTTGTTGAACGAAAAATACTTCATTAAACTAATAATCATACTAATTAAGATATTTTTAATAAAATGTTGAAATAGATAATTACCTCTCAAATGGATACATCCACCTATAATGAACTGGTCCACCAAGCCTTGCTTCATACGCAAGGTGAACCGGTAGATGCTCCATGGAATCAAAGAAACCGGGAGGAAATATTCTCTCCAACTTACAAATAATGAAAGGAATATTCTGCTCCATCTTAATAAGATCATCCCTTCTCAATGATGAAGAGCACATATTTTTAAAATATTGACTCACTTCAATAAGTGATTCCAAAACACACTTTGGTAATGAATTAAAAGCAATTGGAAGCAAACACTCCATGAATACATGACAATCATGACTTTTCATCGCATACATCTTCCCGGTGTTCACATCAGCACATCTTGCAAGGTTAGAAGAATAACCATCTGGCATCCTCAATTCTTTCAACCATCGACAAACATCTTTCGCTTCATCTGGTGTTAGGCAGTATTTGGCTTTGGCTTTTAACATCTTCCCATTAGGCATTTCCACCAAATTCAAATCAGATCGATGTTTGCTACAATAAAGAGCAGAATCCAATCTAGCCTTATTATTGTCTTTGGTTTTATCTTTCACATTCATCACAGTGAAAAATATGTTGTCAAAGAAATTCTTCTCGATGTGCATAACATCAAGATTGTGCCTCAACAAATTATCTTTCCAATATGGGAGATTCCAAAATATGCTCTTTTTTTTGTCCAATTGTGCACCTGTCCATAACCATCCAGGCGGGTGAGCTCCCCTACCTCTGTGGCTTGTGGCAAATCCATAACTTTGCTCCAGATTTCACCTGATGTCAACAAAGGCGGTGGTCCATCTGTTTCAACTGCCCCTTTCTTGAAGGCCTTCTTGTTCTTTCTAAATTTATGATCTTGCGGTAAGAATCTGCGATGCGAGTCAAACCAAGAACTCTTGCCCCCGTACTTTAGCGTAAACGCCTTTGTGTGTTCCATACAGTGGGGACATGCCAATTTACCGTGAGTCCCCCAACCAGACAACATACCATAAGCAGAAAAGTCGTTAATTGTCCACATCAATGCCGCTCTCATCATAAAATTTTTCTTTCGTGCTGCATCATATGTCAAAACACCCCCCCCCCCCCACAATCTTTTAAGATCATCAATCAGAGGTTCCAAAAAGATATCAATGTTAGCTTTTGGATTGGATGGACCAGGTATCAGACAAGTCAAAAACATATACGGTTTAGTCATGCACATCTCAGGAGGAAGATTGTAAGGGGTAACAATGACTGGCCAACAAGAGTAGGGTGACGCTGATGCTTGGATATATGGAGTAAACCCATCAGAGCACAAGCCAAGCCGAACATTCCGTGGGTCTGAGGCAAAATCTGAATGCACTTGATCAAAGTGCTTCCACGCTTCACCGTCGAATGGGTGGCGGAAAATGTCGTCTGAGGTACGCCTATTGTCATAATGTCAAGTCATTTTCTGCGCATTTTCGGTCGATGCAAACATTCTTTGCAACCTTGGAACTATAGGCAAATAGAACATCGACTTTACAGGGATAGGTTTATAATTACGTTTTGCCCATTTACGATCATGATACCTTGGCTTTCCACAGAATTTGCATTCAAGTAGCTCACCATCATTTTTACCAAATTTGTTGTTGTAAAACAACATGTGCCCTTTCTCACAACAATCAATCTTCTTAAATTTCAATCCCAGCTTCGAAACTAACTTCTTTGCTTCATAATAACTTTTTGGCAAATTATCCTTATTAGGTGTCGCTTCCAACATCATTTCAGTCACATAGTCTAAACCCACCTCAGAAATATTACTCATGGACTTGAGAGCTAAAAGTTTCACACACATAGATAATTTTGACTGTGGCGAGCCTTCAAACAACGGTATGTTTGAATCTCTTAACAAATTATAAAATTTTTGTGCTTCTTCATTTGGAAGTTCATCATGATCGTCATATTGAGGCTCATCAAATGGCACATTCACCCTGAGACCATCACAAATCATGTTTTCCATCGACTCAAAAATTTCATTACGTGGAACACCAACACCAGAACTGCTTGAAGCCCCTACCTCAAAATTTTGACGTCGTTGTTCTCCATGGTCCACCCAAATCCAATAATTAGGCCTAAACCCCCATTGATACAAGTGCTCCCTGATTTCATTATCGGTCCTAATAGGTACACCGTCGCATTTTAAGCATGGACATCTAACCCCCTTTTCCCGTTTAGCCAATTCATGTCGCCACGCTACCACAAGAAACTGTTCAACCCCAATTACAAAAGATTCCTTCAAACCCACTCTTCTCGGATATAACCGATCATACACCCATTCACGATTAAATTCATACAAATTCATCTACACACATTTAAAAAAACGTGTTAACATTCCCAATAATCTATCAAGTTAGTGGCATCGATATGATCTCAGTGGAGATGATTCCGAGCCGAGTATGGGGGTCAAGGACAGCACAAAACCCTTTTCCATCCAAGTAGTGAAGGAAGTTATTTCGTATAACTCCCAACCTTACTGTTGTTAGTATCGCCTCGCAATTATCTCAATGGAGATTATTTCGAGCAAAATATGGGGGTGAGGGACGGCATCACCTCACCCTTTTCCATCAACAACACACAGTCATCTAACCTAGGGTTAATGAAAACAACAATTAATTTATTTTGGAAACTAACCGTTATGAGATTGAGGTCCGGTGCGGTACGTGGTTCGGTGACGGTGCGCACTCCGGTGCGGTTGTGAGACTTCAAACACCAACAATTTCAATCCTAAACAATTTCAACTTCAATTTCAATAACTTCAATTTCAACTATTACTTTCAACAACAACTTCAATATCAACTTCAATTTCAACTATTAATTTCAATTTCAAGCAAAAAACATAAATCAATTCACTATTAATTTCAGTTTCAATAAAACAACTTCAATTTCAACAAACAATTTTTATCCTACACAATTTCTATAAATCCTAAACTTAATCCTAAAACCTAAAACACAATTTCAATTTCTACCCAATTTCAATTTCTAATCCTAAACACAATTTCACTAAAACAATATCAAAAATTAATTTTACAATATCACAAAACTAAATTCACTAAAATTACCAAACAACAATATCACAAAATTAATTTTACAAATCCGAACAAAACAATATCAAATAAAATCCGTTGGTAAAAAAAAAATTAAAATCAGTAAAAAAAACCTCCAAAGTAGAGCTCCGGCGGTGAGGAGGGCGAGCTCCGGTGGTGGCAAAAACGGAGAGCTCCGGTGAGAGAAGTGTTCGCGTAGGAGAGAGAGGAGAGAGAGCGACGTCGCGTAGGAGAGAGAGAGGAGCGACGGTTAAGCGGCGGTGTGGTGGCGGTGGTGCGGTGGTCGTGGGGTGGTGCTGCTGCAAAGGGTGTGGTGGGGTTGGGGTCGTGAGAGAAGAGTGAGGGAGTGAGAGGAAACAGAAGAGGAAAGGAAACAGAAGAGGAAACAGAGAGGAAAAGGGATCTGATTCTAATTTTAATTGGGGTTAGCGACGGAATTTGCGAGGGACTATTCCGTCGCTAATCCCTTCACGCTAACCAAGGTGGAACGGTCAAAAAACATTAGCGAGGGACTACTAATTCCGTCGCTAATCGCTTCGGTTTCCGTGCGGTTCAGATTTCAGTTTCCCTCCAAACAATTAGCGACGGACAGTTCCGTCGCTAATGCACTAACTTCCGTCGCTAATTTTCAAAAAACCGAAGACCCTTATTCCCTCGCAAATTCCGTCGCTAATGTCAGTTTTAACGAGGGAAACACATTCCGTCGCTAATGGCCGTCGCAAATAACGTTTTTTTTTTGTAGTTAATATTCTCACTTGCTGGCTTTGTTTCGTGTTAGGTGTTCTTTGGAGTTTGTCTTTCTCATTGGTGTTATGTTACAAAGTATGGAGCTATGTTGCTTAGCGAGTTGTTTATGATTCATGTCGAGGACACAGCGTTAGGGCATTAGGTGTGATCCGCGTTGACCAGTGCTCGGGCACTTGGGCCATTTCTTGGTGTTCTTTTATAGGAACGTCTCCTTTTACTATCTATTTGGTGTTTGCTTATGATTATCTTTGGTGTTGCAGTGACTTTCTTTAGGTGTTTTCGTGTTTTATTTGGTGTTAGCTTTGGTGTATTAATGTTTTTGGTGGGGTTTTTGGTGTAAGTTTAGGGGCCTTGGCCTTTAGGTGTATTGTAACAATTGAGGGTTACTCTTTGTGTTTTGGTGTATCTTGGATTCGGCCATCTCTTCTTAGCCTTGTGTGTTGCTTGTGCTAGGTTCTATTAATAATATCTTTCAATTATCGGAAAAAAAAATATATGACAATGTTAGTGTTTAGGCATTATATCAAATAAGCTGATTGGAACTACTTATTTGGGGCTTATGTGGGCTTATCTTATTTTGGGCTCTTGGTGTATTCTTTGTCTAGCCTTTGTTGCATGCAATAGTGTGTCCTCTACAACAAATCTTAAAAGGTGGATAAAGTGGTTGCACGGTGATGCACAAGCTAGTATTTTTAATGATATTCCTACTTATCGAAAAAAAATCTTTTGGAATACATCAATAAGAAATGGGATTTTTATTCCTACAAGTAGGGCTGAGCGGTGGGCGGGTTCCGGCCCAAATGACCAAAAAAGTGTAGAACCGAAAGCACTTTGTTTAGGCCCAAATCCGCCCAATTTTACAAACGGTTTGGGGGGGGTTCGGTTTGGTCGGTTGGGTTTGGGCGGGTTGGGCCTAATTGGGCCAATAAAATCCTTTTTTAAAGCCTTTTTCAATTTAGTTGTTATAAAAAAATTTACATTTTTTTACTTTGGACACGTTGGGCCTAATTGGGCCAATAAAATTCAACTTTTTTTACTTGTTTACAAAACCTGGAAATACCTAGATATCAAATTTAACTAAACTTGTAGCCATAATTCATCCATAGAGGCATAGAGTATTAACAGTAACACATACACATACACAACCTGGAAATTCAAAATAAATGGTACTGGTATACACAACCTGGAAATTCATCCATAATATAAAATCATGCATATAATTAAAACAGTCCTTAGAATAAACTTTTTCCATACACTAAGTAAGTCTCAAAACCTGGAAATTCATCCATCATAGACTATTAAAACAGTAAGTCCATTGTCCATACTTCCTAATTCCTATTTCCAAAACAGTCCTTAAATAATAAGTCTTAATAGAAGCAGTAATTAAAACAGTCCTTAAATAAAAGTCTGAAACAGTAAGTCCATTGTCTCCACTTCAAATGCAAGTCTTCAAATGTTCAATCTCCTACACCCAAACGGCCAAACCAACTCCACTTCAATCTCCAACACCAAAAACAACTCCTGTTAAGAATAACATAATTGAATAATTAGTATTTAGTAGTGCGGTAACATAATTTTGTTCAGAATAACATAATTGAATAACATAATTGAATAATCAGTATTTAATAGTTCAGCAGCAACACTTACACTAACTTCTCAAATCACAACCATTATTTGGTTGTGATTGAGATGATGAACTAGCAGTAGAACTGTTTTGTGCTTGAGCAAATTCTTGTTACAATTCAAAAATAAATCAGAATCAGTTTAATAATTTAATTGCACAACTGAAATTTAAGTTCTGAAATTTTAAAGAAACAACTGAAATTTTAAAGAAACAAAACAACTGAAATTTTAAAGAAAGAAATACCTGATACTATATTTTCAGCTGACTCATAGTCATAGAGGTCTTCTAGGTTGAGGTCCTTGAATTGAAAGAGAGAAGGCCTCAACCAATTTTGAGCACAAATTAGTGCTTCTGCCATTTCTGGACTTAGACAGCTTCTAAAAGGGTCCAAAACCCTACCACCAGTGCTAAAAGCACTCTCGGAAGCAACAGTGGAAATAGGAGTAGCAAAAACATCTTTAGCCATGCTAGACAATATAGGAAATCTAGATGAATTATGATTCCACCAAATCAACACATCAAACTTGTCATCATCCAAATTAGGCTCAAATAAGTACCTCTCAAGTTCATTCTTCTTTTCTATGGAATTCTTTTCAACCAAATGTTTCTTAAATGCATCAGCCCTTCCCATGTTCCCAACTGAATTAGATGTGGCAGATTCAGAGGCCCCGCTTATAGGACTAGGTGTTTCTTGGGTAGTGTTATTTTGTTGTTCATATACTTTAGAATACCAATCAAACATGTCAGACAAGGCTTTCTTCACATAAGTTGTCAATGAAGCTAGTAAGATTGGGTCTTCTTTGTACATATCATCAAAAGACCACTCCACATAACTCAACTTGTAGCGGGGGTCAAAAATGACACCAAAATAGAGAAGTGAGTTCAACTTAAGAAGACTACCCCAATACTTATCATATTTCAACTTCATTTCCCTACCCATTTTACTCAAAACAGAATTGGCATCATTGATGGCATTCTTAAGTTCAGTGTGTATTGAGGCTAACTGGTGAAATGCAGTATGAATGCTAACATGCAACGAAACTGAAAATACATTAGTAGCATCATAAAAAATCTTAAGAAACCTCATAAATGTACGAGCAGTCTGCCAATCTATAGAGTTAGGGGTACCATCATTCCCAAAGTATTCGGTAAAACTTACATCCTCAAACTCTAGCTTTTCAAATGCTGGCTGGAACTTTTCAGCAGCCTCCAACATCATGTAAGTCGAGTTCCATCTAGTAGGAACATCAAGACATACAAGTTTCTTAGAAGATATCCCAACAAGCTCTATAATCTCTATAAATTTGGCAAATCGTTGAGCGGAGGATCTCACAAATCTAACAACATGCCTAATTTTGTTAATTGAAGAGCTCATCTCTTTTAAACCATCATTGACTATGAGGTTTAAAATATGAGCACAACACCTCATATGGAAAAAATCACCATCTTGTACCACCCCATTCAAAGACTTAAACCTCCTTTTTAAAATCCCAGCTGCCACATCATTTGAAGATGCATTGTCCATTGTAATTGTAGATAAATTTTTAAGCCCCCATTTTCTTAAAATCTCCTCAATGTGCTTTGCTATTGTCTCACCTTTATGATTGGGTACTACACTAAAACTGATGATCCTCTTTTGATACTTCCATTCATTGTCAATGAAGTGGGCAGTGAGTGTGAGGTAATTAAGATTTTGGATAAATGTCCAACAATCAGTTGTGAGAGCAACACGACTACAATCAGACCTAAAGAAGCGGACTAACTTGTCCTTTTCCTCCACATACAGCTGAAAACAATCTCTAGCTACTGTGTGCCTTGATGGAATTGTGAATTGGGGTTGCAGAGCATTAGTATAATACTTAAAACCCTCACCTTCAACTACCTTAAAGGGTTGTTCATCCACAATGATGAAAACTGCCAACGCTTTTCTACAAAACTCAACATTAAACCTTTGGCTAGTGACTGCCAATTGATTACTACCTTCAGTACCTTGGGTAAAAGTAAGCACGGTTTGGGTGGGGTCATGTGCTACCGAATAGGGATATTTCTTACAATAACGTAGTATGTGAACTTTCATGTTTGTGGTGCCATGAGTCCTAGTGTCACGAATACTTCTGCCCACAATAGTTACACTTAGCAGTTGGATCTGGTGCTTCACTTTCTGGTAATTTAGTGAAGTGGTCCCAAGCCATGGATGTCTTACGAGGGCCATTTGCATTTTTCTTCCTCTTTTTGGGAGGATCAGCAGTTTGGGTTGGTGGTGGGGCAGCAGTTTGGGTTGGTATTTGTTCTTGAGTAGGAGCGGGAGTAGGTGGGGCAGCATTTAGATTAGGAGACTGGTCCATGTCTGAAAGTTACACCATACATTATAGTACGCATTCATACATCATAGTATTATACATACATTCAAATTAAGCAGATTAAGCAGACTTATACATACATTATAATGAGTACTAGACCATATAAATTAAGCAGATTAAGCAAACAAAAACAACATCAAATTAAGCAGACTTAAGCCTTTGATTTTGAGAGAATACCTTGATGTTGATGATGTTCAATAATACTGCAATTTTGCAAAATAGCTTGATGTTGATAATGTTCAATACCTTGCTTGTATATCTCTGCAACATAACATCAAATATCAGATCAAAAAGCTAGGCAACAAACATAACAGAAGCTGAATAAATTAAATAGAAGCAGAACATATCAAATAGAAGCAGAACAAAAACGAAATTAACATAAACGAAACATAACAGAAGCAGAACAAATCAAATAGAAGCAGAACAAATTAACAAATAGAAGCTTAAATATCAGATCAACAAAAAGAAAACGAAGAGAACAAAAATGAAACAGAATCAGAACAAAAATGAAAACGAAACAGAATCAGAACAAAACGAAAACGAAGAGAACAAAAACAGAATCAGAACAAAAACAAATAGAAGCTTAACATAAAACGAAGGCAGAGCAAACATAACATAAAACGAAAACGAAATGAACAAAAACGAAACAGAAATGAGAAGTTGAGAATCAGAACCAGAATCAGAAACAAACGAAATAACGAATACATTGATGTTGATGATGACCAGAGAGCGAGAAAGGGCTGTTCCTGGCTTCTTGTGCTAGGGTTGTGTTTCGATCACAAGCGAAGGAGAAGAAAGGGCTAGGGTAGGGTTGTGTTTCAGTGAGAAGAGAAGGAGAAGAAAGGGCTAGGCGGCGCGTTTCGTTTCGTTGAGAAGAAGAGAAAGCTGCGCTAGGGTTTCTCTGAGAGAAGTGAGAAGAGAAAGCTGCGTGCGAGGTGCGACTGCGTTGCGTTTCACTGCGGGCATCTTATATACCTAGGTTTTAAAATGAAGTATGCGGGCGGGTTCGGGTTGTGCGGGCGGGTTTAGGGTGCCACCGCACCCGCCCGTGTACAACCGTGGCTAACATTCTCACTTCCGTTCGTACCCGTGAACCCGAGCGAACCCGACCCGTGCGTATTTTGTTCTTGCGGTTTATGCGGGTTTGGGCGGGTTCGGGTTTCCTGCTCACCCCTACTTACAAGTAGCGTTTTGATTTATATTTCAAAAAAAGAAATTTTTATTCCTTGGGTTATAATTTTTTTGTCCACGTTAATTGCCTAAATGAATATTTTTTCAAATATGGGAATTAACTTAATTGCTAAAATGGAGATTTTTAATATATGGATATTTATTTTAGTAATTTTTAATATGTGGAAGGTGAATGAAAAAATATTTATTTTAGTAATTTTTAAAAATTACAATATTTTTTAGGCTAAAGTACTCTCGGGGTCCCTTATCTTTATTTAAAGTAACGATTTGGTCATTTATCTTTTTTTTGTCCCAAATCAGTCCTTTATGTTTTAAATTTTTGACATATAAATCTTTTTCTGTCCCAAATCAGTCCTTTATGTTTCAAATTTTTAACACATAAATCCTTTTTTTTGACACATAAATCAACACTGTTAACGGAAAAGGATTTATGTGTCAAAAATTTGAAAGATAAAGGACTTATTTGGGACAAAAAAAACATAAAGGACTAATTCGTTACTTTAAATAAAGATAAGGGACCCCGAGAGTACTTTAGCCTATTTTTTATAAGTGCTTTTCTAATTATACATCCAAACACTTGTTTTTGTGTAAGCATTTTCAAAAGGAAAATGTACACATCCAAATGCAAAAACCTTATATACCAAGAATGGTTGTTCTGAATGGTAACTGGGTTCAGATCCATCCTAAGGTCTCAGGTTTAAATCTTGGATGTGGCAAAAACTCTGTTGGGAGAGGAGAACCACACGGACCGGCAAAGCTGAGTACACCTGACTAGCCAGGTTTCCCCGTTGTACTGGCAAAGCCAGTGGATACTGCGCACCAATAACACGATAACAAAAAAAACGCAAAAAGCTTTTACAGTATAAGCTCTCATACGAAAGCTCTTATGCCATAAGCGCTTATATAAGTTGTTTACTCAAATGGGCCCTAAATTAGGAGGTGTAGTATATTTGTCAAAAAAAAAAGAAAATCACAAACCTAACCACACCAAACTGAAATCCAAAAAAACCCGCTTTGGCTTTTGGGTCATTTTTTCAAGAATCATGGGTTTTTTTGCAATCAAACCGAACAACACATATTACTATATATTATCAAAAATTTAAAACCTACTTTGCCTAGTCACACTCACATTTTCGGTCTCAATATCAACACACACTGACGACTTACCTAGCCACAAACAGTTATACGGACAAGCACACACATTTGAAATTGAAATTACAAACTAAGTTGTGGTTGGGTTGAACTTTTAATTTGATCTTATCACATATGGTTTACTACATTCAACTTATGTTTTTTGTTACCGTGTTATTGGTGCGCATTATCCATTGGCTTTATTGGTGACTAATCTGCGTTAAGGAACTTGGTTAGCCATGTGTAATCAGCTTTGTCGGTCTGTGTGGTTCCCTCCTCCCAATAGAGTTTTGCCACACCAAGACTTGAACTTGTGATCTTGGGATGAGATATGAACTCAGTTACCGCTCGAACCAACCCTTTTAACTGGTATTCAACTTCTGCTTGTTTTTTTACCCAAGTTCAACTTCTATTTTTAATGTTACTACATTTTAAGTTTGGTAATTTATATGAGAATAAGATAATAATCAAATTAATTAATTTTATTCTTTTATATTTAGATTTAGAATTAAATTAATTATTTTTTACTCTAGGTCAAATTTTGTTTTTCAACTCATAAAAAACCGAACTAACCGAAGCAATACAAACACGACATTGGTTCGGGTCGGATTGGTTCAGATTTCTTTAAAGAACCCAATCAAACTAAAGCGCATGTATTTTTACTCCGCAATTCAAATGATTTATTTAGTTCAAAACCGAACCAACCTGCAGAAAACACCCGTAATCCTGATTGACCTATCAGTAGTTTAACCTGCTTAGAGAAAAAGCTATAATAGGTAGACCTTGAATTTTTTAAATAGACAGCATCTCTTTAAACAAAGTCTTGTTAGCCACCCTACTTCCACACATACAGCTCAAACTCAAACGTAGGTTTTATGCAAAAATAACAATTTTCTACACCCGTAATCCTCATTGACCTATTAGTAGTTTAACCTGTAGAAAAAGCTATAATAGGTAGACCTTGAATTTTTTAAATAGGCAGCATCTCTTTAAACAAAGTCTTGTTAGCCACCCTACTTCCACACATACAGCTCCAATTCAAACGTAGGTTTTATGCAAAAATAACAATTTTCTACTTTCATGTTTCTTCCTAGAAACATGTGCCTGCATGCAAACAGATAATGTTTTGAAAATAGAATCGGGCATCAAACCAACTAGGCCTTTAGGTTATGGTTCAATCGCTTCAAACTGTTTGAACTCGGATGAAATTACGGTCGAACTGCTCAAATAACTAAACTAAAGATAGTGTCTGGTCATAGTTTAGCTGGTTGAATCGATCGGTTAGTTCGATTTTTAAAACAATGCAAACACTAGTAGCTAGTAGGATGGTCGGGTGCATGTGAACCTCTGAAGCCATAGGCACCCTTCAGCTATAAACATTCTCTTTGACAATTGCCAATTGATCATAACACAACTTGCGCCATAAAGTTAGGATCTCCATTTTTTAATTTGGGCATATAAGTCTCTAATTCAACATCCTAGCAAATATCACTATTTTACATGGAGAGGGATGCAGCATATGCATGTTGCTGGGAAGAATCAATGCATCGGGTGGACTGGTGGAGTGTTAGTTCATAAACAGAGACTTTTTGTTCTGACACTTCATTCAAAGATAACAGAAAATGTCAAAGAATTTTCTATTTTTGGGCGGCAAAATATCACTAATTTCACACACTAAAAAAAACACACTACAATCCAGAAAGCATAACCAAATCAAAAGCTACAAGGGAAAGAATCTTTTTAAAAAAATCGTTGTGGCTGGCAAAGTTTTCAGCCTGTTAATTAAGTTTGACGTGTAGATATATTTATTTAAAAAAATTCTATATTTTCTTGTATTTGATATTATAGATGAAGGAAGTCACCGCCACCAATAGAGTTGAGTCTAGTAGAAGGATCTAGTCCCCCATAACATGGTGAATTGCAGTTCCACTCCTTTTTTAGAGAGATGTTCACATTTAGTATCTGATAACAATGCAAAGTTGGAACTTATGTATATGTTGCTGCTATATATACATTAAAGAATCTTTACTTTGATCACATTTTGAGTTACAAATTGGAAGCTGATTGTATATCTGTCTAACAATCCAACCCTCTATCAACCAGCATCATTCTAACTCTCTCCATATCCTCTAATCTCCCTGCATTTTCATAGATCTTCATAAGAAGTACGAAATTATGTTCATTGTCTGGCTCTAAATCAAAAAGCTTGTTTGCAGTAATCTCCCCAATAGTTACATTTCCATGCAAAAAGCATGCATATAACAAAGCTCCCCATAGAGTTGGACCAGCAGCCTCAGAGTCCAATTTGTCCACTATGATGCTATAAGCCTTTTCAATCAATCCTGCTCTGCCATAAAGATTAACCATACAACCATAATGTTCCATAACTGGTTTTATTTTATACTTCTCACACATTAAAGTATATAATCTCTCTCCATCATTCACCAAACCTAAATTGGCACAAGCTGATAACAATGAAACAAATGTTATCTTATCAGGCATTTCACCAGCTTCCTCCATTTGCCCAAAATAAGCAAGGGCTTCTGGGTGTTTGCAATGAGCAGATATTATGGAATTCCACGAAACAACATCCCTTTTTGGCATTCGATCGAATATCCAACGCGCCTTATCCATCCGGCCGTGATTGGAGTACACAACGATCAAGGAATTAGCAACAGACAAGTTCCATTCAACTTCCCGCCGGATCACCCATCCATGAATTTGTACCACAACATTTAGTGATGACACGCCCGTAAGAATCGCGGACAAGGAAACAAAGTCAGGTTTTTTCCCATCCAAAAGCATTTCGCGGAAAATATCGATTGCCTCAACCTCAAGGCCATGATGAACATAACTAGTGAGCATTGAATTCCACGAAACCGAGTCTCTTGAAGGTATCTTGTTAAAGATTTTTCGAGCCTTAACAATATCACCACACTTAGAATACATGTCAACCAATGCATTGAGCACAAACCCATCATTGGCAAACCCAGAACGAACGGCATGGCGATGCACCTCTTCACCTACGTGGACCGACCCAATTCCCCCACAAACTTTAAGAACCCGAGGGAACGTGAACAAATCCGGTTCAACACCCTCTTCCACCATTTGAAAGTAGAGTGCAATGGCATCATCATATAGACCCATTTTGGCATACCCTGAGATAAGTGAATTCCAAGGAAAAGCAGACATATCCCTCTTAGACATTTGATCAAACAGGTCATGTGCTACATCCATATACCCATATGAAGCATATAACCTAACAAGTTTCGATGTGATGCCAATGTTTTTACGTAACAGGGTTGGTGGAATAAGTTTGTGAACTCTAATACCATGATTAATGGCCTGGAAACGGTAGGAAGTTTCTAACAAAGAAGCATAGATTTCGGGGTCAATTTTGATACCCTTTTCTACAGAGGTTTCAAGGTCTTTGAGGACTTGTTCAAGTGCTTGGAATTTTGTTTTTGGATATGGTTGGTGATTTATGAGAAGTGGGGTTGGTTTGGGTTCTGGGAAGGAGAATGTGTTTTTTTCTTTTTGGATATCCCATTTTCTTAGTTTTCTGATTTTCCTATCGTTTGTACTCTTCTTAGCAGAGCACAGTGTCGTGAGATTTGGAGGGAAGGTTGGTGTGGCTATCATAATAAGTTTTATTTTATGAATGAATTCTTGGATGGGAAGTGAGATGTGTGGAATATATACTAAACTAACATATTACATGAGCACTTCTTTCGTTTAGAAGTTTTTGAAGATTTGTACTTTTTTTGTTTAGACGATTGCTAACTACCCTCGGAATGTCTCAACTTTTTCAACGAAAGACTAATCTCCGCTCGTGCTTAAGATCAAATTTTGCATTGACCAACACCGAATTTGTCACTGTGGATTCGAACCCAGGAGCAACGGCGTTGGTTTGAAGATTTATACCTAGTATATTGGCAACCGTTTATCAACAAACATTTAATAAAATTACTAAGAAGAAACTTCTTACTCAGCATCTTCATGCATGTATCTCTAATTTATCGCATAGTTTTTTAGATGAAAAATGACAAATAAACACCACACACACTGCTCTCACCTGGGAGCCGACGTCCACATGTTGCTGAAATTGTCAAGACAACCAACAGTGAGGGACAATTTATCGCATAGTTTGCTTGCACATTTTTTTTACTTCTTTTTTTGAAAAAAAAAAATTAGGATGAAAGGATGACGCTCCAGGAACACCCCCGGAGTTCTTTGAGAGTTTACAAAGAAAATTATATTTAGCTCACCTCACCACACCTCATGCTCCCCTATGCCAATCCCTTCGGTTTCAATTTCTACTTTGATAGACATTAAACAAAGAATCCGACATTCCATTAAGCATGTCTATTAGAGAGTACTCAAAAGTAGTTTAGTTAAGGCTACTTAATTTGTAATTAGATCTAGAAGTTTCTAAATTCTGTCATTCTGTGAATCAGTTAGTTACAACTGATTAGATCTAAGTCTCTCAAGTATAAATACTTGCTGTAACAGTTCCATATCAATATACAAAATATTCAATTCTGAATCTCAAACTCTCTGGTTTAGATTCTAATATGGTATCATAAGCACAATTTTTTCCACCTTCGTGGAAACCGATCCAAGCTTCCGCACCCGTTTTCATGGCGGCGATACCGGATCCAGAGTCACCGGCGCACGCCACACCGGCGCAAACGACGCCATCGCTGATTCCTCCAATTACGGCGAATCTACCTCTCTCAACCTTCTCGTATAAAATTACAGAGAAATTAGATGATAAGAACTATCTCGTTTGGCTCCAACAAGTTGAGCCGGTTCTTCGCGCGCATAAGCTTCACATCTTCTGCGTCGCGCCGGAGATTCCTCCACTCTACTTGACTGAAGCTGATCGTGCTTCTGGAACTGAGAACCCTGCGTATCACACCTGGGATCAACAAGATCAACTCCTCATGGCGTGGCTTCAGGCGTCGCTTTCACCGTGTATTCTTCCTCGCGTTATCGGTTGTCGACATACGTGGCAACTCTGGGAGAAAATTCATCAAGATTTTCACTCGAAACTCAAAGCGAAGGCTAGACAATTGCGAACCGAGTTACGCAACTCGAAGAAAGGATCGAAATCCATTTGAATTTCTGCAAAGCATCAAATCTGTTTCTGACTCGTTGAACTCCATCGGTGAACCGGTTTCGTTGCAAGAACAACTCGATGTGATTCTTGAAGGTTTACCGTCTACTTTTGAATCGATTGTGACGCTTATTAATAGCAAGTCCGACTGGTTTGAATTTGATGAAATTCAAGCTCTTCTTCTCGCTCACGAGCATCGCGTTGACAAACAAAAACTAGTTGAAGAAACTGCATCGCTTAATCTTACACAAGCATCGCCTGCGTCTCATGCTTCGTCGGCACAGGTTCACGTAACTACCTCTGGTTCCGATGAAGCTTCTGGTACGACGCAACCTGCTCCTACTCAACAATTCTCTAATGACAGTACTCGTGGTGGCTATGGAGGATCGCGTGGTGGTCGCGGTGGACGTGGTGGACGTCGTGGTGGCAGAAACGGTGGCCGGAGTAATGTGCAGTGTCAGGTTTGTTTCAAAACTGGTCACGACGCCTCTGTATGCTGGCACAAGTATAATTCTTCCTTTGTTCCTCAATTTCCTATGCCTGCTGCTAATTTTGGACAAACTAGTGCTTATCCTAGACCTGCACCACCACCAACACCTTATGTTTTGCCAGCACCTCCACCACAACCTCAACCACAAGCCTATTACACCTTTGCTGCACCACCTCAGTTTTATCCAACACCTCAAGCCTATCCTCAACCACAAGCCTACCTCACCAACATACCTCAACCACAGCTATATCTAACCAATGCTAGTTAGGTACCTCAACCTAACTGGTCTGGAGATTCTGCAGCAACTATGCACGTTGGTCCTAACCCTCCACCAGCACCCTCGGCTACTGGAATAGAGCAAGTTTTCCTCGGCAATGGCCAAGGTTTGCCTGTCAAGTCTATTTACTCTGTTTCCTTTAAGTCTCCTTTACAACCTGATGTTGTGTTGCATCTTAAGAATGTTCTCTATGTACCTTCTCTCACTAAACAACTTCTTAGTGTTGGTCAATTTTCTGCTGATAACAATGTGTATTTCTTATTCTTTCCAACTTACTGTGTTGCTAAATCTCAGGTCACACATAAAGCTTTACTTCAAGGTTTTCGTGGTCGTGATGGTCTCTATACATTTGACAACTTGCTGTCAGTCTCCCAGTCTCAAGACAAGTCTACTTTACCATCTATTTTCTCAGTTTCATGTATCCCTCCTCCCTCTATAAACACTGTAAACTCACACACTTCCACCAATTTTACTCTTTGGCATAATAGACTAGGACATCCTAGCTATGCTACCTTACAAAATGTACTACAACAGTGTAATGTTACAATTCCTTCAAGAAATAAAGTTGACTTTTGTGTATCATGTTGTATGGGCAAGTCTCATAGACTTCCTTCCCAACTCTCTGATTCTGTATATTCTGCACCATTAGAGTTAGTTTTCTGTGACTTGTGGGGTCCAGCCCCCATGGATTCTTCTATGGGATATAAATATTACCTTTCCTTTATTGATGCTCACAGCAGGTATACATGGATCTATTTCTTGAAAAACAAATCTGAAACTCTAACCTTGTTCAAACAGTTCAAAGCTATGGCTGAGTTGCAACTAATCACACCTATTAAAGCTATCCAATCTGATTGGGGTGGTGAGTTTCGCCCATTCAAACAATTCCTTGCCGATCTTGGCATTGTTCATCGTATTATTTTCCCACACACTCACCATCAAAATGGAGTAGTAGAGAGAAAGCATAGGCACATTGTTGAAATGGGCCTCTCTCTACTCTCTCAAGCCTCTCTGCCCATCTCTTACTGGGATCATGCATTCCATACAGCTGTATATCTCATAAACCGATTACCTGCTGCTCATAACCCTGCTATTCCCTTACAAACACTTTTCCACAAACAACCTGATTTTTCCTTTCTCAAAACCTTTGGATGTGCCTGCTATCCACTGCTTAGACCATATAATAATCACAAGCTGCAATTCAGGTCTTTAGAGTGTCTTTTCCTTGGTTATTCTTCCTCACATAAAGGTTACAAATGTCTCCATGTGTCTTCTGGTCGGTTGTTTGTGTCCAAAGATGTTCTATTTGATGAACATAAATTTCCTTATCAATATATGTCAACCTCAGTGGCTACACACTCCTCTATTCCTACATCATCCTCCACTATACCTCTTGGTATTATTTCCACACCTAGAACAGCTACTGTCTCACCAGTTGCAACACCACTTTCAGCTAATACTGCACCTATTTCACCAGCAAATAACACTCTCTCTCACCCTGCTACATCTGTCCAATCATCCAATACAGCTTTACCTCACCCTCCCTTATCACCTAGCCTTTCCTTACCATCCACAGCCTCAAGTACTATTGATCCTAACTCACCCTCACCCTCTCCTCCTCACAACACTCACCCAATGTTGACTAGATCCAAAACTGGCCACTCTCAACCTAGACAGTTCCCTACCCTTCTTCTCACCACTATTGAGCCCTCAAATGTTCATCAAGCTCTAGCTAGTCCACCTTGGCATCGGGCTATGGAAACTGAGTTACAAGCCTTGAAGAATAATGAGACTTGGTCTCTAGTGCCGCTTCCTCGGGGTAAGACTGCAGTTGGGTGCAAATGGGTTTTTAGACTTAAAGAGAATCCTGATGGTAGCATCAACAAGTATAAAGCACGTTTGGTTGCTAAAGGGTATCTCCAAAAGTTTGGAGCTGATTACACAGACACGTTTTCACCTGTTGTAAAGCCTGTGACAGTGAGAACTGTGCTCACTCTTGCCTTGACAAATCAGTGGCCCTTGAAACAAATAGATGTGAATAATGCCTTCTTGAATGGCATTCTCAAAGAGGATGTGTATATGAGTCAACCTCCAGGATTTGAAGTGGAAGACAAGTCTCTGGTATGTAAATTACACAAGGCAATTTATGGCCTAAAACAGGCCCCTCGGGCTTGGTATGAGCAGCTAACTAAGACACTTCTCAGTTTTGGTTTTAAACAGAGTAAGTGTGATCCTTCTCTCCTAGTGTTCACTGGTTCAGGTCACTGTGTGTATATGTTGGTGTATGTTGATGACATTGTTCTCACCGGTTCATCTCTTACACTAATTCAACAAGTGATCACTAAATTGAATGTTGTCTTCCCTCTTAAGCAACTTGGTGATTTGGATTACTTTCTAGGAATTGAAGTCAAGAGGCTGTCCCCTAGCACAATTCAGTTGACTCAAGGCAAGTACATACGTGAATTGTTGAGTAAGGCTGATATGGGTAATGCAAAGGGTATTTCTACCCCTCTGCCAGCAAACACTAAGCTGTCTAGACATGGGGCTGACTATTTTGATGATCTTGCACTCTATAGAAGTATTGTTGGTGCTCTACAATATGTAACTATAACACGGCCAGAACTGGGATATGCTGTAAACAAGGTCTGCCAATTCATGTCTCAGCCCTTGATATCTCATTGGACTGCTGTGAAACGAATACTTAAGTATCTTAAGGGATCGGTTGACCTTGGTATTACTTTTAGAGCAGCTTCATCCACCTCTCCCTTGTGTATAAGAGCCTTCTGTGATGCGGATTGGGCGTCTGATATTGATGATAGACGGTCCACTTCAGGTGCATGCATCTATCTAGGGCCAAATCTAATTTCGTGGTGGTCAAAGAAGCAGACATTGGTTACTAAATCAACAGCTGAAGCAGAATATTAGAGTCTTGCCCTTGCTGCAGCAGAAGTTTTATGGGTTCAATCTCTCCTCCAAGAGCTTCAAACTGCAGTTCCAGCACCTGTCATTTATTGTGATAATCAAAGCACAGTTGCTTTGAGTCACAATCCTATTCTTCACCATAGAACCAAGCATATGGAACTTGATATCTTTTTTGTCCGTGAGAAAGTTTTAAACAAGTCTCTACTGGTTGAATATGTTCCCTCTCAAGCACAGGTTGCTGACATCCTCACAAAGCCCTTGGCCAAGCTTCAGTTCTGTTCTCTCCGTGACAAGCTCATGCTGCTACCCACCAATGAGCTTGTGGGGGGAATATTAGAGAGTACTCATAAGTAGTTTAGTTAAGGCTACTTAACTTGTAATTAGATCTAGAAGTTTCTAAATTCTGTCATTCTGTGAATCAGCTAGTTACAACTGATTAGATCTAAGTCTCTCAAGTATAAATACTTGCTGTAACAGTTCCATATCAATATACAAAATATTCAATTCTGAATCTCAAACTCTCTGGTTTAGATTCTAATAATGTCACACAGATATAGCTCAGATCATACACCATTTTCAATGTTGTAAGGGGGAATTGCATCTTTTGATAAAGTTACCACCATCGAACTTCTCCAATTTCACAAAATCAGAAGTCATTTAAGTTTTGCAGCCATTGTTAGAGGAAATTTGAATTTAAAGACAGTTGGATCTTTTGTTGGGGAATGTTGCAAATACTAGAACAAGAAGATGATGATGGTGAAAATTGCACAAATAATTCCAAAGCATGTGTAGAGACACTAAGTTTTAGGTTTGATTCACACCACCAATTTATACAAACTTGACGCAATAGGGATAACTACAAATTCTTTCGGGAAACTTTAGATTTTAGAATCCTTGTTATGTTATGCAGTAATGTTAAAATTTACAAAACATGTGATAATGATATATCATATTCTGCGCATCTTAAGCAGTTCCTCTGTTGTTAGAGACAACACAGCTCCATCTGCAAGGCCATTATCTCAGCGGCAGGGGGCTGTTTATTGCACGAAAGGAACAATGCAACCAGAGCCATCTCCTGTGAATGGTGGAATGTAAATATCATTTTGGAATACTTCAGTGGGTGAGTTTTTGAGACCCGGCAAATTCCAGAGATCCAGAGATCATCATCAGCCAGGAATTTGGATCTAAGAAGTATATTGAGTCGCTACAAAATTCAAACATCATCCAACTTCACAATGCTCTCAACCCATTGACACAGCTTTCATTTAGCTTTGTGCTGCATAGAATGATACAAGTTATTAGAGGTACTAAATAGTAAAATACAGAAGTTTTATCCACATAAAGAGACGGAAGCCAAGGTGGACATAACATTCAGAAGTACAACCCAACAAAATGGTGTTTTAGATTTGTCCTTTTCTCCCCACTTAAGCAAATAAAATCATTGTTAATAAAACACAATATGTTGATGGCTGTATAGATTTAAGCACCTAGTAAAAGCAGTCGAAACCAATTACCCATTAATAAATAAAAAGGTTTAACTGCACTTTTAGTCTCAAAAGCATCATGATTCTGCGATCTTAGTCTCCCGGGTTCTAACGGGGCGAATTGGGTATTATAGATATCATGAGCGTGTGATTTTTGTCCCCCCATGTTCTAATTGCGCAAATTAGGCCCTCTAGATATTGCAATTGTGCATTTTTGGTCCCATCATCCAATTGTGTTTTTAATTTTGGAAATTTTAAGCCAACTCAAATGACAAATGGGTAACATAACGTATCACTCAAAAGATGCGACTCAGACTAAGTTATGTGTCAAATTGATAGGAACCCAACTCAAGATGAAATAGAATCTGTATTAATGAATAATGACCGAAAAAGCAAGAAATATTACAGGAGGAACCCTGTAATCTCATAGCCGAAACTCCTCAGAGAAATATTACAGAAGTATTTCTCTGCCTATGACAAACTCGATGATTTTCTAAGATATCCCCATTATTCAGTCCCCCACTCTATATAACAAACTCTGTATTTCCCTCTTTCCTATAACTAACTCCCACCCCTTTTCCTAATTTCCAGCTTAAGGTGATCATAAGTATTAAGTAGTCCCTGGACAATTGGGCCAAAGGTTACAGACTTACAGATAAGGAACCTATCACCAGTCATACCCACACGTAATACATCAGTACTTTCAGTAAGAAATTGAATGGCAATTGGATAGAGGGACCAAAATCATACAATCACGATACCCGAAGGACTTAATTCGCGTAATTGGAACCCGAGGGATCAAAATCGCACAATTGTGATACTTGAAGGACCCAATTGACGCAATTCGAACATGGGAGACCAAAATGACACAATCGTGAAACCTAAGAGACCAAAATTGCAATTAAACCTAGTAACTACTATAAGCGTGACCATGAAGAGGCACTTGGTTTTGAACCGGGTATCATGTATTTTGAGCAACTGTAACTAATATTATAGGACAATTTAATGTATACCTCACATTCCTCAAAAACTGGCCGAACTTGCTCAAATATTTCATCTTCTGTTCCCACCGCATTGATCTGCACAGATTAGATTGTTATACAATTAATTAACTTGTAATACTCTGACCAGAATGAAACAGACAACTCATTGACCAGGAGCTGACTTTTTTATAAATAAAAAAATTCCATTGCATAACTATCACATATATACAAAACACAACAAGCATACAGCTGAATCCCAAGTCCAACAGTAACTTAAGTCAAACCCACAAATAACTAGCTTGTGGATTTTCCAACCTGGAAGAAACTAAATAAAATATTTGAAGAGCATTCGCCTTAAATGTAAGTAATCAAAAGATTATAATTATAATGTTAAAAAAAATAGCAGATTTTCATTGAAAGGCGAGGTTGCATGATTCTCTAAATAATGTCTGTTCTCCTAAATTCAACTGAATATTGGATCTAATTATTATTACCCTGTGAAGTTTCCCTCTCTTTGCATAATGATCAATGACAGGAAGATTTAATGACTCGAATACTTTAAGGCGTTTCTTGATCGTATCTATATTGTCATCAATTCGACCCTGCAATAAAACAAGTGGCATAGATCAGACAGAAGTTTCTAATCAGCTGCTGATGCTGCATCTCCAAGAATTTGATGAGAACCTGATTGCGGCTCAGCACCCGTTTTACCATCTCTTCTTCAGGGCAATCAAAGAAAAGTACAAAATTTGGTTCAGATCCAGTCTGCATAAAATAATACGAGAAAGAATTCACATGAAATTATTATTTGTTCTAATACCCACAAAAATTGCCATGAACATTGTTGTTTTTCATCTGTAGACATTGTACTTTGCAGATGTATATAGAGGATATGTGGCAAACTTTTAGTTAAATTGATGCTTAGAAAATCGGATGCTGGCACAGAAATAACTCAATACTAAATCAATTCATCAACATTACAAAGAAGATACCCAAGGAGGAGGGACATAACTTCCTTTAGCCCAAATTAAGGTGATAAAAAATTAAAAAGTAAAACTTACAATTTTTTCAAAAGCTATGCGGTTCTCCTCACTTCTCGGGAAACCATCAATGAGAAACTTATAATTGTCACTAGATTCCATCTCTTTTAGAATCAGTTTGACGGTCACTTCTGACGGAACAATTTTTCCTTCTCTAATTGTATTCAGAATCATTGCGCTGTTTTAATGTTTCAATGTTAAAATCCCAAATATGCACCGAGGAAAGAAATATGAAATCGGGATTAGACAACATTACCCATATTCACTATCAGAAACTATCTCCTTTCTCAAAAGATCTCCAGCACTGAGATGCTTAAAGCCAAAGGTTTCAACAATTCTTGCACATTGTGTACCTTTTCCACTACCAGGCCCCCCTGAGAGCACAACAATGTTTGATTATAACTTTTTAAGGAAAACCAAAAACCAATCATAGATAGAATCATTATTCACAAAAAAAAATGGATAGAATTATTAACAACTCGTGGCACTTTGTTTCTATGAAGTTGTTCATCATATCTCAGGTGAGATATGATAAGAAAAAGCTCCAAAGTATGTAATAGGACTTTCTAATTGTTGGAAATAGAATATGATTACTGTTCCACTTTCTGAGTATCATTTCTCTTCTCATAAATTGTACTTATCATGTATACAAATAGATGTTTTGCTAAGTGTGTTACTCACTCAAACATTCAGAAATTTCTATCTCATTTTTCTTCTCAAATTCTCAAGTTGGGGATCAGAGTGGGATCAAACCCGCTCCTGTCTGCAATCATCATATAGTCTAGTATTTGTTGGAATTCAGTCTGAATTCTGTTTCAACATAGAAAGTCAAGGGTGTTTTGTCTTTCCAGCCATCAGATTTTTCTGGCCAATGTCAACTTTTTCAGTCCACTGTCAGAAATTTTCTGCAACTTTCTGCTGCTAGCAGATCTTTTTTGACAACTGTCAGATTTGTCTGCCTTCAGTTTCTTTTCCAGTTACCAAGCCTTCAAGTTAAAAACTCCTAATATGTTACAAGTTTAGGTGCGCAATGTCGAGAAGGTTGATACTTCACAGGATAACATATTTCTCTTATTCGATAATGAGTACAAGGAGTATCTAAGGGTAAAGGTTGTTTCATCTAGTATTGCTTCACCAATACTCCAACTAGTAATTCCCTGATTTTCTTTTCTCAATCTTTTTAGTCTGGATCTTGGATTCTAGTACTTCAGATCATATTGCT
The DNA here is from genome assembly GCA_039519185.1 of Astragalus membranaceus. Classification (NCBI taxonomy): domain Eukaryota; kingdom Viridiplantae; phylum Streptophyta; class Magnoliopsida; order Fabales; family Fabaceae; genus Astragalus; species Astragalus membranaceus. The sequence continues at coordinate 78,619,109 of CM076850.1, read as the reverse complement.
AGTAGTTCATTTCTTTTCTCAAACTTATCTCCTATAAAAGTTCCCCATTTTATAATCCTTGCAGATGGCTTGAAAATTAAAGCTACTGCATTCTTGCATTGGCCAAGTCTCTCCTTTTCCTTCCTTAAATTTGGATTTTTTCCTTCTCATTCCTAGAAGTTCGATTAGCTTATCATCAATTAGTAAATTGACACACACTCTCAACTATTCGGTATCTTTCCCTCTGATTCTTTCTATATGCAGGACTGGAATAAAAGATAGATGATTGGCACAGCCTCTGAATTGTATGGGCTTTATTACTTTCAACCTCCATCCTAGGGATGTTAATTGGTTTGGTTTTACCCAACGACTTCTTGCATCTGTAATAATCTCTACTTGAGGAAAGAGCGTTGAAAATAGAATATAATTCATGTTTTACTTTCCAAATACTCACTCAAGCACTCAGAAGTTCCTATGACGGGATATGCAGGAAGAAAACAGCATGAAATTAGGGTCTGTTTAGATTGAAAAAATGTTTCCTGTTCAATTCCTGTTTGTCGGTTAAACTGAAAACAATTAAAAATTATTTTCAAAATTTCCTATACAAAATTTTTAAAACGGAAAATAAAATAAAAACAAGATGGCATTTCCATTTATACAAACCAAATAAGCCTTTAGTGTTTACCATACCAATTCTATTTTCTCGGTTCTGATGGCAAAAAACCTAAATCTTTTGACTGCAATTTTGCAACAATTAAAATAGTCAATGCATAATTGTTACCTAAAACAAAAGTTACAACCGAAGCTATATCTTTGGGGAACATCCCATCTTTTTCCTGCATCACAGGAACAAAAACAAGGAGATCATTAAGTATCACACTTGAGACTGTTATATTCAAAATCAGTTAACTCTGGCTATATAAAGAGTGAATCATCATGGTTCGTATACTTGGATGAGTGAAACTAACAGTGAGGAGAGGTGATCCTAAAGAAGTTAATTTAGTGCAAATTACCAACTTAAAATTGGAATGTATCAACAAACTTGTGGTTGGTGGTATTTTAGCAAAATACCAAAAAGTGAATGTAAATAATACTATCTCTATCCCTCTCTTAATATAAGACCCTTTTCAAATTATGTGCTGCATTAATTAACTTTGTATCTAAATATCTTAATATTTTTTTTTGTAATTAATAAACTTCTTTCTCTCTCTTGTGCGCATTGGAAATATGATTAGCCACACTAATTAGAAGAGAGAGTGGGATTGAGTGAAATGAATTCACTAACTTCATAGCGGGAAAGGTTAGGCAACTTTAGTATATTTTATGACAGAACGAAGAGTTAAGATGAGAGAGTGTAATAATATAAAGAAGATAGAGAGAATGTCACCTAACTTTTTCTACTCTAAAGTTAGAGAATCATAACAGGCCAATTTAGAAGGCCAATTCTGGAATAACTTACAAATAGTTAACAAAATGAATACTACTAACTAAGTTAATTATTTTTCTTAATTATTATGAATTTGTTAAAAGAGTCTTATATTAAGTGAGAGAGGTAGTAAACTATGTAGCACGGACACTTCATATTGAAGATGTGTCTCGTGTCTGACAAGTGTCGTGTTGGGCACCATTACTGACACTTCAATTACTTCAATTTTCTCAAATTATTATCGGTGACCGTGTGTCTTCAGTCTTCACTACTTCATAGGTAGTAAATCAAAAAGTGTATCTACCCAATCAGAAAGGAATAATAAACATCATGAAGTGATACAAGCAAAGTAAGTAACTCAAAGATAGTGATAGAAATGCAGTTGTGCCCCAACTAGTGACTTAGAGCATATATGCTCATCCATAAGAATCCTTAGCCTACAATATCCATAAGAATCCTTAGCCTACAATATCTATAGTACCTGCAATTGCAAGGGAAACCCCGTGGTAAATCTATGGCAATGGCAAGCGTTGTGATTAGAAGCTTCCTGGACTCAAAATAGGTCAACGTCAGATATCAGAATATCAATCAATTGAATGAAGAAGAAGAAGAAGAAGAAGGAGATGCTCAACTTATATAATATACCTGCGTCATGTGAAGGAAAATGGAAGATTTCAAAGTAGCGGTTGCACGTCTCCACATTTTTGATTTTTCACTTTCTGCTCCGATTTGCGGTTTCTGAAATCGGTTTCAATTTCTGTGGGGTTTGTTTATGTTGCGCGAGAGAGAAAGAGATTTCGTTGTCAAAAAAAAGTAGAAAAAGAGATTCCGTCAAAACAGGTAGCGTGCATTGTATGAGCGTGGCAACGTGCGTGAAAATGGGCTCATCCTATGGGTGTTCAAAATCGAACCAAACCAATAGAAAACCGCAAACCAAACCAAACCGAAAACTGTAAAAAACCGCTTCTTATTGGTTTAGTTCGGTTCTTTTTTTCATTGCACCGCGCGGTTTGGTTCGGTTCGCGGTTTTGTTTATAGAAACCAAACCAAACCAAACCAAACCGCAAGTAACACTAAGACTTATTGATTTACAACCTTCCTTACTAACTTACTAGCCCAAATGCAACTAAAACCCAACTCTCACTCACTTACTAGCACAAATACAATTAATTCTTTGACTCACTTACAAACAATCCATATTGTTATGCTATATTTAAAAATTACAATAAAATATTTAATTCAAATTCTTTTAAACATTGTCTTAACTATCTTAAAAGAATTAAAAGGGCGTAATTTATATACTATATATATTTGAGTAGATTTTTTCTTAAAGATTTATGTTAGCCATTTTTTATGTTAGTTAATTTTAACTTCGTTTTAAATTATGTTTTGTCTTGGAAAAAACCGAACCAACCGAACCAATCCAAACCGCATTAGTTTGGTTTGGTTTGGTTCGGTTTTATTTTAGGAAGCCAACCGAACCAAACCAAACCGCATGTAGTTTTACCTTGCGGTTCGGTTCACTTTTTATCCCAAAACCGAACCAAACCGCACCGCGAACACCCCTAATCCCACATGGATTTTGCTACCGTCCCAAATTATAAAAATATAGGAAATATAGGAAATTTCTATTATAGAGTTGAAAAATTAGGAGGTACATTTAAACAAATTGTTAAATAAATTATATTTTAATAAAAATTTGTGATACTATTTTAAAAGCAAATTTAATATATTAAAATATATAATGGATTATTATATATTAAAAGCAGTGGCTATTTTCTGTAATGTAATTTTTTGATAAAAATATAAAGACTTTAAAAGTTGTCAAAATGCTAATAATATGGAAAAAAAAAATAAAAGTTGAGAGTTTATATACTTCAATTTATACGCAAGTTTTAGTCTAATAATTTTTAAAGTAATTTCAATTTTTTTTATTAAGAATAATAGTGAATACTATATATTTTTTAAAAATACATATATTTTTTTTTTACAATAAAAATACATATATATAATTAGATTAATTCTCATTGATAAAAAAATAACAATTTTTATGAAACTATACTTTTTAAAGACAACAGTTTATAAATAATTCATATAATTGCAAAAAAAAAATCGCTCACTTGTTAAGCTGCCTAAAATATAAGCACACATGTATTTGAACTAAAATTTTATTTTGGCCGTTTTTTCTTTGTAACCAAACCATCCCCCCCCCCCCCCCCCCTCCCAAATTGCACCTCATACCCCTCAAATTGACCAAACAGACCAAAATACCTCTAAAACAATGTTAAAAAACGAATTCATTTTCCATTCCATCATATTTCTGAAAAAAGTAAGTTTTTTTTCCTAAACTTCCCGGGTATATCCGGAAGCTTTCGGAAATACCTCTTTATGAAAATACCTCTTTTTAAGGTATTTCCGGAATTCCCTGGAGATTAACCTTCCAGAAATATCTCAAAAAATGGTATTTTCGGAATTTTTATTTTTTGAAACTTCGTTTTAATTAAATTTTTTTGTTTTTTCAGTGGCAACCACAACAGGAAACATAGAGCGAGGCGAGCATTCAGGAGCGGGACGAGGAGATGAGCAGAGTCCTTCTGGCAGTAGGAGCAGGTTCCGATTGAGGACTAGACAGGCCAGACACGCGTCTGAGTGTCAGAGGCTTGTCCGAGAGCGAGAGCAGGAGCATTATTATCACGAGCCTGCTGAGCTAGACGCCATGCATGTAGATGACCAGGCTGAGGCTGAGGTTGCTCAGCATGATGATGAGGCTGCTGAGCAGGTTTTATTACACCGGTTGCATGTACACTGCGTCCACAGACTACTACAGACGGGACAGGTAATACTTTTAATAATTTGTTTATTTTTTAACAATTAATTACTTGTAATAATTTATTAATTACTTTATTTTTTTACAGGACCGGGGTAAAATTAAAGTTGCTTCTCATGGGGGAGATACTGAAGATGAGACCTCAGCAGCACCACCCACATATAGCAGGATGGTTGCAGCAGGCCCATCTGTTTGAGCTGGACATCACACCTCTCGGCAACATCAACCACGAGCTCATATCAGCTTTTGTGGAGAGGTGGCATTCTGAGACCAGCTCATTCCACATGCCGTGGGGGGAGATGACAGTGACGTTGGACGACGTGTCCGCGTTGCTCCACTTGCCGCTCACCGGCACACCGTTGGTGCATCGGCCACATTTTGACACTGCCGATGCTATTCGGGCTGGAGTTGACCTGATGGGCATTGACCACACAGCCTGCTGGGCAGAGTGTCAGTTCAACAGGGGACCGGCATTCCGATTTTCTTTCTTGATGGCCGCATACACACAGAACATGGAGCGCGGCCATCTTGATCAGGCGGCACGGTGCTATCTGCTACACTTGTTTGGCAGCACCGTTTTTGCCGACAAGAGTCACACATCTGTCCCTGTCAAGTGGGTGACTCTTATTTTTGACTTTGACCTATGTGAACAATGGGCTTGGGGTCCAGCTGCTCTAGTTATTCTCTACGAGCAGCTGAATGATGCTTGTTGCTGGGAGACGTCGCAGATTGGCGGATACGCTTCTCTACTGCAGATAATTAATTAATTAATTATTTTTATTTTTTTAATTACTTTTATTTATATAATTACTTATTTATTTTTTTATTATTTTAGTGCTGGATATATGAGTATTTCCCCACCATCGTGGTGCGGAAAGACTTCGGTGCCAGTGAACTTCCACGTTGCAGCAGGTGGGCGAACAAGAAGTGCGATAGTATCAAGCTTCCGGAGTTTCGGCAGCTGTTGGATGACTTGCAGAGGGAGCAGGTCATATGAAGCCCCTGGGACGACCACAGACAGTACCTCCGGTTTCACAACATTTCATTATTTAGAGGTTGGCTGCTGTGGGGGGATGTGGCTATGCCTTATATGCCAGACATGGTCCGTTGGCAGTTTGGATATGTCCAACAGATTCCTGATCCACCTATTTCGGGCTCATGTCCATCTCTGAAGTTCATAGTACAGCAGCTGATGTTCTATCAGTCCCCAGCGCAGGCTTTCAGGGACAGCGGTCGATGGACACCCGTCCAGGGTGCTTGTGATGACGAGTACCTACCATGGTACTTGCAGGTGTCCATTCCCCGCCTGACTCCGGCTCCGCCTTCACCTCCAGCTCCGCCTTCGCCTCCAGAGGATGTTGGTCCACTTCCCTTAGAGTCCAGGATGGAGAGAGCAGCTAGGCTTGTCCAGGATGTTTATGATAGTCTTTTGGCGGTCGACGACATTCCTGGGGATGTCTATGATAGTCTGTTGGCTGCTTTACAGCTTTTGGACATTTAGTTGTATTATTTTTTGTATTTTTACTGTATTGATACTGTATTATTATTGTTTATTAGTTTAGCGAGTTTCGTTACATTTAATTATTTCGCGTAATTGATTGTTTTTAATTTAAAAAAAATATATGTTTTAAAAATTTCCGGAAAAATGTGTATTTCCGGAAATTTTTAAAAAATATTTTTTTTAACGAAAAACTAGGCATATTTTGAGGATTTATGGTAAAATGGGGGCATGGGGTATGGGGGGATAAAAAAAAAACTGCCCATATACTTTTGGTGACAGGTGAAGTATTTATTAAAAATAGTATTTGTTTCGTGAATGGATCATTTTTTTTCTTGATAAGCTTAAGTGGCAACAGCCTCAGAGAGAAAACTAGAAACAACTGGGAAACATAACCCCTACAAACACTGTCTTAAAGGCATCAAATACAAAACTAGAAATACTATAAAAAATATTGCTCTACTCCTGGAGGGAAGGTAACACCCCGATATTTCTAACTTGTAGAAATACCAAAATATACCACTTGGCATACATCAGAGTAACTTCCTATTATTGAATATTGAACACAACCAAAAACTTCGATAAATAATTATCAAACGGTTTCATGAACCTCATGAAACTTAACATAAAGTACTTAAGTCTCATGACTTAAAACTTATACAACCTGGCGTTCAATATCCAAAACATAAGTAGCGGAAACGATTTACAACTGTTAGCTAGTAATAGTTATACAATCGATAATACAAAGATAACAAAAGGGAAAAGGCATAATCTTAAAACTGGTTTCTCCGATAAGTACTCCATGAGTCACCTCGGCTAACTGTGCTTCTTCGCCTTTGCTTTCCCCTATTTCTCTGTAAAAACCACAATAATAAAGGGTGAGATAAACATTATCTCAGTGAGTCCTATCGAGACCCCTTACTAACTCTAGCTGTTCATTATGCTATGATTCTTGAACTCATAGCCCTAATAAGCGACTATGTGGACATATTTCCTTCTAACCCGTAGCCCTAATAAGCGACTACGATTCATGTCTTATTCTTTTCTTTAACTTAGCACAACACCTCGAGCCACCTTATTCGGTTATTTCTTTGGCTGTTAGTGAACCCAGTCCCGCTGACCTTGGGAAAGTGGGCTACATGGAAGGGGCCTAGGGTTCGGGGTCATGACTTCCCTGCCCTAGTATGCTAATAAATCTGGGGTCGTCACCCTTCATATACATATATTATTATATGTATGCCATTCTTCCTTTCCCCAAGATAAAGTAACTTAACTTGTTTTTACATGAATTGAAACTTACATGACTTGTACGGACTTATAGTCATTTATCTTAACTTGACTCGTGTACACTCGCGTTTACTAATGTACGGTTTTTCCTCACCTTCATAACTCAAGGATCTTATCTCAAGCATACTCATTTTCATGATATTCATGCATTACAATCATTGGGAAACCTTGGGGAAATGATTAGAAGGAACTTGGAATCATTTGGAATGGACTAAGGCGCATTTTGAAAATGGGAGACAGAAGCTCACGCACGGTCCGTGCCCTGGAGGCGCACGACCCGTGCGTGTTTTCAAAAAATTTGAAACACAATTGCGTAGGGTACGCACGGTCCGTGCCCTAGGGCGCACGGTCTGTGCCATGTTTTTAAAACCTTTCAGGCCACCTGCGAACAAGACGCGCGGTCCGTGCCACTGGGGCGCACGATCCGTGCGTGTTCATCAGTAACCCAGAAATTGTTGTTTTCGTAAGTTCTTTCCATTCCGTTTCGATTCCAAATTTCATTCCGATCGATACCCTAACACAACAATTAGTATTCCAGTCCAGACAACAATCAATACATCAATCAATTCAAACAATCACAATGTCAATCAATCAATCGTATAAATTATCGTTAAAACGTGATTTCGTAAAACCAGTTTTGACTTGATTCCTTTTGAAACAAAACGCGAGACATATTCATTCAGAGGCATGCAACTCAGTAACAGAAAAACATCCCTAAGCGAGTATAGAGCTCACCTAATGTGATGAAAATCACACAACCAACGATTCAATGGAATTCTCGCACCGGAAAGACCACTCGAACTATCCCCGGACGCTCCTCTACTTCGAACCCAGCTACCAAATAGCTTTGGAACTCGAACTCAATAACACAGTTGCTCCAATAACTACTCAACCGAAGTGAAACTACAATGTAGCTGGTGTAGGAGTCTTAACAACTGATTCTCAGACTTTAGATACCACATGCAAGTTCCAAGCTGATCTCCACTTTGTCATGTTAAGCTTGAAATGTTCAAAAATGGTGAATTTAGTTGGAGAGGGGTGTTGATGAAGATGTTTGTATCAGTAGGTAGAGGAAGAAAAATGGATTTGAATGGTGTTGGAACTTCTCACATGCATCTAATCTTGGGAAAAATCCCTTCTCCCCTTCTCTCCCTCACCTTCGCCCTTTTCCGTTCTTTTCTCTCTTCAAGTTTTCTGATTCGGATTGGAGTAGGCTGATAAGACAAATCCGGTCGGATGTCAATCGTTTCATAACTTAACGGTTGACTCGGATCGGAAATGTACTTCCTCAATTGCGATACATGAAACACATCATGTAGTCTAGACAAAGCTGGGGGTAAGGCAATGCCGTAGGCTACTGGCCCAACTCGCTCGATAATTTGGAAAGGTCCAACATACCAAGGACTGAGCTTCTTCGCTCGCAATGCTATACCGGTACCAATAGTTGGAGAAAGTCTCAGAAATACATGATCTCCTTTTTCAAATTCCAATGGTCTTCTTCTTTTGTCGGCGTAACTCTTTTGCCGACTCTGAGATGTCTTCATCCTTTCTCTAATCTGACGGATCTTCTCAGTAGTCTCACGGACTAAATCAGGACCTAACAATCTTTGTTCACCGACATCCCACCAACACAATGGTGTTCTGCACTTCCTTCCATACAATGCTTCGTATGGAGCCATTCTGATACTAGAATGGTAACTGTTGTTGTAGAAAAACTCCACCAATGGAAGATGATCCTCCCATCGGCCTCCACTGTCAAGTACACAAGCTCTTAGCATATCTTCCAAAGTCTGAATTGTTCTTTCAGTCTGTCTGTCCGTTTGCGGATGATAAGCGGTACTAGAACATACTGTTGTCCCCAACGCCATATTCAATGCTCTCCAGAATCGTGATGTAAACTTGGGATCACGATCACAGATGATGCTCGTGGGAATTCCATGCAGCTTTACAATATTCTTGAGATACTCTTCTGCTAACTTAGCAACCTTGTGATTCGAACATACCGGAATAAAATGAGGAGACTTGGTCAAGCGATCCACCACCACCCAAATAAAATCATTTCCGGCTTGTGGCCGTGGTAATCCCATGACATAGTCCATAGAAATGCTTTCCCATTTCCATTCTGGCACATTCAAGGGTTGTAACTGACCGGCAGGCTTATGGTGCTCTATCTTAACCCTTTGACAAGTTAAGCATCGAGACACAAATTCTGCAATTTCTACTTTCATTTCTGGCCACCAATACAACTGCTTAAGATCTCTATACATCTTGGTAGACCCAGGATGTATTGAGAACTGACTTTTATGAGCCTCTTCTAAAACCCGTTTCTTGATATCATCATCATTCGGCACACAGATTCTACCATTAAAGCAAATCACACCATCACTATCATCGGTGTAATTTGGCAACCTGTTCTGCGTTTGCAGTTCTAGATTAGTCTCTTGGACTGAGCGAATCAGATTTCTCAAGGGTCTCAAAATGTGAATATGACTCAACACCAATCTGTTCCTTCTTGGCTTCACTTGCAAGTTAAGATCTCGAAACGATTCCAACAATGCCATCTCATGAATCATCAGCTCTGTAGTGTGAATAGATTTCTTACTCAAAGCATCAGCTACTACATTAGCCTTTCCTGGGTGGTACTTCAGCTCAAAATCATAATCTTTCAGAAACTCTACCCATCTTCTTTGTCTGTTGTTCAGCTCCTTCTGGTCAAACAAGTACTTAAGGCTCTTGTGATCACCAAAGACTTCGAAACGAGACCCATATAGGTAATGTCTCCAAATCTTTAGGGCAAACACAATCGCCGCCAACTCTAAGTCATGAGTCGGGTAATTCTCTTCATGCGGCTTTAACTGCCTGGAGGCATAAGCAACTACCTGTTGATTCTGCATAAGGACACATCCTAAACCCTTACCAGAGGCGTCAGAGTAAATTTGAAATCCCATAGACGGATCTAGAAGAATTAGAATGGGTGCAGAAGTCAAACGATTCTTCAATTCTGCGAAACATTCATCGCAGTCAGAGTTCCATACAAACGGTTGACCCTTGCGAGTTAACCGAGTGAGTGGGAGAACCAGCTGAGAAAATCCTTGAATGAATCTCCGATAATACCCAGCTAATCACAAGAAACTTCTTACTTCAGTGACCGTAGATGGCTGTTCCCAGTCTACCACAGCTTCAATTTTACTGGGGTCCACAGCAACACCGGATTGAGATATCACGTGGCCCAGAAATTTTACTTCTGACATCCAAAAATCACACTTGGATGGTTTGGCATACAACTTATTCTCTCGGAGTACGTTCAGAACGATTCGGAGATGTTGCACATGCTCCTCAATAGTCTTAGAATACACCAAGATATCATCAATAAACACTACAACAAATCGGCCCAGATATGGATTGAAAATTCGATTTATGTAATCCATGAATACAGCTAGAGCGTTGGTTAAATCGAAGGGCATCACTACAAATTTGTAATGTCCATACCCAGTACGGAAAGCGGTCTTCGGGATATCCAAAGCTCTAGCTAACTTTTATTTGATGATAGCCAGATCTTAAATCAATCTTTGAAAACACTGACGCTCTGATAACTCACAGAAATGTGAGTTGTTTGCATTCAGTCAAATGAGAATTATCTTGATCCATAAGTAAATTATGCTTTAAATTGTAGTAGATATCTTCATATTAGACACTAATGAACTCAAGGATGTTAATTATAATTTTGGCACGCAAGTGCCAATTTTGTGGAATTTAATCTGTGTGCTCAGTGTGCAGGATATTCCTAAGTATTTTAGTGCTAAGGCAGGTGCTAAGACGGGTGCCGCGGCAGCATCGCTGCGATTAATTGGATAGGAGCGTGACTAGGCGAAGCGCCTCACTAAGCACAGCAGAAAAGGAAACTTTATCTTCTAGCAAGCAAGGCGCCACCGTAAGCAAGAAGCTAGCGTGAATTCTAGGGTTTGTTACAACAAACCGAATGCAAAGGCCCAAGAGAAGGCGCGCCGTGCTACCAAGGCCAATATATAGGCAGCTACCCTAGTGAAGAGAGGAGGCAACGTATACGCAATTCCTTGGAGAGATCAAAGGGAACAGTTCAGAGAATACGAGATACCTTCCTCCCCACCCAAACACCATACGCTCTGTTCCATTCCACACTTCAATACAAGATCATCGTTAGCCAGTGCTACCAGTATCGCGAGAGCACCGCTAATTAGTAGTTGTGAAACGCCTTCATGCTCGTTGGTGTAACTCAGTCTCTAAGTGCTTTTACTATGTTGATGGATCTGTTTACGGTAACGTTGTACTGTTTTATCATGTCTAAACTCATCATGAGCTAAATCCATTGATAGTCAAGACGATGGTGATATAAACATATTCTCTTAGATTGCTTTAATGTGACTGGTTTGTGATGCCTCATTAGCTTGTGTGTTTTCATTGTTATAAACTCTTTTCGAACTTGATCACTTTGATTAGGGTAACGTGTTTTAATATCTCAAAAGAATTAACCCACCGATTTCACAAGTTAATATAGTTTCAAGGATAATAGGAATATTATTCTTTCCTAGCGAAGAATAGAATATGAAGTTAGGGCTGTAGTGTGAACTGAAACAAGCTTTTCAACCTACGTAATGAACCTCAATGGGTGCTTAGGAATAAGGAAACCTTGACGACATTACGTTTCATAGCGATAGGAATATCCACTTTCATTCTGCACACTGAGTGCTACCACAGCATCAGTCACAGCACTGCACCTATAAGTTGTGTTTATTGATCCTAGTCTTGACTATTACCATCTCTCGTACCTCTACTCGTACATATCTTGTTGCTCTCCTCTACATTACGTTACTTATTGCACGACAATTCCACTTATTTATTTGGATACATTTTACTCACCAAATCAAACGCTATCCCATAGACTTAGCAATTGAACATTAATCCTCGTGGGAACGATATTTACTTATCACTTTATTACTTGTTAGACTGTGTATACTTGCACACGTTTTCGCACAACACGCTCCCCTTAGTTGATCTAGCAAATCGTCAATTCTTGGCAGAGGATACTTGTTCTTGATAGTTACCTTGTTCAACTGACGATAGTCAATGCATAATCTCATGCTCCCATCCTTTTTCTTGACAAGCAATACAGGAGCACCCCATGGTGAGGCACTCGGTCGGATAAATTGTTTTGATATCAACTCTTCCAGTTGAGTTTTCAACTCTTTAAGCTCTAAAGGGGACATTCTATATGGAGCGATAGAAATTGGCCCTGTGCCCGGAACCAATTCTATAGAGAACTCTACTTCATGATCCGGAGGTAACGAAGAAACTTCATCGGGAAATACATCTAGAAATTCGTTAACAACTTGCACAGAAGATAGATCTAAACCTGTCTCAGTCGATGCAGACAACATCATGACATAAGCTTCTGCGCCGTGGAATAGGCAATGACTTGCAGAAGTGAATGAAATGATCGCTTTGGAATTGGTCGGTTGTAGCTCCGCTGATTCGAAGGCAAAACCGATAGTCCGATGAAAGCAATCAAGAGTTACATGGTTGGCAGACGTCCAACTCATACCTAGGACAATGTCCATACCCTTCATTGGTAAACAAATAAAGTCCACTACAAAATTTCTGTCTCCGATGGACAGAAGACAGTTCTCACATAAGGCTTGGATCTGAATACTACCCTCAGTAGCAGTTTTAATGGAGATTGGTTGAGGTAACAGAGTTAAAGCCAAGCCCAACCGATCGACACAAACTTGAGATATAAAACAATGAGTCGCACCTGAATCATATAAAATACTAACGGAGTTATAGAAAAGAGATCCCATACCCCTTAGCAGATTATCTGACGATGTGACATTCTGACTGTCCAAAGTGTAGACTCTCCCATGAGTTGTAGTAGCATGGTTATCTTCCTTCCTCTTCTTCTCAGGGCAGTCCGATGCATAATGACCTTCTTTCTTACAGTAATAGCAATGGTTTGACCCAAGTTGACACTTGCCTTGGTGATACCTTCCGCAATTGGAACACATACTGAATCTCGGGGAATTAGATGATTGAACTTGCTTCCATTTGTTTGAGTTGTGCCTGGGACCCATCTGAGTATTAGATGATCCAACATTCTTCCGATTCTGACTAAACGCCTTTCGGCTTGCATACAATCTCTTCAAGTCACTCTCAGCAATATGAGCATGTTGTACCACGGCTGCGTAGTTGATATACGCAAAAGAACTTAGACTCTGCAATGTCTTCTCTCAGCCCGTACTTGTACCTGTCAGTCTTCCATCTATCATTGGGAGCATACCCAGCCAAACCGAAGAATTGGTACAGCTCTTCAAATTTGGTCGTGTATTGGTCCACAGTTAAGCTTCCTTGTGTGAGAGCTAGGAATTCATTCTCCTTGTCAAGCTTCATAGCAGTTGGAAAGAATTGCTCCAAAAATGTCTGCCTGAAATTCTCCCAAGTCTGGGGAGTTCCCATAGTTTCCATCATGGCCTTAGCATTAGTCCACCAGTTGTTGGCTTCTCTCTTCAGCATGTGGGATGCCAATCTCAGCTTGTCTTCATCAGTAACTTGCATTGTCAGGAAAATCTTTTCAATGTCATCCAGCTAATGCTGGGCTTCCATGATATCAGGTCCTCCTCTGAACTCGGAGGGTTTCATCTTTAAGAATTCAGAGTAGACCTGCCTTGGGTTAACTTGCGGCTCAGGAGCTTGTTGGGGCTGAGCTTGAGCATTTTGTTGCATTAGCAGCATGTCTTCCAGCATCTTTTGATGCCTTTCCATCATATTCTGCATCCAAGCAGAATGTGGATCGATTGGTTGAGTGGTCCTGGATCCTCCTGCCATAATTCTGCAAACGATACACGAAGTATTAAGTTGACCAGTCTCAATGTCTCTTAGCATCATAAGAAGCAAGATAGCAAAATTACCCAAGGGACAAACAACCCTAAAACTAATCTAAGCCCGACTAGGTCGAACTGCTCTGATACCATAATGTAACACCCCGATATTTCTAGCTTGTAGAAATACCAAAATGTACCACTTGGCATACATCAGAGCAACTTCCTATTATTGAATATTGAACACAACCAAAAACTTCGATAAATAATTTTCAAACGGTTCCATGAACCTCATGAAACTTAACATAAAGTACTTAAGTCTCATGACTTAAAACTTATACAACCCGGTGTTCAATATCCAAAACATAAGTAGCGGAAACGATTTACAACTGTTAGCTAGTAATAGTTATACAATCGATAATACAAAGACAACAAAAGGGAAAATGCATAATCTTAAAACTGGTTTCTCCGATAACTCCATGAGTCACCTCGGCTAACTGTGCTTCTTCGCCTTTGCTTTTCCCTGTTTCTCTGTAAAAACCACAATAATAAAGGGGGAGATAAACATTATCTCAGTGAGTCCTATCGAGACCCCTTACTAACTCTAGCGGTTCATTATGCTTTGATTCTTGAACTCATAGCCCTAATAAGCGACTATGTGGACATATTTTCTTCTAACCCGTAGCCCTAATAAGCGACTACGATTCATGTCATATTCTTTTCTTTAACTTATCACAACACCTCGAGCCACCTTATTCGGTTATTTCTTCGGCTGTTAGTGAATCCAATCCCGCTAACCTTGGAAAGAGGACTACATGGAAGGGGCCCAGGGTTCGGGGTCATGACTTCCCTGCCCTAGTATGCTAATAAATCTGGGGTCGTCACCCTTCATATACATATATTATTATATGTATGCCATTCTTCCTTTCCCCAAGGTAAAGTAACTTAACTTGTTTTTACATGAATTGAAACTTACATGACTTGTACGGACTTATAGTCCTTTATCTTAACTTGACTCGTGTACACTCGCGTTTACTAATGTACGGTTTTTCCTCACCTTCATAACTCAAGGATCTTATCTCAAGCATACTCATTTTCATGATATTCATGCATTACAATCATTGGGAAACCTTGGGGAAATGATTAGAAGGAACTTGGAATCATTTGGAATGGACTAAGGCGCATTTTGAAAATGGGAGAGAGAAGCTCACGCACGGTCCGTGCCCTGGAGGCGCACGACCCGTGCGTGTTTTCAAAAAATTTGAAACACAATTGTGTAGGGTACGCACGGTCCGTGCCCTAGGGCGCACGGTCCGTGCCATGTTTTTAAAACCTTTCAGGCCACCTGCGAACAAGACGCACGGTCCGTGCCACTGGAGCGCACGATCCGTGCGTGTTCATTAGTAACCCAGAAATTGCTGTTTTCGTAAGTTCTTTCCATTCCGTTTCGATTCCAAATTTCATTCCGATCGATACGCTAACACAACAATTAGTATTCCAGTCCATACAACAATCAATACATCAATCAATTCAAACAATCACAATGTCAATCAATCAATCGTATAAATTATCGTTAAAACGTGATTTCGTAAAAACGGTTTTGACTTGATTCCTTTTGAAACAAAACGTGAGACATATTCATTCAGAGGCATGCAACTCAGTAACAGAAAAACATCCCTAAGCGAGTATAGAGCTCACCTAATGTGATGAAAATCACACAACCAACGATTCAATGGAATTCTCGCACCGGAAATACCACTCGAACTATCCCCGGACGCTCCTCTACTTCGAACCCAGCTACCAAATAGCTTTGGAACTCGAACTCAGCAACACAATTGCTCCAATAACTACTCAACCGAAGTGAAACTACAATGTAGCTGGTGTAGGAGTCTTAACAACTGATTCTCAACTTTAGATACCATATGCAAGTTCCAAGATCTCCACTTTGTCATGTTAAGCTTGAAATGTTCAAAAATGGTGAATTGAGTTGGAGAGGGGTGTTGATGAAGATGTTTGTACCAGTAGGTAGAGGAAGAAAAATGGATTTGAATGGTGTTGGAACTTCTCACATGCATCTAATCTTGGGAAAAGTCCCTTCTCCCCTTCTCTCCCTCACCTTCGCCCTCTTCCTTTCTTTTCTCTCTTCAAGTTTTCTGTTTCTTTCTTTTTGATTTCAGAAAGTGATGTGTGGGTGAGTTAGGGTATGTTGTGTGGCTGAGTGATAAATGGGGGGGAAAAGACCATTCTACCCATTTTCTTAATTTCTCACCTAAATCTACTCCTAACTCAACAATTACACCATAACTCCTATACTTAGCATAAAGTACCAATTATGCACAAACAATAAAATCATTTATTTCAAAGCATCTCATAATTAATAATTTATGCCAATTATACTTAGTTTAGCTAATTAATTAAACATGACATCTAGCTAATTTCAATAAATGAAATTAGCTAAATTGGGGATGTTACAGGGAAGGCACATGCATGCTTAGAAAATCTATCTGGTATTTGATTAGCTTCCCTTAGACTGTGCGAAATCAAACTCTCTGAACAGGTCGCCAGCAAAGCTTCAATAGAATCAATCAAACGGAAGTGAAGATGTTGCGACCCAGTCTGAATATATTTTAGTGCTACCATGGAATCAGATTCCAAAGCAGTCATTCTATAACCTTTGCAAATAGCAATCTGCAACCTAGTTAGAAGATCTTTGATCTCACCTACCAACCCCAATAGCAAAAGTGAAACCAAAGACAAAATTACTAAACACATCCCTACTAGCACACGTGATTTAAATGTCTATTTTGTCAGTAATTTTATGAACTAAATTGACCAACAAAAAACACATTTGAAGATCAAAATAACTAACAAAAGACACATTTGATGAACAAAGTGGCTTACTAAAGAAAACACCTGGAGATGTGTTTGTAATTTTGATATTATTGCCCAACTTGAAAGTAAGCCAATAAGTCGGCTAGTAGCTTCCAAAAGTGATTTCTTTCTTCAAGCAATTACATTGATATATGAACTATGTCTCTCAGTAATGGGTTCCTCAACTACTCCATAGTGTGTTGAGTAAGGTGTGAAAGTCGTTGATTCTACTAGACTAAGGAAAACATAAATTGCTTGAAAATAGTTTGTATTTGATTGATGCGCTTCTAAAAATATTTACAAACATTGTATATATAGCTATAGCCTTAGCCTAGTCGTTATTGACTACTAACTATGGCTAGATAACAACTATGTTCCACGTTCGCGGTCTCTCGCGAATAACTGCTTCTAACGTCTCTTTGAGCATCTTATTCACCATCCTTGAATTCAGGAGCAGTTTCCCCATTTTTCGTCCGCAACTCCAACGTGCTTATTACTAAGTGGGTACCCTCTTCAACTCCATCTTCTACTAAACATGTGTTACACATTTTCTTTTAAACCAGTCTTTGAATCGGCTAGCCCTCTTTCAACTAAAATACCACTCGGCTCCCTTGCAAGTTCGGCTAAGCCTTTAATTCCACTGAGCTCTTCCTCGACAGATACTTAATAATTGTTTGGGGGTAAACAATTTCCCCCTTTTACGTTGACCCAGTAAAATTATTTTAATTGGGTTGGCGTAAAAATAAAACCCTAAATCATTAAGATATAGTCACTGCGGTAGCTAGTAAGACGTAATAAACTAGTTGTTTTACTACCCGAGTTACCTTCAATGGCCTTAACCCCCTGAACTTCTTGACTTTATCTCTAAATACCAATAATCTTACACGCACTCAGCTACGAGTTTGGATCCCCACAAGTACTTGTGGGACAATTTATGAGAGAGAGTGACACATACAATATAATAACAAATCTCGGCTACTATTGCTTCCTTTGATTCCTCAATCTTCTATTGAATATTCCGCTTTATTGCTAAACACCGTACTCCACTAATTTCTCTAATATTTCACGTATTTGATGAAGCTGATTTTTCCCAAATTGAAAATGGTATAATAGGGATTTCATGTTTAAATTAATGACACGCCAGTCCACATATCCATTGGTAAAAAGTAGCGGATAGTGGATGAGCGGATAGCGGATAGCAGATAAGCTAGCTTTTTGGTTCGGACTATCGCTGGCTACCCACGGAGTGTTTCAACGCTTTCAACGAAAGACTAATCTCCGCTCATGCTTAGGATCAAATTTCGCACTGGCCAGCTAGTTGATAGCAAATGATGTCACTACAACATTTAGACCCTATGGCAACGGTCGAAAACCGTCTCCTAAAGCCAAAAAACCGTTGCCATAACCTTTGGCAACGGTTTTGAAACCGTTGTTGTTGCGGCCGTTGCCTAAACTAAAGGCAACGGTTTTTTGTTCCCTAAGGCAACGCAAACGCAAAACCGTTGCCATTGACAGCTGAAACGCAACGGTTTTGGTTTACACGCTATGGCAACGGTTAGAAAGCGTTTCTAGTTATGGCAACACGTCAAAACCGTTGCCAAATATGGCAACACGTCAAAACCGTTGCCAGATATGGCAACACTGGATAACCGTTGCCTCATATATTCAAATAAAAACCGTTGCCATATTGGCAACATTCTAAAACCGTTATCGTTGATAAAGAAAAACCGTTGCTGTTGAGCTACACCAAAAAACCGTCCCCTATGTATTTTAACAGTCCATGTCAACAACGCTATAAAACCGTTGCTACGAACAACCGCAAATAACTAGTATATTATATATCAAACGCATCTCAATCACATCACTAACTTCTTAATCAATACAAATTGTTACTAAAATGAAACAATATTTAAAAGACATAATGATATCATAATTGTATCAAATTAATACCAATAAGGAAATGTTATCATAACTGTATCAAAATGAACTGCACTTGTTATGATAAATCACAAATTACATAAAATCACTAAAGCAAAAGTAAAAAGTCAAAATTTCCCAAGTTTTTTACTCAATCCAATCTATTTAATATCAAAGTCACACTGGGAAGAATTGCCAATTGCTTCTTTGCCCCAACTGCCATCTTCCATCAACTTTACTTCATCTGGACAATACCAGCACTGATCAACTTTTGGATCTTGCTCATCACCATGGGATTCTTTGTATGTTCCTGGGCAGCCTTAAGATTTTCCTGGAAATCAACCAACACCTGCATACGCACCAAACTCCTTAGCACATCTTAATCTTGTTAAGCTAACACATTACACTTACACGGTTACACATCAACAAGCAAAGAAGCAAAGAGCAAACCTGTCTCATAACAGGGTCTTGGAGGATGTTCTGTATCTCTGGGTCTTGCATTCCCTTGGCCTGCAAGAAAACAAAATTTAAATATAATAAGAATAAATATTATTGCAATCATGTATCCAGTAAAGCATTCAAACTTTCAAAGTAAATAAACAGTATGACAAACCTGTCGCTCCTTCAACTCGTCGGGAGTCAAATCACCACGGCTGGCCTTATTAATTTGCTGTACACATCTGAAATGGATAGTGTATGATTAACCACACTTTGCAATCAACAAGGAAATTTGTAACATTAAACACATGTTGGGCCAATATCGTACCTTCCAATGCCATCAAGCAATTCCTGGTTGTTGGGGTCATGTTTCAACCCCTCCTTATATGTTTCCAAAGCCTTTTCATACTCCTTCATGAAAACAAATCCTGCAAATTCATCTATTAGTGTTTGTTATGAACTTATGACTAAGGTAATCTGCAAATTCTGTGATAAGCTAAGAAATGCAAACAAATTCTGCCCAATGGCTCTAAGCCTTGGGATATATTCAGTTACAGATGTAACAATCCTACAACAACATCATCAATTCATCATATAAGACAACAACTTACATTAAATTTACTCACTCTATGATATATTGAATTAAAAAAATTAATTTAAGACTGCATAACTGAAACTTATTAACCTAATCATTCACTTGGGCTTACCACATATCACAAGAATCACAAGCAATTGATGTATCAAGACCAGAATCTCCATAAAAGAACAGAAAAGATTACATAAGAACACTCATGCAAGGATCACAAAGCTAAGATTTCCCTATAAACTTCTAAAGCTGAGAGATAAGATATCAACAGAATGATGCTGTTTGTTTGAATGTTTAACAATCAGAAACCTAGCCTTAGATACTCTCAGGCTAATTGGTAAAAAGGTAAAAGAAATGAGCAATTCCAATGAAAATGCAGGTTTAATCACAATCAGAATCAGAAAGACTAGCATTTGTGTCATTCTTATGGCATAGACACGCAACAAAAGCATGTCAACCATTGTGCCAAGTGCCAAGTGCCAAGTGCCAGCAGCCACACTTAAAAAAATATAGCTAGCCACTCATTGTATATGGACCTAAATTTTATTGATTGAAGTGAAACAATGAAGAGCTTAGAGACTAGAGCTCTTGAATTAAAAATAGCAATAGTACACAACAAGAAAATTAGATCCAAACCAAACTTAAGAGATGCTATGGAACAGACACAATATGTAAATGAGACACAGACACATTTAAGTTATTTCAAATGACAATTCATTGACCATTAACAAAATCATCCACAGCAAAAATAAAACACCTGAATTCATATACAACTATATATTGAGCAGCAAAAGTATTAACAAAAACAGAAAGGGGAAAGCAAATGTACCTTAATTACCTTAGTCCTCTTAACAAGCATTGCAACAGCAGTCCTATAAGAAGAAGGAGAATATACATAAGCAACTATAAGGTGAAACAAATAAGCCCAAAATGCAAAAAAAACATCAAGCAAAGCTAAAATAAAAAAAATGTGACTATCTTAAGGCAAGATTACTAACTCAATCCTATAAGAAATAATAATTCTTATAAGAAAATCATCTCTCAGAGGTTTCTCTTCAAGTGTCATTATAGAAATACTTATGGGAAAAACATGAGAAAACAAACCCCTATAAAATCAGATGTTTCTGTATACTGATGACAGTTCAAGATATGCAACTTCAGCTGCAAACAAGCACTTAGTAACTGACAAACAGAAGTCTTTCCTCCACCTGTTTCCCCCAACAAGTAGCACAGGCTCACGTAATGGGAAACAGCGTTCCACAAGGAGATTGTATCTCCAACAACTGAAAACAATTCACAAGAAGATTGTATCACTGCAAAGAAAGATTATCAAAGTAAAATGCCCTGCAAAGAAAGATTATCTAAGTAAAATGCCCTGCAAAGAAAGATTATCTAAGTAAAATGCACTGTTCAAAAATCTGAATGAAGCTACAGAAACTTTGAAAAATCTGATAAACATCACTGAAAATAGTGCTCAGCAGAAGCTTTGAACACTGGCCTAACTGGGTGGGATTGGCAAAACATTGGCTTGAAATGTTCCTAACCAGAGTAAGATTTTTCACCAAATGATCAGGATCCAAGTAAATGACGTAAACTTGTAGTCACTCCAATTCGAATATAACACCTAAAGCAGAGTACATTAAACTATGAGAATTACTTGATAGCACGAAACAAATGACAAGACGACGTGGCAAACTCTAAACACTATTCATATGCAGTTTTCCATGTATCATAATTAAAATGGAGTGATATTCTGACAATTCTTCAAATATGTTTCGTACTATATATCAGCTCTCTTAAACTATAGATCAAACATATAGGAGACATTTTTTATAATTTAAAAACAACAAAAGTGATTAGATTGAGAACTTACTTCCATTGTAATGATGTACTCCAACCTTAGCCAACATAGCATAGTACTCAATTTCAGACTTCCTCAAAGGTGGACAATTATTAGCAATGATAATCAGTTTGCCTGCAAACATTAAAACTACACATTAAAACTACACAATAAACATTAAAACTACACAATTATTAGCAATTTCAGAATGTTTACAAAAATTTGCATCTATTTATTAGCAAATTATCATTTACTCAATACATAAGCAAAGTATCATTTACTCAATACTTTGCATCTAATTATTAGCAAAGTATCATTTACTCAATACTTTCCATCTAATTATTAGCAAAGTATTATTAGCAAAGTATTATTAGCAAAGTATCATTTACTCAATACAAAAAATTGCATCTAATTATTTGCATCTAATTATTAGCAAAGATGCTTGATTACCTTGGGTATACCAATCCTTATGCAGGGAAAATATACATGGCGAACCATCCATTTGTGCACAGGCTGCAATATCACGGAATTCACTCAGTTGAATAGTAATGTATTAAAACTACACAATAAAAAATCTGATATGTTCTGAAACTAAAACGGATAAATACATAATCTAGTAACAAAAAAAAAACAGTTCATATCTAAATGAGGGGTTTAGGGTTTGGTTAAAATTCTGCTAACAGTTGTGTTTCAACCCAAAGCAAAACCTATGAACAGTTAAATAAGTATTGGAGGTGCACCTGCGAAACTCTTAGTATTCAAAATAGTTTCAGGATGAGGAAGCCAAACCAAACTCTGTGCCCTTTCACGCATCAAGCATTTGCCATGTCCTTGTGAAAACTTCTCTTTCCTCAAGCACCTGAACACAACAATAAAACCCCTAAAATCACAAAAACGAATCATAATGGAAGAAGAATAAAAAGAATCGATCCACAAATATAAAAATGAAAGGTTAAAAACTATGGGAGCAATAGGTGTACAATCAGAAACAAAAAAATAAAACCCTAAAAACGCGTACATGCCTGAGACTCGCTTCTTCGCGACAGAGAGATTGAGAACGAGACAATGAAAGTGTGAGAGACAGAGCGGAGACGGAAATGGCTTGTTCTCGTTGAGAATGGAATGAAAGAGCGCAATAACGAGAGATGAGTGGTGGATCGAAGAGGGAGTCGCTGAAGATGAGGAAGTATGATTCTGCGCGAATGCGTGAATGATTTCGAGGGAAAGGAAGGGAAAGGAAGGGTGGGTGGGTGAAAGGAAGGGAGTCGCTGAAGATGGGGTGGGCTGCGCTGCGTATGCGAAGGAGAAAGGATTTTAGGGTTATGTGTATGCGTATCCATCAATGAGAAAGGGTATTTCTATTTTTTTATTTTTTTAATAATTTTCTCTACGGCAACGTTTTCGAACCGTTGCATAAAGCTTAAACAAAAAACCGTTGTCGTAGACCATATGGCAACGTTTATGAGCCGTTGCCTAATGATTAAACAAAAAACCGTTGCTGTAGACCATATGGCAACGGTTTTGAACCGTTGCCAATAAAAATATTTTAAAAAAAAATGAATCGGCAACGGGGTCAAAAAACCGTTGCCATTGATGTCTAAGGCAACGGTTTTTTTGGCGTTGCAAGATTAGGCGTTGCCGTAGGGTCCAAATGTTGTAGTGTGTGTTTGGTAAAACTAGCGGTTGAACTAGCTGATAAATGTAAAATGACATAGAAGGACATATTTATTTAATTCATGATTACATTTATTTTATAAGGATAGAGAAGTATTTTAAGAAAATAAAAAGGGTAAAAATGCCAAAACAAAAGTGAGACGCTATCCGCTGGCGTTTGAAAAAACGCTAAATGCTACCTGAAAAACGCTAAACGCTAGTGCTTACCAAACCCGTGTACTCTTCACCCGCTACTTTCATCCGCTATATGCTAGCGGATGGAACGCGTCAAACAGAGCCTAAACCCACGTCAGCATTGCCAACCCTATTAAAAAAGGCTACATTAGGTGAAAACAAAAAAAATGTGAGAGGTAAGCTTACAAATGGCATCAGGGACAAAAATGGATAAAAAAAATTTTAAGGGCCTTTTTAAAAAAATATTTTTACAGGGACTAAAATGGATAATCGCTGTAATTGTAGGGACCAAAATGATATTTAAGCCTAATTTTTTTTAGTGCTATAGTTGTTTATTGCTACACCTAAGCCTACTTCTCATATGTTGCTGGTTTTCCTACAAAAACAAATTGGCTGACTTGAGAACTTCTCCAAAGCCTACCATTCCTTATGTTAATTGGGTTGCTTCGCTAGTTCGAGAAAAATCCATGCATTGAAAGAAATGGGGAATTTATGACATAATCATGATGTCAATCAGAGAAGTCACCCTAAACGTTGATTCAAATTTTAGCTTCTTAGGCTTCTGATTTGTTACCACCAATATCTTCATCTTCCCTCGGGGAATGATCACTTCGGCTCTCCTTGATGTGGAAGCCATAGTTGGCTCGCCATTGACTCAAGGGATCTGATATGTGATCTCAAGCCCAAATCTCTCAACAACATGTCCTCAGCAAAGTTCTACTATCCAAAACGCATTGCTAGGCAATTTGGCATGATCCAACACATCCCCCAACCTTTCTCGGCAAAAGACATAACAGAGGTGACTAGGAGCAATCGCAAAAGACTCTTAGGGTATGTTTGGATGGAGGGTTTAGGAGGGGAGGACTTGATTTTCAATTCCAAATTGAGGAAGCTATAAAATGTTTCTAATCAAAAATGAAATGTGATTAACAATATTTTATCATTATCTATCATGTTATTCTTTCAAATTTTTAAAATCTCAACTAGATATTAAAATATAGACCAAGCCCTCTAAAGCCCTCCCCTCCAAAACCCTCCCAAATCCCCCTCCCAAACATACCCTTAGGGTTTGAATGGTTTACCTTCTTCAACACTCCTAAAGAGACCAACACATTCGCCAATTGATTGTCCTCAATGCGAGCATTTTGATCAAGAGAGAAACCTACATCGTAAAGAAACACACTCATGTAGCCTGTATCATTATCTAATTCAGCTTGACACCTTCTCCAAAAAATTTTCTCAACACCTCGAAGCTGTTTCTTTAACTCATTCACTTTAAAAGTCATTTCTGATCTCTTCCAACTGCATTCATCAAAAATTCAAATCAATCCAATCGCACACTAAAAAATTTGAAGCAACCAAAGAAAAATGTCATACATTTTTGTGTAAATAGAAATAGTGGCGTATCCCTAGGGAAACCACGACAGTGTAACAAACCAACTCTAAAGACAGAAGTAGCGTAATAGATAAACTCGGTCAATGCATTCAAGAAGTGATAACGAGAGTGACTAGTGCTAGCAATCATCGTACTTCTGTTTTTGTTTATTCTAACTATAACTATATACTTTGATGATGATTTGAAATTTCTAAGTAGTTTTTTTATATAATTATAATAAAAAGCAGTCAAAGATGGGGAGAAATTAGTTGCACAAAATGACCCGACGAGTAACTTGAAGACACCAGGTGAGCCTCCCTTAGTTAGCTTCTCAAACAATTTGAGTTTGAACCTGTTGAAACATATTAATTACTAATTTACTAGTGTTGTGACCTATGCGATGCACGGGGCCAATGCTCTAGTTAACAAAAAATAATCAGGATACCAAAATTTGTCGTTTAGATTACAATATGAAAGAAGGTATGAAAAAATACAAAGAAATTAAAAGGATTTGAACATGTTGTGTGTTAAGCTTGGTATTTTGAGGAATCTTAAATGGACATTTAAATTAAAATGATCATTTGAACATGTTGTGGCCATGCTCTAGCTAACACAAAATTATAGGGATTTCAAAATTTCTCGCTTAGATCACAATATAAAAGAAGCTTTGAAAAAATACAAAATGTAGATTAAAATAATCATTTGAATATGTTGTGTGTTAAGGGCTGTATTTTGAGGAATTTTAAGATATATTGGACCAAATTATTTAATGAAACAATAGTGAGTTAAAATAAACAAATGCAAATAGTAATGGGTTTCAACAGTAATACACGAAAATAAGAAATGTCAAAAATTTGGGCCATCGTCACAAAGCCCAACAATTCACAGAGTAGCTACCGGGAAAATGGAGCATTTTCGCAGGGTATTTACTTTCCCCACACCCCCTCCTACTCTTTCACACCCCCTAACTTCTAAAAACCCTAAAATACCCTCAACTTAAAAAAAAAAACACACTCACACCCTCACACCCCTCACTCCTCTCATTTTCCCTTTCACTCTCCCTCACACCCCTCATTCGAACCCTACACTCTCCTCTCCCTCTCACTCAACTTCTCACAACTCACTCAATCTCACCCAATCTCCCACTCAATCTTCTCCACAAACACCCTCAAGACCACCTGGGTTTTGTTCGCCTCCTCTCACTCTCTCTAATCGTTCCATTTTCATTCAGGTAACCCTCTCTCCCTTCTGTACATTTGGGTTTTTTTTTCCTGTGCATCTGCTGTGTTCGCATGACCTCATGCGAACACGTGAAAACGAAGGTGTTCGAATGAGGTCATGCGAACACTGTTCGAATGAGGCCATGCGAACACCTGTTCGAATGGGGTTGTTCGAACAGGTGCGAATGATTCTGTTCGAACAGGTGCGAATGATGCTGTTCGAACAGGTGTGACAGTATTGTTTCTGTTATTTTGCTGGTTATGTTGCTTAATTGGTTTAATGGTTGTTGTTTCAGATATGGTGAGGCATCGTGGCGGTAGTTCGCAACAGCCGGAGCGTAGGCCACCCCCGACGGCTTCCGAATGCAAACAGAGGCAAGATGGAGCTGAACCTTCCCGGAGGGGTAGGTGTAACACCCCTTTCTACCCATTTATTTTAGTAACATCAGAGTGCGGAATTTTAAAAAAAAAAAAACTAAGCATGCAAGGGGCGTCACATTCGACATTTCGCAAATCCAAAAGTTCAAAATCGCCATTTAACAGAAGGGTAATACGTAGCACTTTATAAGTTCAATCATCACGTAGCAGAAATAAAACAACCTCTCAAAATGTCATCTCAAACGTCTCCAATAAAACGGTTTCAAAGGAACATCAAATAGTAAAGGCAACAGTCATAATAAGACAACTAAAAATTAACGTTCGTTTCCCCCCAGGTGCTACGTATCAGAGCAAACGACACGACTCGATAGAGGAAGGAAGAAAAGTCCTTCACACGCGTCTACCTGCACGTTACCCACGTAGAGGTAACATTCAAACAGAAAAGGGTGAGTCTTCTAACAGCATAAAGGCATATATAATAGTCAATATATTAGAGGACAATATCTATAACTACCATATCACACAACAGCACAAGATTCATATCTCTATCAGACATAAAACGCCAACCACAATAATTATGTACACATGGACCATGAAGGAATGTATGAAATGCAACCCCTCCGGGCATATGCATGCGGTACCGATCTCGTAAAGGCCACGACGGGCGCAACTCGTAATAAACCTCGTGTTGTAGCATCACAGCTACCTCGTAAGAATGCATATGACAATGCGACTCATGACTCATGCACCAATTACACCAACTCAAAGCATTCAATTAATAAATACTATATCACCATATCTCGTTATAAATCATTTCATATAAATACCACGTGTTGTAGCATCACAGCTACCTCGTCACATAACCACAACAAAGCACGTAACAAATACTATACCACATTAACAACTATCTCGTGTTGTAGCATCACAGCTACCTCGTAATTTCTCGCCAATAAATATTTCAGCTCATCAATAAATATTCAGCTCATCAAAAATTATTCAGCTCATCAAATAATATTCACCACTCCCCTCCCCTCCCCTCCCCTCCCCTCCCCTCCCCTCCCCTCCAAACTCCCAAACAGACCCTTAGGATTTGAATGGTTTACCTTTTTCAACACTCCTAAAGAGACCAACACATTCGCCAATTGATTGTCCTCAATGCGAGCATTTTGATCAAGAGAGAAACCTACATCGTAAAGAAACACATTCATGTAGCCTGTATCATTATCTAATTCAGCTCGACACCTTCTCCAAAAAAATTTCTCAACACCTCAAAGCTGTTTCTTTAACTCATTCACTTTAAAAGTCATTTCTGATCTCTTCCAACTACATTCATCGAAAATTCAAATCAATCCAATCGCACACTAAAAAATTTGAAGCAGCCAAAGAAAAATGTCATACCTTTTTGTGTAAATAGAAATAGTGGCGTATCCCTAGGGAAACCACGACAGTGTAACAAACCAACTCTAAAGACAAAAGTAGCGTAATAGATAAACTCTGTCAATGCATTGAAGAAGTGATAACGAGAGTGACTAGTACTAGCAATCATCGTACTTCTGTTTTTGTTTATTCTAACTATAACTATATACTTTGATGATGGTTTGAAATTTCTAAGTAGTTTTTTTATATAATTATAATAAAAAGCAGCCAAAGATGGGGAGAAATTAGTTGCACAAAATGACCCGACGAGTAACTTGAAGACACCAGGTGAGCCTCCCTTAGTTAGCTTCTCAAACAATTTGAGTTTGAACCTGTTGACACATATTAATTACTAATTTACTAGTGTTGTGACCCGTGTGATGCACGGGGCCAATGCTCTAGTTAACAAAAAATAATCTAGATACCAAAATTTGTCGTTTAGATTACAATATGAAAGAAGGTATGAAAAAATACAAAGAAATTAAAAGGATTTGAACATGTTGTGTGTTAAGCTTGGTATTTTGAGAAATCTTAAATGGACATTTAAATTAAAATGATCATTTGAACATGTTATGGTCATCCTCTAGCTAACACAAAATTATAGGGATTTCAAAATTTTTCGCTAAGATCACAATATAAAAGAAGCTTTGAAAAAATACAAAATGTAGATTAAAATAACCATTTGAATATGTTGTGTGTTAAGGCTGTATTTTGTGGAATTTTAAGATATATTGGACCAAATTATTTAATGAAACAATAGTGAGTTAAAATAAACAAAATAGGTGCAAATAGTAATGGTTTCAATAGTAATACACGAAAATAAGAAATGTCAAAAATTTGGGCCATCATCACGAAGATTTTCGCAGAAGCCATAACTGGAGGAACTTTCAAGTAAAACGGAACAAAAAAGGTAATACTTTCTCTCCAAACCCAGCAATCTATGAACATTGAACTGTTGCCACTGCAAAAACGAAAACAACTGATTATGTATTTACGAAGTAGGAAATCGATTTGGGGGTTTAAACCCCTGTTAGTACATTTGAAACAAAAACGATGTTGTTATCTATGCTGAAAGATTTGATAAAGATAGTTTAAGTGATTGCATGTTTAAATAACCTTATTATTAGAATGTTTACTTTGTATATGTTGATTTGTTTACTTTATTTATACTCTGTTCTTACTACTTTCTTTAGGGGAGACTTCGGATGTGGATCCCTTATTGCGTCGTCGACATTCTCGTGTTGTTGTTGGTAATGATAATTTTATGATCAACACTTAATTATTAATATGCATGTTATGGACATTGTTTTTCTTTGCTACATTAACTTTATAGTTTGCTGCATTTATTTAATATGGACTGTGTCTGTTCTTGAAAATTAACCAAAGTATATTATTATCTACAGAACAATCTATGAATGAGCTGCCAATAGATTCACTTGCTTGTGTCTACAAATCTGTAAATCGCAAGGAAGTGGTAAGAAATCGATATCAAATTACAGTCTCATCAGTAATGTGGAACCAAAGTAACCCAATCTGCCTCTATATGTAGGTCATTTATACAATGGCTAAACTGCACTAATAGATAGAAACGTTTTTGTAGGTTATTCCTGAAGGATTTGTACATAAATGGTGGCACAATTTGGATAGCCCATTAGAATTAATTTCCTCTAGTGGTGTGGAAGCATTAGTTGAAGTGTGGAATGATGGTGGTAAATTGGTGCTTGCAAATGGTTGGGATGAATTTGCAAGGGTGCATTCAAAGAAAGGTGCATTAGGTGCTGTTTATTTTAAATATGTTGGACAAAATAAGTTTAATGTATCTTTTTTTGGAGAGGACAAAATAAGCATTAGTTGAAGTTTAATGTATATTTTTATTGGCGCTACACCCTTGCTAGCTTCTGCATTTCGTATAGGAGACCAACTGCTGCTCATGTTACATCTGTGAGTATGAAAAAATCTAATGTCATGTTTTCCTATTGATTTAAGCTTTGCAACATGATACCTGGTCAATTTTTTTTGTTATAATTGTCATATTTACAGAGAATGCCAAAGGGGTTTGTAGACCTATACAAACATTATCTAACAAACCCTTTAACCATCCATTGTGAAAATGAATGTTTATATGAAGTGTGGTTTCAAGAAACAGGGAAAGAAATTTGGTTAGAAGAAGGCTGGGAATTCATGGTTAATGATATGGAGATTAAGCGTGACAGCTATATGTTTTTTAATTACTTGGGTAACTCAGAATTCACTATGAAGGTCATAGAAGAAGTTGGGATAAATTTGGAATACACTCGTTGTCCCAAGACAACCTCAACAATCTCCAAAAGATGTGGATATATGGATAGCTCCCATAACATAACACCCTATATGCTGGAGTATAGACAGCCCCTGGTAAGACTTGACAAACTGAAACTACATATTATTATTGCTTTGGTGTCTTGAATTGAATACAACAGCAACTTATTTGCAGGAAGTGCCAATTAAAGAAGCTTGCAAGCTATTTGTTGTTTGGCAGGAGAGAGTGCAAGTACTTCTCCCAGGAGGTGCCATAGAAAGTTGGGGGTTAACATGGTATCTATCTGGTGGTAAAATAATATGTATTATATTTTGAGCACTCGAAACAAACAACTAAAGTATTAATTATTCAAGCAAAAATATATTTTGTTGGAAAAGTTCTGTTAATTAATCATCATGATATAAGGTTAGACCGTAGGTATGCATATTTGTATTTTTTGGAAAGGATACATGTATGTATATATTTGCATCGTTGCATGAAATGGCATGCTCTTGGCGCTTATGTGATGGGCACCGCTGTTGAGCTAAATCAAAAGGGTGACTTTGGAAGGGAGAATAAGGAATTTTATTAATAAAAAGGGTATGAATAGGTAAAAGACATGGTCTATAAGTTTAGGTCACTTGTAAGAGGAGAGGAAGTAGAGAAATGCACACACCCCTAATTTGAAAAACAAAACTCCCCCTAGCGTTTGTTACACGTTTACACTTCTTCTCTGTTCTCTCTAATCATTCATTCCCAAGCGATGTCCAAAGGAGAAATCTTCATGTAAAGGTTTAGAAAACCATCAATATTTCTTTGGCCATTCTGTATGTCTTAACATTGGGATTAAATAGATCAAGACATTCTTTAATATCTGAAACAATTTGAGCCCTTAAGTTGAGGTCATCATCGTCCATCCTATCAAAGAAATTTGATGAGAGGAATTTATAAATTAAATACTTTTAAGTAATAGTAAATGAAGATCACTTTAAAAAGTTAAGAGGGTTAATAATACCTAACAACTTACATCCGGTTGGATACTTCATTTTCAGTGTCATATGTATAGATTTGAGCAAATTTTGGCTCTTTATCTGGAAGTGGAAGTAGACTACCAATTGGATGGTAGTTTTCGCCATTTAACACAAAAATTGGAGGCCCACCACCATCATTAATCTTTGTATCAATCTTTCCACCCATTAGATTTTGTATTTTGAAACACTGGAACCTGTGGAATGTTGGGATTGAGTGAAGGAAGAACAATATCTTGTCTACCTATAGCATTAGAAGCAAAGAAGCATGAAGAAAGATAAGGTTTGATACTAAACCAAATAACACTAATGAGATGAAAATAAGTTTGAAAAAAGAAGATTAGATTGCATTTAGCAAAAAAGGAAATAGATTGAATACCAGGGAGATTCACATGTGAAGGAGAAGTTTCATGATGAGGAATGGCTGGCCTAACAATGAATTTCCCTGGACCTTGCGAAATGTTGGCATTGAGTGAAGGAAGAACAATATCTTGTGTAGTGCCTATGCCGGATGTAAGGGGGGATGATAGAACTTGGATTATGCATACCAGCAATCCTCTTAATTTTTCTCTAATGCATATTTTGGGTATTTAGAAATTCACTGATATAACCTTATTTGGGCAAAGAAGAAACAAAAGAAAGCTAAGCTGTTTCATTATTATATCAAATCAAAAGGTGTTACATGGAAATCCTTGGAGGAAGAATCCAACAACTAATAAATTAAAACAGCCAAAAGGGGTCCTAATTACTTTTATTTAGTCCACAATTAAGTAGCAAAGTGGATAGGTACTTAGCTAAGCCATGATAAGGCTAACAAAAGGATAACATAGATTTTTTCAATCAGTTTAGTTGATTAACTCTGTCTTGATAACTTTCAGCTTGGACACCTTAGGAGAAGAACCTTCTTTGGTAGCAGAAACCTTCTTTATAGGAAACATGTTATACGAAATAGAGGAAAAATAAATTAAGGAAAACAGGATAATAATATATGCGTGTATATATATATATATATATATATATATACTTGGATTTGTAGTCCACAACTGCCTCCAAGTCACTATTAATGAAGAGCTTGGTACCATAAAAGGCATTTGAAATCCCCATAACTCCTGTTCCAGAACAAAGGCAAGAAAGGCAGTGAGCTAGTTGGAGAAAAATAAGGCAAATATGGAAACCCAGTGGAATAAAGATGGAACCTTGATATTTTTTCAGCTTGAAGAAGATGTGTCATTAAGATTCGCAGCTATCATTTCAGCAAATTCACTCCAAAGAGTGCAATGGAGCCTATTGAACCTAAGAGATACAAAAAATTGTGGAAAATTGATCGCATAGAAGGAAAATAAAAGTTGTTTACTATATGGGATTCAATTTAAAGAAATAAGAAAGGATAGTGCATACTCTAAATCTTCTAGGACCAAATTAACAACTTAAACACCTTATCATTTACTTGCTTCTCTTTCAGGTCACCCTTTTCAACCACATGGCCTATCACATCTGTCAAATAAAAACAAAAAACCATCAAAGCCTCTAGAGAAAAGCATTAGTTTTTATAGAGAAAAGAGAAAAAGATACAAACCAACAATCAGATCATCTCTGGGGAGCAGCTAAGATATCAACGAAAGGAGTGAAGACAAAATGATGGAAAGGAATGTCATCACTTTCAATCATACCACAACTGGTAATAGGCATAAAGTTCAACTTATACTTATGCTGAGTTGTGTGAAACTTTGAATCGTTGATACCAACATTCAGTTTCTCAATACGATAACAGTGACCTTCTTTCAATACTGCCTGGAAAGGTGAAAGGAGGGAAGCCTTGACAGTGCAATGGATTCTATCAAGCTGAAGAAAATAGAAAATCATCAACAAACTACCTATAGAGACAAAAAAAAACAAAAAAACTGTGCCACACAATAAAACAACAGCTTGCCTTTTGATCAAGAAAGATCATTTCAATGGAATTTGTGTTGTTGGGATTGTTGAATTCAGGAAGAGTCCAAAGCCTTATGATGCGAACTTGCAGTTTCCAGTTCACTCTTCCAGGAACAATTTCACAAATGAAATTCACACGGAATGCCATAGAGCTCCTGCAATAAAGCAAAACTTAAATAAAGAAGAATGCGAAAAGGAAAAGTGATAGAAATAAATGTGGAAACGTAGCAATGAAGAACACAAAATCAATTCAAATTATTTGAAGAAATACAAAAGAGAGATATGAAAAGAAAAATATACTTGAGGATAGTTAAATCTGAAAGTGGTGTGGTGTTATGCATGTTTCCAAGGATAGTTAAATCTGAAAGTAGAATGGTGTGATGAACAAAATCAGAAATAAATGTGAGTCAAATGATATCAGATTTGACATCTCAGGTATATAACTGATTAAAGATCAAAGACAGGTGAATGATCAAAGTCTCAGATATATGACTGAAATATTTTCTGTGAAATGCAATAAGTTAAGCATTGTTTGACAGAATAAAATTATTTGGAACACTTGTTATTCCTCCCATAGACCAGCCTCACTATGCCACCCCAATTAGGAACACTTGTTAAGGGCATGTTAAGGGCACTTGTTAAGGTCCTTTTAACGTGATCAGGTACTATTACTATAAGATTTTCTAAACCAACTCTCGTATAAACCATGTGTTTAATTTACCATTATATCATTCCATTATTTGGATTCGGCCTTAAAAATCTCTTTTCCATATATGAGAGCATCAATTTTGTGCCTAGAATCATATCAGGTGGAACTTCCAAACATTCATGCCATTTGATACACGAATTTAATAGCAACCAATAACTATATTATATGTTGCTATTTTAATTACTATATTTATGTTTAACAGAGAGTTTTAAATTATATATGTGTTAGCCTTGCTGACTTGGTTGGACAATTATCAAGGATTGCTGTAATTGTGAATTATTTCTGGCCTTATTCATTTTTTGAGATGATCAGAGCCTATTGAATTAAGTATCACACATCTGTTGAATTAAAATGATCAGGGTCTATAAGTAATTGAAGCATAATTTAACCAATACATAATAAATAAACAACCACTTCTGCATAATCACCAACTAAATCGATGCATAAGCACCGATAGACACAATTAAACTTTAGAGATGAAAATTAGAGCTTATGCAGAAACACCTAACAGAACAGGTTCTTTCCAATGCACTAAGCCAAAAGGCATAACATCCAAAAGAGTACATCACTCAAAACAAAGAGTAGGAGACACAAAAAGAAGGAAAGGGAAATGCCAAGACCAAACAAAATAACTAAACAAAGAAGATCACTCATATATTGGCTCTCTTTCAAAGAGGATTATGGTATAATCCTCAACAGACATTTGAAACCTAACAAAGTTGCCTTCGGAGAGAAGTTTGACACAACAAAAGGTAGGCCATCCATCCTCCAAACCACAAAGGGACTTATTGTGTTGATCATTGTTCAAAGTACAGGTCCACTTATGGCCGAAGGCATCAACCAAAGTGACTTCAGGTTTACCAAGTGGCATGAGAAGTTCGCAAAATTCAGCAGGCATAGACGGCAACCAATAAGGCAAATCATTTAAGAAAGTTGTAATATGGACAAACAAATAAATTGAAACGGAAAACAACAAAAGAAAAACAAAGAACATACCAATTTACCACTAAGAACATCATTGAGAGTTAAAGTTTTGTAAAGTGTGTAGTAAATAGTAGAAAAACTATCGAGTTGTCGTAGGAATTGTTCACCAATAAGAGAATCAAAGCTACTATTTGGAACTGGTTCACGACCCAACCTAAAAGTTTTGGGGGGAGTTGGATAATCAACCTCATCACCAAACCTATCCCTGACTTTGATAAAACACTTGTTATTCCTCACATAGACCAGCCTCACTATGCCACCCCCATGCAAACAATAGAAAAGGCCCATGTCACGCCATCCAGTTGTAAAGTATGCCTCCCCATCAAATTTCCTAACAATGACTTGAAATTCATTGCCAACAGGATCACATAACATAACCAGGAAAGAAACCTGATCAAAATGTTGTTGGCTGAACAAATCAGGAAGCTTGATATTAAGCTGCATGCCAAAAAAAACAATAGTTAGATGAGCAACAGAAACCAAACCATAAAAGATTCAAAATATGAGGACAGCACGAACAATAATCAAGTAGAGAGGTGTTATAGGTACATTCTCAGGCATAAATTCCAAGTTGTATCTGTCAAATTTCATTTCTATTTCAAAAAAAACAGTCTGGATCACCTCCACGAATGCTCATCTGCACTCATTGAAAATACAAGTAGTATCTGTCAAATTTCATTTCTATTTCAATTTGTATATAAATATGGGAAACAAAATTTGAAAGAGTGGAAAAAAATAAACCTTGTGAGGGAAACAGTCTGAAACAAAGGTGTTTTTTTGATATCAAATAGAGAGCATAAAACTGAAAAGAAGAAGTGGGTATATATAGAGTAATAAACGACCACAACATTGAATAGATAAAAGAAATGATGACACACAGCTTGGGGCGTCATTTCAGATCAGAAGATTTGGTAGAACCATATGAGGCAAAAGATACTGGACAGAAACATCACATGCCATTCCTTGTCACCAATGTCAGTGAATTTATAAAAAAACCAAGGTTCATGAAGTTTAAAGTAGTATTACCGATTTCTCCACCTCTTATGAGTGTATCCTCTGTAACTTGTGCCTGGTATTTCTGATACAAATTCCCAATCTTCATATAAAAATGCAAGGCAATAACTTCTGGCTGATCAAAATTGAATCCAAGTATTAAATTGACCATTGAATGAGGGAGTTAAGTAAATAATCAAGAGAGAAAGAAATGATAGAATGTATTGGGATTTGAGCATGTATAGTTGGAAAGGGAAAAGAAATGATAGGATGTATTGAGCATGTATAGTTGGAAAGGAAAACAAATAATATTCATTATGAAAACTACATTTATCTTACAAACAGGTCGACATAGGTCAAACCAGAAAAACTTAGGCTATGAAAATACATAGTTAATGAGATCACAACAGGAACATGACAACTGATCAACAACATAATGGCCGATCAAATTCAAACAGATCGAATCAATTAGGGATCTGCAGCACTAACTTAAATCTTAACATAAACGCCCTTCAAAAGTATTTTCACATGGCGAAAGAGACCCCAACCACCATATAGACCATAGAGGGAGGGATTTGCTTCATCATTCTTCATCTCACACTTCCACCCATAGCCAAAGGAATCAACCAAGATCACTTCATAAACACCAAATGGCATTAGACCCTCACAAAATCCAAAAGGAATAGACTGTGAACTGGACCCTGCTAGGGGCGATTAGTTCCTTTGATTAGATGAGTACGTCACTTTGCTTATGTTGGCTCTTTGACTCAGGTGTGTGAGGCGTTGTGAGCGGCCTCGAGCTGTGATTGGTCGCGTTCGGAGCTCCCGCGGGGTGTACCTGCAATGGCACTCCAGCGCCCAAGTTAGTGGGGTGAATTTCGAGCAGAGTAACGATATGTTTTCGTACGTGCCCTTTTAGCTGAGGTCAGACCCCTATATATATAGCGTCAGAGGCTCTGCGGGCGACCGTCAGATCGCATATGGCTTAATCTCCGTCGTTGATCTGTGAATCTAGGTTGTGTAGCGCTGCCTCACTATTGGACCGCTCGAGGCCGGCCCAGTCCAGAACAGTTGCCCCCCAAGCCGAAGTCGTCCAGAGGAGCGGGTTCAGGCTTGAGAACGTTTGCCCCCAGTGGAGCGGCCTATCCGTTGCGCGGTCACCTGCCCCTAGTGGAGCGGCCTTCAACAAGTAGCTTAGTTCGTCCAAGCATGCTCGACCTACAGGGTGGTCTACTGAGTCGCGGATCAGGCTCACCTCGCCCCATAGGCTCATGCGGGGCTCAATCGTAGCCCCGCTCTCTGTGCATGGATCGCCCTGGGTGGTCTATTGAGTCGCGGCTCAGGCTCACCTCGCCCCATAGGCTCATGCGGGGCTCAATCGTAGCCTGCTCTCTGTGCATGGATCGCCCTGGGTGGTCTACTGAGTCGCGGCTCAGGCTCACCTCGCCCCATAGGCTCATCCGGGGCTCAATCGTAGCCCGCTCTCTGTGCATCGATCGCCCTGGGTGGTCTACTAAGTCACGGCTCAGGCTCACCTCTCCCCATAGGCTCATGTGGGGCTCAATCGTAGCCCGCTCTCTGTGCATGGATCGCCCTGGGTGGTCTACTGAGTCGCGGCTCAGGCTCACCTCGCCCCATAGGCTCATGCGGGGCTCAATCGTAGTCCGCTCTCTGGAGCCGTTTACCGGATCTCATTCCAGGGGTTTCAATTGAATTTAAGAACAGGGAAATAAACTTTATCTCAAAGTAATAAAAAATGTCTTGTCATATTACTTATGGACGGGCGGTGCTCGATAAAAAACCCTGTGGGAAAAAGAGTGTC
The DNA here is from genome assembly GCA_039519185.1 of Astragalus membranaceus. Taxonomy (NCBI): domain Eukaryota; kingdom Viridiplantae; phylum Streptophyta; class Magnoliopsida; order Fabales; family Fabaceae; genus Astragalus; species Astragalus membranaceus. Next base: position 78,581,609 of record CM076850.1, on the reverse strand, counting down.
CCGCCCGGTTATTACAATTTTATTCTTTTTCATGACGTTCGCTCATCTTCGGGTCTCTCAGTAGTTCCCCTTGCGACTGCTCGCGTGGCCATCGCCCTCTCTTCGTAATTCATGAACCTTTGTGATCGGCGGAGGAATGCGGCCAAGTCTGGGGGTTCGTTTACCCCGACTTCAATTTCGAACAAGCTACCGGTCTTAAGACCGTCTCGCAGGAACCACAACCTCTTGTGATCATCCAATCCTCTTATATTGGCGGCTTCTTCATTAAAGCGTTCCATATATTCGCGGAGCGTCTCGTTCTCCCCTTGCCTGATCGCTTTGAGTACCGCGTGTGATTTTAGTTTCACTCTTGATGCTGTGAACCGAGCAGAGAATACTCTGGCTAATTGATCCCATGATGAGATAGTGTTGGGCCTTAACTCGGTGAACCACTCCAAGGTGGGTCCCTCCAGGGTTAATGGGAGGATTTTGCATTTGACCGGCCCATACGCCCCTCTGTACTTCATTACCAAATCAAAATACCTCAAGTGGGCGTCCGGGTCCTTGACCCCGCTATACATCCCGAGGTCTGAGGGAGGCTTCTCTAGTGCTCGTGGGATGGGATACTCCTCTATGTCGCGAGTGAAGGGTCCCATGTCGTCGCCGCTCATTCTCCTATGAGGTGGTCGGTCCTCGGGGCGACGCGCCCGATGACCACGCCGTTCAGAGGTGGAATCATGGCGACGAGGTCGTGCTGGCGGAGGTTCATTGTAGTATGAACGGGGGTACCTGTCGAGCGATCGGCTCCTTGACCGAGCTAATGAATCAGTGGAGTTGTACGAAGATTCTTGGTAGGTTTCCTCCTCGGGCCAGTAGGTAGGATCGGTCGAAGAGGGTGGTGTCCGTGGTCGAACCTGGATCGCTCCTCGTCCTGTTTGCCTTCTTGGGGGCGATCAATGCACATATGACCTCCTCGGGGGCGATTGATGCCTCCGGGACGAGTTACCTCTGCGCACAGGGGATTCGTTGTCGCGGCGACGTTGCTCAGGTGCGGTATATGCTCTCCCAAAGGCGACATGGTGCGCGATGCGTCTGTCCCTTACGCTCAACAGATCGCGCAATTCCTGTATGATCGCGCTTGGTAGCCCGATTGTTGCTTGATGGGCGGGGGCCATTGGGCGCTAGAGGCAGTATCTTCAGCGTTGGCGGCGTGGCCTTCTGGATTTTGTTGTTGCTGTTGAGGGATCATGGTCGCGTTCCGCAAGCGCGATGCGCCGCGTGGTTGCCCTCGTGGTGGCATGTCAGTCAGGGTGGGAAAGAAGCTCCCACTGTGGTCGCCAATGAACTGGACCCTACTAGGGGCGATTAGTTCCTCTGATTAGATGAGTACCTCACTTTGCTTATGTTGGCTCTTTGACTCAGGTGTGTGAGACGTTGTGAGCGGCCTCGAGCTGTGATTGGTCGCGTTCGGAGCTCCCACAGGGTGTACCTGCAATGGCACTCCAACGCCCAAGTCAGTGGGGTGAATTTCGAGCAGAGTAACGGTATGTTTTCGTGCGTACCCTTTTAACTGAGGTCAGACCCCTATATATATATATATATATATATATATATAGCGCAGAGGCTCTGCGGGCGACTGTCGGATCGCATATGGCTTAATCTCCGTCGTTGATCTGTGAATCTAGGTTGTGTAGCGCTGCGTCACTATTGGGCCACTCGAGGCCGGCCCATTTACTTCAGTGGGCTGCGGCCCAGTCCAGAACAGACTGCATTTAATAAGGCAAATAAGTTAACCATTCAGATTCCAAAACATGACCTATGGGAATTCACAATACAAAGTATAAGAATTCATACCAATTTGCCAGAATTAACATCAGCTGCTGTTAAACGCTTTGATAAAGTATGGTAAAGAGTTGGGACCCTTGAGAGTGAACGAAGGAATTTGTCACCAGGATCAGCATTGTTATTTGGAATAGGAGGATGACCCAACTTAAAAATGTGTGGTGGAGTTGGGTACACGATCTCTTTACCAAATCTATCTTTAACTTTGATGAACATTCTATTCTTCCTAATATAAAAGAATCGAATAGTTCCCCCTCCATGCAAACAATAGTGAAGCCCCATCTCATTCCAACTAGCTGAAAAATATGGGTGGTCATTTTCTTTGCTCACAAGTAGTTGGAATTCATTTCCAACTGGATCCCCCAATATTACTAAGCAGGACACCTTGATGTTTGTGACATCCGTGGCTGACGAGGGCGGGGAGTGATCGCCGGTGCCCAAAAAGTTGGCACGGCAAAGAGCGGCTCCTGGCAGCTTCTAGGCGAAGGGACACGTGAATGAACTGAATACACACCGGAATCAGAGGGATCCTGAGGCTGTGCAGGTATGGGACTGTATAGTTGAAGGAAGGCTTAAAAGAGTTGATTTGGACTACCTATACCAACAAGATGCATCTTCTTTTCGGGAGCCCTTCCCATAAGAACTCCATAGTTAAGCGTGCTTGACTTGGAGTAGTAGTGGGATGGGTGACCTTCTGGGAAGTTTCCTAGAAAGCATGCAAGTGAGGACAACGCATGCTGGAAAGACACGTGTTGGTTTGTGGGGGAAGTTGACAGTTCTGAAAGCAGTCTGGGATGTTACAATGTTGCTGGGCAAACAACTCAGACAGTTTTGCAGTAGGGTATAGTACAAAAATACAGAAAAAATTTATTAGAAGCAAAAGGAAGAAAAATATGAAGCAATATGCAACTGGAAAAGGAATAAACTCAAATAAATTTGATTGTTGGTATTTACATTTTCAGCGAGAAACTCAAGGTAATATCTGTAACATCCGCAAAATAATCCATAGAATTATTTGGGTGTTAACCCAATTAAACCAATTTAGTACTTGACGGGTAAATTTACTGAGTGCTAAAATTATTTATTGGTTGTCATCGGATCGTTAACCGGATAATATGGACCAAGAAAGTTTTGGAATCGAAATAGGAGATTTCGATCGATATGGTAATTTGACCGCGTTACAGCTTATATATTAAATAAATAAATATAAGTGTGTGTGTGTGTGTTAATAAGAAAGGAAAGAAAAGAATTAAGAAAGAAAGAGAGAAAGGATACGAGAGAGAGTTACAGAGGAGAAAAAAAGAGAAAAGGAGAGAAAAGAAGAGAGAGTGGCGTGAGGGAGAAGAGAAGAGGGAGAGAGAAGACTTCACCGAAACGACTTCCGTCCAACACGAAAAATGTTCAGCGCTACCTCCTCTTCGATTTGGTACCAATTACGTGACGATCAGCTCACTCTCTCTCACTTGGCCATTTTAGTGTTTTGGAGGTTTTGGGGGAAATCCGATTTTGGGTTGGTTTTGAAGGTTTAAGTTCGATAGGGACGAACCCAATGATGATGGATCGTTGATTGGAAGCGAGTTGGGTGATTTGGGGATTGAAAATCAAATTGGGGTTTTTGGTGAATAGTGGTTTGAGGTTGAAGAAGATGATGAATAGTGTCCATGGAGGATTTCGAGGAATTCGGCATTCCGGTCAAAAGCGGTTTCGTGATCGAGTGGGAAGCTTTGGAAGCGGATTGGGTGTCGCCGGAGCGGGGAGCGTTCGTGTGGCTACTCGGTGATTTCGGCTCGACCGTGGATCACGCGTCAAGGGTGAGTTCTCCTCACGTTTAGGATTTTACGTTTCGAATTAATTAATTAACTGTTTTATCGCTTTCGCTGGACTGGAATATTGTTTGGTAATTGAATTTGAGAGATTTTGGGTTAAAAACCGATATTTGGAAAATACGTCGCGTTTTGATAAATTCGATTTGATTAAGATTTTGATTGATTGTTTGATGTTGATTGGGTTGATTATATGTGTGTGAAAACTGTTTTCAATCGGAACGAGAATCAGAATTAAGCGGAATCGCGGTTTTCGCGCGAAACCACCAAATTCTGCACTTGACAGACCCCCCTACTGTCAGTCCACGCGCCACTCGCGCGCCACTTGACAGATCCTGCTGCCAGTTCGCGCGCCACTTGCGCGCCACGCGCCACTCGCGCGCCATTTGGCAGATTTCAGCAACCAAACACTGTTTTTCGTTTCGCGATAACTTTTGATCCGGGAACCCGATTGAGGTGTTCTAAGATGCGTTGGAAAGCTTATTCAGAGGCCTAACTAAATATTCTATTTTTAAGGCAAAATGAACTGTTTTTGATATTGAAAATTATGTTGAAAAGTGTCGAGTTAGTATGCGAGAGCGAATGCGGACTTAATGTTTTTTTTTATCGAAAAGAAAGCGGGCTATGAGTCCTATGTGATATTGTATAAATGACGCGGGATGATTGTTAAATCATCTAAACCGGTCTATGGTACGTTCTATTTATTGAACTATGTAATTGACGCGGGATGTTTATTAAGTATACATCTAAACCGGTCTATGATTCTTGATATATGTATATATTATATCTAGTCGAGGTGACGACCTCTATGAAATAGCATACTAGGTGAGGGAAGTCATGAGCCCTTGACCTAGGCCCCTATGTTGTTACTTTTGCCTTTAGACATTGTACACCTATTGGCTATGCGGGGTTCACCTAAGCTTGCGGTAGTTGGTGACGTGCTAGATACTAAAAAGTTTATGTTTGTAATTCATTAATCGAATTACCAGTGAATAATTGCAATTCAATAACAGGATTGCCAGGTTAAGGTTTTATAAATAAACCGAGAGCGTGGTTAGGGGTCTCGGTAGAACTCACTGAGATTGTATCTCATTGTTTAAATGTTGTTGTTTTACAGAGAAACAGGGAAAGAGGAGATCCAAGAAGCACGAGTAGGTTGTACTTGGATGGTTGCTGAAGACTTAGTTGTTGTGCTTAGTTTATGTTTTCCCTTGTATTCTGTGTATCACAATATTATGTATTTTCTTCCGCTTTCTTGTACGATATTGAACACTGTATTTCACTGATGGTTTATGGTCTTATTTATGTTTAAGACTGTTCGGTTGTTATTCAGTGAAAATTTTATAGTGGTGTTCAGTATTTAAACAGGAAATATATCTCTGATGATTTCAATATGGTACACTTGGGTATTTCTACTCGATAAAAATACCGGGGTGTTACAGTTGGTATCAGAGCAGTTCGACCCAGTCGGACTTAGCTTAGGGTTGAGTCGATTCCTTGTTAGTCCTGGTTGTAATTACACTTGTGATGCTAAGAGACATTGAGCCTGATCAACTTAATACTTAGTGCATCATAAGCGAAATTATGGCAGGGTGATCAAGACGTAGTCCTCGACCAAGACCGGAGTCTCCAACCGGTGGATCCTCAGGAAATGCGTCATGACGGTGGAAGCTGTGTTAAAATGGGAACGACTGACACCAGTTGCAGAGATCAGAAGTTCATTGGGTCTAGCTAGTTGTTATAGAAGATTTATCCAAGGGTCCTCAGAGTTAGTTCTTCCCCTTACTCGGTTAACTCGTAAGAGTCAACCGTTTATGTGGGATGCCGAGTGTGAAGAATGTTTTCAAGAGTTGAAGTATCATCCAGTAGAAGACCAGGTTGTAGCAGATGCGCTGAGTAGGAAATCCATTCACATAGCAAGGTTAACAAGGCAAGAGATGGCATTGTTAGAGTCCTTAAATCTAAGTCGGGGTACGTCCATAAGTTTCCACTTTAGTGGCGAAGTGTTAGTTTGTTAACCTCTCCTTTGTGAAGGTTAACAATGAGATTGTATTATGAGATTCTGTTTGTCAGGTCAAACGTGAATAGGGATATGAGAGTGAGGTGTCTGCTGACTGTGCTTCACATTGCGAATAACCATCAAGGGATTAATTGAAGGATCTGCTTGCGAGAGTCTGAAATTTCCGAAGTAAAGCTCGGCGTGCGGTATGGTGGTTTTGAAAAATCATTTTGTGAAATAATCAATTGAAACTATGAGATAACTGTAATGATATATAAAAACACACAGGATAACTACACCAATATATAAAAAAAAAAACACAGGATTAATATTTGTTATTGATAATTAAAATTTTTGAAGACTACTATAAACTACTATCTAAAAAACAATAATATTTAATGACTATTTAAACTACTGATTAATATTTAAAATAAATATTTCTTAGTGATAATCTACAATCTCTCTTTTGCTATCTACTATAATCTAATAATCAACTAAAATAATCAATTGAAACTACGAGACAACTGTACTTATATATAAAAAAACATGAGATTAATATTTGTTATTGATAATTAAAAATTTTGAAGCCTACTACTACAAACCTACTATCTAAAAAATAAGCAGACTTAATGACTATTTAAATTATTAATTAATATTTAAAACAATTATTTTTTATTGATAATCTACTATCTAACAAATATACTATCTACTAAACCAACACGTCTAGCCCAGTGGTCGGGCTACCCTGAGCTACGTAGTGGGGGTCGATTGGGTTTGCTCCCGGGTTCGATTCCCGCCCACGTTAAAAAAGCGTGTTGGCCAGCTAAATCCTTGCCGCAAGTAGCGAGCGGAGATTAGTCCTTCGTTGAAAGCGTTGGGACACTCCGTGGGTAGCCAGCAATGGTCCTAAATCAAAAAAAATCTACTATAATCTACTATCAACTAAAATAATCAATTGAAACTACCAGATAACTGCACTGAGCCACTGATATATAAAAAACACGGGGATAACTGCAGTGATATATAAAAAAACACAGGATTAAAATTTCCATTGATAATTATAATTTTTGAAAACAACTATCTAAAAAAGCAAGAAGGCTTAATGACTATTTAAACTGATTAATATTTAAAACACACGCGACAAATATTTGTCACTAATACCTAAAAAATGACAAATAATTGTTACTCATATATAAAAAAACACGAAATAAATATTTGTTATCGATAATCTACTATCTATCTTTTACTATCTACAATAATCTACTAATCAACTCAAATAATCAATTGAAACTATGAGATAACTGCACTGATACATAAAAAAACACTGGACAACTGCACTGATATATAAAAAAATACAAGAATAACTGCAATGATATATATAAAAACACGGGATAGTTGCACTGAAATATAAAAAAAATGGGATAACAACACTGATATATAAAAACACACCGGATAAATGCACATATTGTTTTTAAATGATACTTTTACATTTTTAGTTTTAATATTTATCAATTTTTTATTTGAAACTCCTTTTTTATCTACTTTAAATTTTTCTTTATTTTCACGGGGTAATGTTCAGACTATTTAAATACTGTCTAAATTCATTCATAAAAAGAACACGACAGCACCTGTCCGTATGCAAGTCATCCTCTATATTTTACAATTGATTTTAGATTAATGAGATTTCAAATTAACGTTTCTATTTGAGGTAATCGTATCACGTAACGCGATCGGCCCGTGCGGATGCGCGTGTATAGTACTAGTATATAAGGAAAGGAAAAAGTAAAACCACCATTGGAAAGACATAGGGAGCCAACAGATTTCATTATGATGTTACACCTGCTACACTGTGAGGAGCATGGCTGGCCAAGACCAGTCAAGCAAGATATGTGATCAAAAAAATCAAAGTTTTATCCAACAACACCAAGACAAAAAAAAACACAATAATTGTAAGAAAGTGATTGCATTATCAAATTAAGACTAACGATACCACAAAAGGGTTCCCAACAAACCATGTCCAAATACCAAAAAAGAAAAGTAAAAGAGCCCCAAATACATAGCAAAAGATAAAATGTCAATGGCTTAAAGTAGGTTCTCAACCCCTAAACACCAAAATAAGGTAAAAGAGCCACAAATACATAGTAAAAGATAAAATGCCAATGGCTTAAAGTAGGTTTTCAAGAACAGGATTCAAGAGGGCTTAGCTAGACATCAAAAGAGACAACCACTTCCTTTCTACATGAAACCCTAGATAGATCTAAAGGACCTTTACAAAGAGATACTTCCTATTCTTCCTAGCAACACCAAACTTGAGAGAATCCCCTGCACTAACACCATTCAGGCCACGAAAGATAGGCCAGCCATCAGTGATGCAGCAATAGCCAGGCTTGACACTGTGCCATTCAAACTTGCAAACCCATTGCCTTCCTCGAAGGTTGACCAATGTAATAGAGGTACACCCAGAAGAAAAAGCAATCCGGCAAAAACCAACATGAAGAAACTGTAAAGAGGAAGGAAAGGCCACTTAAAAAACTAAAGTTAAAACAAATTAAAAAGGAAAGCTAAAAGAGGGGAAAACTGCAAATTTTTATGCATACCAGATAGTGGGAATTAACCTCCTCAGGAGATAAATCTTTCACACAGGAGTGGTGAAAGTGAACAGCATCAATGAAAAGGAACTTATCACCCTCATCATTACCAATAGGCATCCCAAAGCCAACCTCACCAAGGCCAAATCTTCGAGAAGGAGATGGATACGCAACTTGCCTTCCCACCCTATCCCTAACTTGCATGTTGAAAGTAAAAGCATGAGTGAAACTGAGGGTAACCCAGCCACCACTAAGGAGGTTATAAACCTCCCCTATACGGGTGGAACCATGACTGAGGTAAATTCTGCCCTTAGATTCTTTGGTTGAAATAAAAAACAGATTCCCTATAGGATCCAAGAGACGGACAATAACGGGCAGGTTATCATAAAAGTCTAAATAGAACAGAACTGGAAGTTGTTGTTTGGTCTGTGAAAGAAATAAGAAAGGATTAAAAGAAGAACAAAAGAGACAGACACTGGAAAAATTGCCAGGCAAAGAAGGAGATAACTTACAAAACCAGGTACATATTCAAAATGGTATGTATGGTACTTGGAAAGACACTGTTGAACATATTGGTCATTGTCCAAAACAGGAAGAGAATCCATATATCTATGTAAAGATTTGAAAAGGTAAAAAAACAAATGTACAAATAAACGGTGAGACGTAAGACAAAGGCCAAAATAGAGTAAACAACAAACAGATAGGCAATGAGCCTTGGAGACAGTTGATAGATGCAAATAAACAGGAAGTTGAGAATATGGAACAATTGATAGATGCAAATAAACATGGGATATGAAAAGCAGGCAATGAGCCTTAGAGACAACAAACAAATCAAAAAAGAAAACCAAAACAGATAGGCTCGCAGGTAAGCATGGAACCATTGATAGATGCAAATAAACATGGGATATGAAAAGAAGGCAATGAGTCTTGGAGACAACAAACCAAAGCAAAATAAGGAAACCACAATAGATAGATTATGAGACACACAACATACAAATGCAAACAAACATAGCAAGGCAAAAGTACATTATGAGACATGTAAAGATAGTTTAATATGCTAATAATCAAAAGCCAGAACAGTTAATTAGAAGCTAATTAGAAGCCTAATAACGCTAACAACTTAGAAGGCAAAAAAGTTATTAAAAAAAAGATAAGAAAATGTTGCAAGAGAAGAAGAGCAGACATACTTATTGAGATATGCCTAGTAATTCTATTGCTTGTAATTATAGTAGGTGTAGTTAGAAACCTAGTCGAAATGGGCCAGTCGAATAGGCTAGTCGAAATTATGGGCCTGGGCCTGTTTCATTGTATATATATACTGATGTCAGTAGCATGTAATTCTGACCTACTTTTATGAAATTCAGTGCAGCCTTTACCTAATATTATATTGCCCTACTTATTCCTCTTGTCCTTAGCGCCGCCACTTCCTTTTCTTCTCTCTTTCACGTATTTATCCCCAACAAACTGGTATCAAGAGCTTGTTAGATCCTTACAAAATCTATCAAGATTCATGGCAGCGCGAGACAACTCTGGTGGAGGTATTCCGGGGAACCTCCCAATCTTCGACGGAAAGGATTATGAACGCTGGTGTGCGCAGATGAAGGTGCTGTTTCGATATCAAGATGTTCTTGATGTCGTGAAAGATGGTGTTCCACCCTTGGCAGCGAACGCCACTGAAGCGGTGAGGAACAACCACCATTCGCTGAGGAAGAAAGATGGAAAAGGGCTGTTTTTGATTCACCAATGCGTTGATTCCAACATCCTGAACCTGATCATCGACTGTGATTCAGCAAAGGCAGCTTGGGACATCCTAAAGAACTCGTATGGAGGAGCAGATAGGCTGAAGAAGATACGTCTACAGTCGCTCAGGAAGCAGTACGAGGGCTTGAAGATGACAGATGGAGAATCGATTGGAGATTTCATTACGAGGTTAGTAGCATTAACTAATCAAATGAAAGGTAATGGTGAAACTGTGACTGAAGTAAAGAAAGTCGAAAAGGTGCTCAGATCTTTAACCCTGGAATTCGACTACGTTGTTACTGCTATTGAAGAATCCAAGGACCTAGATACATTGAAGTTAGATGAACTTCAGGGTTCCTTAGAGGCGCATGAATTGAGAATAAGGCAGAGAAGTTCAGAGAAAGAAACTGAACAAGCCTTGCTTTCATACTCCTCTAAGAGAAATTGGAAGGCAGGCAACAAGGAGAAGGGTAGAGAAAAGGGATCAAGCAGTAAGAAGAAAGAACAAGGATCTTTCGACAAGAAGAAGGGAGACCTGTCGAAAGTTCAGTGTTATAACTGTCAGCAATTTGGGCATTATAGGAACAAGTGTAAAAACAAGAAAGTTCCTAGGGATAAAGATGCAGAAGCCAAGTTTGTTAATGATGATGACTCAGACTCTGACTCAGAGGAGTTAATGTTGATGGCTGTCGAAGATGAGATTCGACTCGATGTAGGAATTGCTGAAAGTAGCGAGCAAAATAGTGGGAACACTTGTATAAGTGGATTCACTTGTGATGCTCAAAATACTTGTGCGATGTGTGTGTGGCAGGGCAGTGGAAACACTGGTAATGCCTCCAACATTGCCAGCAATGATAATGAAGAATTGTCATTCATGACAGCTACTGACCCAGAATTACTGTTGTTGAAGGCTGATACAAATTCGACTGAAGAGAAGTCTGTCGAATGGTATCTCGACACAGGATGCTCAAATCACATGTGTTGTCACAAGGAGTGGTTTGTCGAACTGGAGCAGATAAGCAAGAAGATAAGGTTTGCAGATAACAGTAGAGTTACTGCTGAAGGAGTAGGTACCATAAAGTTCCTGTCGAAAGATGGTAAGTGGTGCTACATCCAAGGGGTATTTTATGTACCAGATATGAAGAGCAATCTGCTAAGTATTGGGCAGATGATCGAGAAGAAATTCACCGTCGAAATGGGTGATAACAGTCTCAGCCTGTTTGATTCGACCAAGAAGTTGATCCTGAAGGTGTTAATGCAGAGTAACAGAACCTTCAAGATCAAATTGCAAGTAGTCGAAGAACATTGCCTCAAGAGTACTGTCGAAGAGGAGCACTGGAAGTGGCACAGAAGATTTGGCCACCTCAACTTCAAGAGCTTGAGTCAACTACATGAAAAGAAGATGGTTCATGGGTTGCCTGCAGTAAAAGTACCTGTCGAAGTTTGCGAGAGTTGTTGCAAGTCGAAGCAACCAAGAAACTCGTTTAAATCAGAAGTACCTAGCAGAGCAGAGAAGAAGCTAGAGGTGATATTTTCTGATGTTTGTGGTCCTTTCGAAGTATGTTCCTTAGGAGGGAATAAGTACTTTGTCACCTTCATTGACGAATACACTAGAATGTCCTGGGTGTATTTGATCAAAAGGAAGAGTGAAGTACTAGAAATATTCAAGAAGTTTAAGGTAATGATTGAAAAGCAGAGTGAGTGTGAAATCAAAACCCTTAGAAGCGATGGAGGTGGTGAGTACAATTCTCATGGATTTGTCGAATTCTGTGAGAAAGAAGGAATTGTGCATGAAGTCACTGCACCTTACACGCCTCAGCATAATGGTACTGCTGAGAGGAAAAACAGGACCATCCTTAACATGGTAAGAAGTATGTTGAAGGAGAAGAAGCTACCTCATAGTTTATGGGGAGAACTTGTAGCCACAGCAGTGTACATTCTGAACAAATGTCCCACAAAGAGATTGACTGGAAAGACACCTGAAGAAGCTTGGCTAGGAAGAAAGCCAAGTGTCAAGCATCTCAGAATAATTGGCTCAGTATGCTATAGACATGTCCCTGAGCAACTAAGAAGCAAGCTGGATGATAGAGCACAACAGATGATCCTTGTTGGCTATCATTCGACAGGAGCATACAAACTGTATGATCCTGTGCAGAAGAAAATAGTGAAAAGCAGAGATGTCGTAGTAGATGAGTCGAAACATTGGAACTGGGAAGAAGGCTGTGAGAAAACTACAATGATGGACTTCGACGAAGTCTCTGATCGAGATAATCAGAATGAAGAGGTCGAAACTGAAGAGCCAGAAGAACCCATTGCTGTCGAACCTTTAAGGAGGTCGCAAAGGGAAAGGCAGAGATCAGTAAGACTAGAAGGATTCGACACTTACCCAGATTCTGCTATTACAGCAAAGGGAGACCTGACACACTTTGCACTAATGGCAGAAGCAGAACCAGTGAGCCTGGAGCAAGCCCTTAGTCACAAGCAGTGGAAGGAAGCAATGGTTGACGAGTTGAAGCCAATCGAAAAGAATGATACTTGGAAGCTAGTCGAACTTCCAAAAGAAAAGAAAGCCATAGGGGTGAAGTGGGTCTTCAAGACCAAGGTCAAGCCAAATGGAGAAGTGGCCAAGTACAAGGCCAGACTAGTAGCCAAAGGGTTCCTGCAGAAACCTGGTTTGGATTTCAATGAGGTCTTTGCCCCAGTAGCCAGGATCGAAACCATAAGATTGGTAGTAGCATTGGCAAGTCATAGAGGCTGGCCCCTGCATCAACTGGATGTAAAGTCAGCATTTCTGAATGGACCTCTGGAGGAGGAAGTCTATGTTTTTCAACCACCTGGTTTTGAGTCGAAGGGTAAAGAAGACAAAGTCTATAAGCTGGAGAAGGCCCTGTATGGGCTCAAGTAAGCTCCAAGAGCGTGGAACAAGAGAATTGATGGATTTCTCTTGGCTCAGAAGTTTATTAGATGCACTAATGAACATGGAGTGTATGTGAAGAAGAATGGAACTTCGACTCAGTTGTTGTTGTGCCTGTACGTAGATGATCTACTTGTAACTGGCAGCAATGAAGTCGAAGTCGAAGCCTTCAAGAAAGTGATGATGTCAGAATTTGAAATGAGTGATCTGGGACATCTATCATATTTCTTGGGGATGGAGTTTACCAAGACAAGTAAGGGTATACTCCTGCACCAGTCGAAGTATGCAGCTGATATCCTGAAAAGATTCGACATGAGCAACTGCAAGGAAGTTTCGACACCATCAGACACTAGCTGCAAGCTGTCGAAAGACGACGAAGGGATTGAAGTAGATGCCACCTTGTTCAAACAGATTGTGGGCTCCCTGAGGTACTTGTGCAACACTCGACCTGACATTATGTTTAGTGTCGGAATGATCAGCAGATTCATGGAGAAGCCGAAAAGCTCTCATATGGTAGCAGCAAAAAGAGTACTAAGGTATGTAAAGGGAACACAAAGTTATGGTATTCTGTTCCCTAGCAAGAGTGTGTCGAAGAATGGTAATGAAGTGCTTGGCTACACTGACTCCGACTGGAGTGGAGACAGGAGTGATCGAAAAAGCACAAGTGGGTATGTCTTTATGTACGGTTCGACACCCATCTCTTGGTGCTCGAAGAAGCAAAGTATTGTTGCGTTGTCCTCCTGTGAAGCAGAGTATGTAGCTGCTTCCTTTGCAGCATGTCAAGCATCATGGCTGAGCATGCTACTGGTCGAAATTGGAGTGCACAGGGTCGAAGCAATGAAATTGTTGATTGACAACAAGTCTGCGATAGATGTCGCAAGGAACCCTGTCGCACATGGAAGGTCGAAGCATATAGAAACCAGATATCACTTCCTGCGTGATCAAGTAAACAATGAGAAGCTGAATCTGGAATATTGCTGTTCGGAACTTCAAGTAGCTGATGCAATGACCAAGCCATTGCAAAAGGGAAGATTCGAAGAACTGAGAACAATGCTTGGAATGATATCGCTCAGCAATGTGAATTAGGAGGGAATATTGAGATATGCCTAGTAATTCTATTGCTTGTAATTATAGTAGGTGTAGTTAGAAACCTAGTCGAAATGGGCCAGTCGAATAGGCTAGTCGAAATTATGGGCCTGGGCCTGTTTCATTGTATATATATACTGATGTCAGTAGCATGTAATTCTGACCTACTTTTATGAAATTCAGTGCAGCCTTTACCTAATATTATATTGCCCTACTTATTCCTCTTGTCCTTAGCGCCGCCACTTCCTTTTCTTCTCTCTTTCACGTATTTATCCCCAACAATACTGACCAAAATGTAGAGCGCCAACGAAGAGCAGCACCGAAGAAATAGGCTGCGAAAAATGGAAAGAAGACAATGAGAAACGTTTTGAAATAAGAAAGAAAGAGAAAACAATGGAGCTGAAGTGAAAATAGCACTGCAGAGACGCGAAGAGCAGGGAGAACGAAAATGGAGCATAGGCGGAGATTACAAAGACCATAAACATCGAAAAGAGGAAATCATGATTACAAATGAATGGCACAGAGAAGGTTAGCTTGGAGAAGCACACAAAGGAGTATTGGGAAGCGGAGATTTGTTCAGGCAACCACACTCCACGGAGTGAATAAACAGTGCAAATTACGAACAGAAGCGTCAAGGAAGAGTGCTGCTACAAAGAAAACAGGGAAGCACATACACGTGGCAAAAACGTGAGGGCTCGGAAAGAAGAAAACTAAACGCGTTCAAAAAAAAAACCTGAAAGAAGCAAACACGTGTATGAAAAAAACTGATATCCCACCCTCACCTCTTTACCGATGAAATCTGCTGATGCAAAGAAATCTGCTGCTCCCGGATTCTTTGCTGGAACCACCATATCACCCTCTGTTTCTTCCATCTTCTTCGACGACTCTTCCATTCCTTGCTTGACCAAACCCTAGTTGGCAACAGCGAATCAAAGGCAGCCAACGAAGACCACATGCCGGCATTCTACTGGCGGGAGATTTGGCGGGGCAAGGCGGGAAGCGCGGCGAGCAGGCAGAGCTGGAGGTCCACGTGGAGAAGACCTCAAGTTGTAAATGTAGAGATTACTAATTTTGATAATGATTTGAACATTCCTAAGTAATTTTTTGATACTTATCGTGAAAAGCAGCGGAAGATGGGGAGAAATTAGTTGGACAAAATGATCTAATAAGAAACCTGAAGACACCATGTGAGCCTCCCCCAATTTAGCTACCCAAACAATTTGAGTTTGAACTTGTTGGAACATCAATACCTTATCTATTAACTAATCAACAATCATTTTGTTATAAGGCATAATAGAAAACTACATCCAATTAACTTCCCTCATAACAATCCTAAGGAAAACACAGGAATAACAAAAGTGAAAGGAGGTGTAAGTGTGTAACATAGTTGAGATCACTTCTTCTACCGTGATGCTAGTGTGTCAAATTTTTTTACCTTAAAAGGGATTTTAAGGTGATATCACTGTATGAAGTAGTTTTTCCAAGAGTTTATACCTTGCAGAAAATTTATGTGAGATATTTTTATATTTATATTCCGCATTAGATAGTTAAGCATTAAATACCAAGAAGGGAGTGCTACATTCTTGGGTTCTAACTCACCCTCGGATTCTAGTAATTGTGCATTTTTTGTCATAATTAATAGGCTTAATTACAGTTTTGGTCCCCCTATTTTCACTAATTCACGATTTTGGTCCCTCAAGTTTTAATTTGACGATTTTGGTCCCCCTATTTTCCCAATTTGAAAAATCATAGTCCCCCTCTTAAATAAGTCAAAATTGAAACTCAGTTTGACTCAGTCATCCTACGTGGCAGTCCACGTAGACTGCCACGTAGACGCACCCCCACCCCCCCCACCCACCCCCTCCACTGTTCATCTTCCCCTCCCCGTCGCTCTCGCTCTCCCTCCCCTCCCCGTCGCTCTCCCTCCCCTCCCCGTCGCTCTCGCTCCCCCTCCCCGTCGCTCTCGCTCTCCCTCCCCTCCCCATCGCTCTCCCCCTCCTTCGTCGCCTCCCTTCGCAGATCTCTCCCTCCCCTCATGCGTCGCTCTCCCTCCCCTCCTCTCTCTCTCTCTCCCTCTCTCTGCGCGTAGATCTCTCTCTCTCTCTCTCACTCTCGCAGATCGCAGATTTGCGATCCTCTCCTCTCCCCGTCGCGTCGCTCTCGGTGGTGGGTTGGTTTGGGGTGGGGTGGGATGGGGGTGGGGTGGGGTCGGTGGTGGGTTGGGGTGGGGTGGGGTCGGTGGTGGGTTGGGGTGGGGTGGGGTGGGGTCGGTGGTGGGGGTGGGGTGGGGGGCAGTCCACGTGGGCTGCCACGTAGGATAAGTCAATCAAAATTGGGGTGGGGGACCTTGATTTTACAAATTGGGAAAATAGGGGGACCAAAATCGTTAAATTAAAAGTTCAGGGACCAAAATCGAGAATTGGTCATAATAGGGGGACCAAAACTGTAATTAAGCCTAATTAATATTTTGAAGAGTAAAGGCTCAAATTCGTCCCCGACAATTTTTTCGCGGGACGAATTCATCCCTGACAATTTTTTCGAGACACATTGGTCCCTAACAATTCTAAAACGAGACACGTTAGTCACTCTATCCATTTAACCGTTACCAACTAAACGTCTCCTACGTGGCACGTTAAGTGCCACGTTGTCACGTTAGATGCCACGGATGCGTTATTTTGGGCCAAATTCGTCCCTGAAATTACAAATTTAATAAAGGGATGAATTAGTCCCTGACAATTTTTGGGACAAATTCGTCCCTGAGTCATCTTCAACCTTAAAACTGTGGTTTCCGAAACCAGAAACCATTTTTCTGCCATTGAAGGAGAGAAGGACGCACATGAGAGAGAAAAGGCCCAAAAATAGTTGTCCCTGTAAATTCTCAAGTGATCAATTTCAAATGACATAAATGGAAGGAAACGAAAACGTGATCTGTAATGGAAAATGGGGCAACCTAGAAAACGTGGGTGGATCTGATTTTGATTTGGGTTTCTTCAATTTTGATTCGCAAAACGAAAACGTGGGTAAATCTGAGCTATTTCTTTTATTTTGATTTGAGTTTAGGGTTGAAGATTGGCGTTTCTGTTCTTTGGATTCAACCGATTTTGATTTTGATTTGGTTTTATATTCTTCAATTTTGATTTTGACTTGGGTTTAAGGGTTGGTTTTTGTTCTTTTCGATTTTAATATGTTAAGAATCACGCCCCTGCATTACTCCTTCTGGCATGTTAAACTTGGTTTCTTTTCTTTTCAATTTTAATTTGTCAAGCATCAGATTGAGCTTGGGTGATGTTTTATGGTCTCCTTCAATGGCAGAAAAATGGTTTCTGGTTTCAGAAACCACAGTTTTAAGGTTGAAGATGACTCGGACGAATTTGTCCCAAAAATTGTCGGGGACTGATTCGTCCCTTTTTTAAATTTGTAATTTCAGGGACGAATACGCATCTGTGGCATCTAACGTGACAACCTGCCACTTAACGTGCCACGTAGGAGACGTTTAGTGAGCTAGTAACGGTTAAATGGATGGAAGGACTAACGTGTCTTGTTTTGGAATTGTCATGGACCAATATGGCTCGAAAAAATTGTCAGGGACAAATTTGGGCCTTTACTCTATTTTGAAAATTGGACAAATCCAACATGTTCAACCGATAATCAGTCAATTTGATAGGTGGTTCAACCCCACCCATTTAAGCCGCGGCCTGGTTGAACTACCAATAATCTGTTTAAGTTGAATCTAAGTTGAATCGTTTTGAACTATTAATCAAATCGAGTTGAATCATCTTGATTGTTTTTATTTTTGGTTTTTTACTTGATCCCCAAAAATTTTCTTTTTTGGTTCAAGAGGCTGGCCAATGGCCACATAGAGAGAAAATGGGGAATAGAAGTGTCGCATATCGGATTCAAACCCGAGAGTAACCGAAAGATGTCTCTAGCTCCAACCAACTGAGCTACATCACTGGGACTGATCCAGCTAAAGATGTCCCATATTTAGCACTTATTTATTCAAATCGAGTTGAATCATTTTGATTGGCATACAAGTCAATGATGCAGCTAATTACATTTATCTCATAATGATATCAATCTCTACGGGAATCGAACCCGGGAGCACCGAGTCGACCTCTCGTGTCCCAGGGTTGATTAAGCCATTGGGCCAACGGTGTTGGTTAACAATGCAATGAATTTAATATAATATAGGGTATATACGTTATAAAACAATTTTTTTAGGGTCTTTGGCCCCGCTCCAATGTCAAGGGGAAAGGAGCCCTGGATAATCCAGAGTTCGGCCGGGAGGTAAGTAAAGTTTGACTCCAATTTGTTCCATCGCCCAGGATCCAACCCGGATACTAGCCAAGTCCACCCGGAAAACAATTTATACGTAAATTGTTAGATCATAATAAGTAAATATTTTAAATTACTGAAGATTTCGTTTTCTTTTATTAAAGAAAAAGGTTAAACCAAACCTATTTTCAATGTAACATAGAATATGAAGTCCAAAATAAACATGTTAATTGAGTGCCGCTACATATTCTTTTTAACACAATTTTCATTCAGTGTTGGTTGCTTTGGTAATTTCAGTGATATGGGTATGTCGACTCCTGGGTTTGAACCCGAGTGTGACCGGTGGTAGTGTGCGTGCGTAGTATTTATTTACTATTTCATCTTAAGTAAACTAAACAAATATTTTTTTAACACAATTATTAGTCGAAGTTCACATGCATTCCACTTAGGCAGGCAATGCAATAATGCATAACGTTCTAAGTTCTCAATTTTTTTGACTCAACTAAGTTCTCAATTACTTCAAGGTGAATTCGAGCATGCCTACACTTGTGAAATTTAGATGGCTATACTTGTGCATGTGTGGAACCATAACGAGTACGAGTACTTCCGCCACCAAGAGCCATGATATTGTTGGATTGGACTGAATAGTTGAACTTGAAATCTAGAAGTATAATATTAATAGTCTATAGATCCGTGTAAGAATTACTCAATTGCAACTGGATTTGATGGTCGAAACACTATGCAGTCAAAACTACCAAAGCTTCTATTTCTACCACCTTTGCTCATATTGCTTACTATTAGCCTATTAGGCGGTATAAAATGCCCGTGAAACCGAAAAGTAACAAAGTGCACTTGACTTCACTTTTCATATGTAATATGTACAACCTAGAGCTTTCACACAGATGAACTTTCCACAAGGAAGACTCTGGTTTCAGTAAGGATGAAAGTCTCTAGAATAGCAGTCTCACTCTATTAAATCCTAGAAAAAATAAATATGTAAATAAATAGTTGTCATCTAAGCTGAAAGATAGAAAACAAAAACGAATTACCGAGCCACATCTCATTGCTGCTAAAATGATGGCAAAATATTGTGGTAATCACATGATTGTCGTGTCAGTATTAAAAATGTCGTTACTTTTTTCTCCTGTCATTCCACCTATTTGACCATATTGCTAGGAGAAACTTAAAAGCCTCTTTAGCTATGTCATGAAATAGAAGGATTCGAGTCATTGGGCGATTCCTTGGAGCTTTTAATCATAAGATCATAATTGATAGATGCTAGCTGAGACAAGTTCTGTAAGAAAATAAGTTACAAAATTAATTTCTTTAATCCATGTGACAAGGAAAAAATCATCTTTGATATGGTATTTGCAGCCAAAAAAGTATAGATATGAGGATCTAACCAATGAGACTACAATATAACCTCATTGTTTAAGCCTTTTAGGGGAACAATATGTCCTTTTTTAGATATTTGCGGTAAGGTCTTGAGACTACAATATAACCTCAATGTTTAAGCTTTTTAGGGGAACAATATAAATATTTCTAGCACTATCAAATTAAAATTACTTAACCATAAAGGGAAGTGAGATGAAAAAGGAAAAAGAGGCACTTTCTTCCTATAAGCATGCCAATTCTAGAATA
Source organism: Astragalus membranaceus (assembly GCA_039519185.1). Lineage (NCBI taxonomy): Eukaryota > Viridiplantae > Streptophyta > Magnoliopsida > Fabales > Fabaceae > Astragalus > Astragalus membranaceus. Next base: position 78,561,722 of record CM076850.1, on the reverse strand, counting down.
CATTATAAAACTATAGTGCACTAGTATACCCTATTAACATCACAGTCGAATTTCTGTATTTATGTGAATAGAATGGAATCAATGATAACAAAAATATATTTTAATTTGCTAAACTGACATAATTATAAACATCCATGTGTACATACGTTGGACCTGTTACAATGTATTATTACATTATAACTGTACAATTACTGTATAAGTAGCCAACTACTACTTGATAGTTTTTTTTGACTCAACTACTACTTGATAGTTATTCATACAACAAAATGCAATAATTTAGACATTATATGACGAATTATATTCACAAAAGATAACATCAGGCATGATAGGTATTACCTTAAATGAGAAGTTGCTAAATGAGTACTGCACCTCAAGAGCTGGATTACCAAAGTCTGCTAAACTACCACATTCATCACCCTGCTTGATAAGTATATAGTCAGAAGAAGTCATGGTAAAAAAGGGATGCCATAAAATTAATATCACATGGAATTGATGTTTCGGACCAAATAAAAATTCAATTTCAAAGGTGGGAAAAATAATTGATGTGCACACACTTGTTGCTTACAAGCTTGTGGATTCTTTCATATGTAATTTTCCATTCAGTGAAATATAGGTTTAAAACCGCAATGCAATTTCATATTTTATGTTCAAAAAACTGAAACACACCATCTACTTCAAATTATTAAGCATATCAAATTAGGACTGGGTAAATCCTTGGGTGCAAGTATACATCAGGTCCACAGCTAAAAGGCTCTAGGTAATTCATAGTCCATAGGTACTAAAATTAAAATGTATTCTTACATCTTCATCTAATAAATCGCTGCCTGAACCACTGCTGCATGTGTCAGTGATGTCATCAAAATCACTACCTCCAGTACAATGTTCATCCTCTGGATTCCAAATATACCGGCTCATAAAATAACTTGTATCAAGAGCTTCTGCCGAGGGTATGAACATAGCCTGGAGAAAATTGGGGTAGATCCCAAGTGTGAGAAATCAAGAGATATAGCACAAACATAACAAACTCTCAAAAAATAAAACTGATGACCTTCTGCCTTGCCAGCGTATCCCAATTAATATCCTTGAAATAAGCGTGGCGTTTAACCTGCCAACAAAATTACATAGTTGCCTTTTGTGTAAATGTAATACCATAATCTGTAAGTACTCCATTTTTAAAAGGAAATAAATAACTCACTTCCGTAGCTCCTGTTGCACCTAATCTTTGGACTGGATTTTCAATTAATAATCTGAAAGAGAATTTCACTGTCAGCCATAACCAACATAACAGGAATCATAACCAACAAATGGCATAAGTCATGTAATATCCTTTAGAGGTATCATGGGAGTGTCGAACGATTGAAGAAGCTACTTATACTATTTAATTAACAGCATGTTTCCTCAAATTGATCTTTCTTGTCCTGGCAGATTGTGTTTATTTTGAAAGTCACTGCCTCAGCTAACCAGATCTCAAGTGTGTTGTCAGATTGCCGTTGATAACACTTGTAAATTTAAACATGGAAACTTATCAACTTGTGTCACAGTCTACCTCTATTCTCCTATTCCATCCTATCCACATGCATATCTGCATGCAAAGCTGGTGTGTGCGGGCATGTGAAGTCTCACAATTATCCATTTTCCTCATACGCATTCTTGTATTTCCTTTTTTCTTCTATTCTGTGATTTATTATACAGGTAAAAATATAATGAATTCATGTCACAAATGTTCAACAAAATAAAGGATGTAACAAACCCCTTGGAAAAAATGCTTCAGTTATCTTGGTTTGTATTTGGTGTTTTACAGAACCTTGACCACAGGTAAGTTTCATGTAAGCTTTGATCACATAGTTTAGCATTAAGGATATCTTGCACACCGTACTCAAAAAGATAAGCACATAAACAAACCTTTTCACAATGCACATGCTAAACACTGAAAAACAACTAATCTACAAACCATTTACTATGTACTTAATCTTTCAGTGTGTATACCAGCAGCACCAGTATGCTTTCCTTATTATCAAACGTATTGAGCAAATCCTCTAGCTCTACATATAAACTTTTACTAAGCTTTTGATGGCTAGAGTTGGTATTTACTGAGGCAAACATGAACAGAATGTCCAGATTACTTTTATAGCTTCTTAGCATAATCTTGTTAATCCATCCATAAAATGCATGCTAACTTTGATGATGCTTACTTATTCATCAAATCGTATGCTTCATAGCTGATCTCCTCAGGAATCCTCGGCCATTGTATGTCTCTGTTCATTATGTTATCAAAAATTTCCTGCAAAACAAAAACCCATGAGCATTATGTGGTTTAGATATACATCCATATTTTCAAAACGCAGAGTATTTTTTGTTTAATTTCTTAAGTTCCAACAAATCCATAGGTACAAATATAATATAATATAATATAATATAATATAATATAATATAATATAATAATGAAATAACAAATCAAAACAAATATAACCATATGAAGAGCATTAAGTAAAAATGCAAAACGTGGATAGCCCAAACTAAGGTACCAGATCTTGTTTTGAAAACTAGACCCAACTTGTCCAATCTATTTAACTCCAAAAGACTGATTGATCACAACCAATGGAGAACCAGTTGAATTGATAAAGAACCGGGGGAAAACTCTGATGAAGAATCGGTTGTATCTACTTTTATTTTATTCTTTTGAAATTTGTATAAAAAATTAATTCAATTAAAATAAAATTAACCCAATAAAGGCCCAATTTAAAGTGGCAACGATCTATCTATGTGGTTCAAGTATGAATTTATATTATTTTTTTTATGAAAAGATGAATTAATATTACTTAGCATCTCATTTATCTTTCAAGTTATAACAGTCATTTTAGATTAACTTCAATTTTTATCTAACTTGAGCTACTTATGAATTTATCTTGATGTAGTAAGTATTAATTAAGATATTAAATAATTTTAAAAAAACACTATTTAATTACTTCATCCATCCTTGATTGTAAGACCCTTTTGACCAATGCATAAAAATTAAGGAAATGATTATTTGCAATAAATTTGTCAACAATGTGTGCTTTCTTTCCAAAATTACTCTTTAGTAATATTTTCCACTTAACTAAGGAATTGTCTCGAGTTTTAAAACAACTAGGGTATCTTTGTAAAAAAAAAAATAGATTATGCACCTAGAAATTTGGAAAGGGACATGTAAAAAGGGACCACAAAATTTTAAAAAAGAGTCTTATAATGAGGGACAGAAGTTGTATAACCGACTCGGCTATGGCCTATGGTTGAAACTTGAACCAATGAATTGTAAACCAATACCATTACCGGTTTAATGACCAATGTTGTTTTCAAAAATTTGTACCAGCAACAATGAGTAAAACAAGATGCAGCAGACAACCCAGGGAATACAATTTAGGAAAAAACTGTCAACTAGAACTGATCATACCATGCCAATAACTTTTCTGCGTTTCATAAGTCAACTAAGCAGTGCCAAAAGGTTTTGATCATAGTGATACAATTAATGTTTGTGATGCAAAGATAACTTTTTAAGGCATTGTCTCGAGTTTTAAAACAACTAGGGTATCTTTGTTAAACAATAGATTATGCACCTAGAAATTTGGAAGGGGACATGTAAAAAGGGACCACAAAATTTTAAAAGAGTCTTATAATGAGGGACAGAAGTTGTATTACCGACTTGGCTATGGTTGAACCAATGAATTGTAAACCAATACCATTACCAGTTTAATGACCAATGTGGTTTTCAAAAATCTGTACTAGCAACAATGAGTAAAACAAGATTCAGCAGCCAACCCGGGGAATACACCTTCGGAAAATATTGTCAACTAGAACTGATCATACCGTGCCAATAAGTTTTCCCCATTTCACAAGTCAATTAAGCAGTGCCAAAAGGTTTTGATCATAGTGATACAATTAATGTTTGTGATGCAAAGATAACTTTTTTTATCACAAAATCAGCAAGATGACCAGCAATTATCATCAAATTTTAAAATTTAATTCAGTTGCAGTAGACATGAACCCACCCAAATTGTAGGTACCATCAATGCACAAAATAATGTTCAGAACTTGTTGCTCAGAATTAAGGTCCTAGTGTCTATCACATGTAACCTAAATATTCAAAATCCAAAACATGACAATATCAATTCAAAACTGTCATTCTATTCAATCAAGAATGTTTACATGCAATTTTTGAGCAGGTAAGCATTGCACAAGGAATAATGACACATCACGATGACCTTAAATTGCTTGAGGCATACTCTTATATGGCATACAAATTGAACTAGATTTCTACTCAAATAAGGCATCCAGATTGATATTGTTGTTTATGGTGTCAAAACTCAGTCTTGACTGTATTAAACATTTTAAAAAATATAAAGGATATTGATAATGGCATGAATCAGATAAGTGAAAGCTAAAGGATAAGGTACCAGATTATCAAATGCTAGGGGAGGGGGTGTTTGCATCCAAACAATCCAAACAGAAACCAAAATTTGGTCCAAAAAAACGAAAATCTATTTTTATTGGATGTTGTGGACCACTTTTAGTGGACACTGATTGGATTGGATTGGATTTAGGTTTCTGGTTTTAAAACTGAATCAAACCAAATATATAAAGTTTAATAATTATTTATTTTATTATTAGTATAGAAGTTGTAGCAATCTATTATTTGTTGATTTTTGTTATTTTAATAACACTTATTAGTTCAATTTGATGTAGTTTTCTACTAATTTTTTTCCAAACATAAAACTGATGCTTGTTATGTTACTTTGTAATGTTTATATTTTTGGATTCAGATTTAATATTGGAACAATCAAATACAAACTGCACCGCAACTTGCTTTCATTTTTGGATCGGATGACTTTTTGGCAAATCTGATTCAAACAAATCCCCAAACCTCTCTATGAAATGCTACTTTCATTAGACACAACTAGCCACATACGGATAGCGAAAATGTAATAAAATTAACAAAAGAAAACTTTAATAAAATATGTAGGGTGATTGGAAAAATTTAGAAGCCTGTATGGCATAATTATATATAGTGGTTAAAATGTGTGCAAATCAAATAGAATGCGAACAGGTGATCAAACCCCCCAATGGATAATTGCATTTCTATTAAAAACATATGACGAAATTAGAGATGTTAATAACTAATCTGAGTCAATGAAAACCGCAAAACCAAACCAAAAAGATGAAAAACCAACTAAAACTCAAAACCCAAAAAGAATATCGAACTTTTTTGATTAGATTGGTTCAGTTTTCTGAATCAATCTTGAAAACTACTCCACTCTATTCAAGACTACTTAAAGTCATATATAGTTTTTCCCGTAAAAGAATCATATTGCTCATACTTCTATTAGCAATTCATAATACCAAATCCAGCGGAATAAATATGCCGTATTAGTGTAAGACCCAATTTCACTTCTTCCACGTCAATCATTACTATTTGTTTCATACCAGCTATCATTTTCCTTCTAAGTATATCATTTTAAATTAGTTGTAAATTTCAAAATTTGCTTCCATGTCTCATGCATTATACTAAAAAAGAAGTTTTAATAGAGTTTAATTGGTATGCAATGTCCTCCAAAAAAATGGTATGCATTGTCGGTGTAAAGTTTTTTACATGGCATGAATGAATTTTAAGGTAGTTGGAATAAGATTCAAACATTGTTATTGATATATATAGAGAGAGAGAGTTTAATTTATATATACTAACTGTGTATAGAGGCCTTTACATCAACTAGGGGTGTGCAAAAAGTATGGTTAACCGGCCCAAATTTAGTAACTGGACCACACCACTCCAAAAAAACCCAGAACCATTTTTATGGTTTACAAACCAGACTCATTTTTAAAAGTAAATCAGTAGCCCAAAACCAATTTCTGAACCGGTTTCTAATGTTGAACTTGATTTAACCTAATAGCTGTCTCACTAGTCTTATGCGAAGCTCTTCAACGAGAAGAGGACAACACTTCGAAGCTGAATGCGAAGTCAGAGAAGCTATCGGATCTACTGAACTTAGTGGAATCATTCGCAAAGGTGAAGAACTTGGAAGTTAGAGGAACGCTTTCTATGCTGGAAATTATTCTTCCTCTTATTGCGATGCTTGATTCTCAAGACCTGATGATTCTCAGATCGCTTCTCTCTATCCGTTGCTTAATCTCAGAATTGGAAACGATGCGTTAGTTTTTTCCCCTTTTTTATGGTTCTATTTATTATTTTTACATTATATTTTTGCTTGAATTGAGGAGTTTTTATTACTATTAATTAATAGTAATTACTATTAATTACGTTATTACTATTGCTTGGATTGATATGTCGTATTCCTAAATTTGCTTTTCTATTTCTCATTTTGGTGGCTAATTTTCATTTATTCAGTTGTTTTCATTCATTAATTCAATGATAGTTTGTTGGCAGCCATTAATTCAATGGATTTTTGACAAACATGTGAAATCGATTTTACTCATTGATTATTCTGTGTATTTATTTAATTCTTAAAATGACAAACATGTGAAATCGGTTTTCAAACAGATTCTGGTTCAGTTGAGTAAAATCAGTTTTCAAACAGTTTGAAAATAGAAAACCAGTTCAAATATGGAAACCGGTTTAAAACCGGTTTGGAACCGAACCTAAACCAGATTGAGAGAAAAACCAGATTTTTGCAAAAATGGTTCTGCAAACCGAACCAGACTATATATATGGTGCAGTTTGGTGCAGTTTATGCACCATGCCCCTAACATCAACTTCCAATCACAATTCACCATTTAGCCACGTCAGTTTATTTTCAATTAAAATAAATAAAAAAACGTAAAATAAGTCAAAGTAACCGCTATGTCACTTCTTCAATGTTCTTCTAACCTGATTCCTCCCATGAGCGGTTACTTTGACTAATTTTCCAATTTTTTTTATTTTAATTGAAAATAATGTGACGTGGCTAAATGGTGAAATGTGATTGGAAGTTGGTATAAAGACCCCTATACACAGTTGGTGTATATAAATTAAACTCATATATATATATATATATATATATATATATGTATATCAATTTATGGATGACTGACAGTGCAAAAAATCTTACACCGACAATGCATTCCGATAAAATACTTCAATAGAAATGTTTAAAATACATAAAATATGACAACACAATTAACAAAACTAGAAAATAGAACACAACACAAGTAAACAGGTACCTTATTAGTTAAAAATGCTAGTTGCAATATTGTGTAAATCTTATTTTAGTCTAAAATAAACTAAATCAGCTTTAGGTTTGTAACAGTCGTTTAACGGATGTAATATTTGATACTTTAAATTATCTTTTTCCTAAAATTCAATGTATATTTCATGACTTACTAAATATGTCATAATTAAATAAAATGAAAACTGAAACCACTTCAGATTGGTTGAAACCAACCAATTGGATGATTAAATAAGAAAATGGGTGTAATTGGATCCCATGGTTTTTTTCCTTCGAAACCAATCCAATCCAATTCAAGAACACCATGGAAAAAAGGGGTCCAATTACCTGTGGGTGTAATTGGACCCCTTTTTTCCTTCACTCCACTTAAAAGGAACAGACAAAAAACATAAAGTTGTATAATCTGTAGCTTCGTTATATCTTTACCTACCTGTGGATGTTCTGCATTAAAAGGTGGAATACCCACAAGAAGCTCATAAAGTATGACACCCACGGACCACCAATCTGCAGTTGCACCTACAGTAATGCAAGATTATATAAGAATGTATGTAAGATAAAAAGAAATTAGAAAAAATAATAATTTATTTACTTAAAAATGAATTGGCTAGCTAAAAGCATTTTTCGCATAAGATGTACTATTTAATCAGCAGATAAACTGCAAACCATGTCCCATGCCCAGAAGTATTTCTGGCGCCAAATAGTCTGGGGTGCCAACTACTGATTGTTGTTGACGTGCTTCCCTCTTTGAAAAATGTCGAGGTTTTGGTTCATCATCTCCTAAAAAACCATTAGTGAAAAATGATGGTGCTGATAAATCATCCGTGCTGTTGATAAGACCAACTTTTGAGAGTCCAAAGTCTGTCAACTGTTATAACAAGGATTAAACATTTATAAAAAGTGTCAAATAATATTTTCATTAGAGAATTATTATAAGATCAGTTATGATAATGAGTAGAAATATACATAGCCACGGGCCACAACATTACAATTCATGGGGTAAAGGCCTATAAACTTGTGTGTTAACAGCATTACAATTCATGGGGTAAAGACTATAAACTTGTGTGTACTGTGTTGATATTTCATATTGGCTGGATATATGGATAAAATTCTTCTGATAATAACTGAATAACCCTCTCCTCTTCAGTCCATTTGCAATTCGAATCTGATAGCAAAGGCGCTATCTCAACCTTAATGGTAAGCCACCGCAAATATCTAGTCCTCTAATTTCACTATAAAAAAGTCAATCCTGGACATGAAGAGCCGTGTGTTAACATCCCACTTTGGCTAGTTACATGAGCAAAATATCCTTTTTTTTAGATTATAGGGCTAACTCAATTCTACAAACTCAGCTTGTATGGTGAGGGAGAGTGTCTATTCTTTAAAAACATTTTTCAAGTCTCTAGTCAATATGGGACTTGAGTTTTTTACAGAGCTTCGCGCCCAAAAATTCGAGAGTCAACCGTAATTTCTTTAGTTGGTTGTTAGGTGATTTGTTCTTGGACACGAGCTTTATTGGTCGATTGTTTTGGTGTTCTCCATTGGTTTATGCAAGATATCTTTTTTGGGTTTGATTATGTCAGGTGTTATATTTTTTTGCTACCAAGGGTTTATTTGTAGCACGTTTAAAGCTTAGTAAACTTTAGCTTGAGGGGAGGAGCGTTAGAATATAGAATATCTCATCTTATCTTAAAGTCTATCTTATCTTATCTCAAAGAATGATGTTCTTATCTCACTTGGTTATTGTTATGATTAGTTTCCTTATTCAATTTGGATTATAAGTCTTGTGTCTTGAATCCCTGTAAATAGAGGTTAGTGCTTATTTTTTTATGATCATTGCATCATATTCAAATCATTAATAATGACCATATTTTAGAGTCTCTTCTCCTCTATCTAAAACCCTCAAGTTTGACACCTTTGAATGACTAGAAGTTTTCTCCTTCCTTGGACTTCCTTTTTGAATTGAATTAGGCATTCTCTGTTCCGAATGGTAGTAATAGAGGCCACTCGAGGAAGTGACAATTATGTAAGACAGGTAATTTGAATCCATGATACTGACCTTAATGTGACCATCTTGACCAATCAACAAGTTATCTGGCTTCAAGTCTCTGTGAATTATATTTAAGGAATGCAAATACTCCAATGCAAGAACCTGTGGAGTGACCAAGAAAAAGAAATGGAACTTACAGATATCCATCATGTGATAAACTGAAAAACTACAAAAGTTAATATGCTTACGACTTCTGCAATATATACTCGAGCCATATCTTCATCTAAGCAACCTAAATTTCTCAACATAGAATAAAGATCTCCACCATTTAAATACTCCATAACCAGATAAAGATTTTCCCTACATGTGAAAGAGTAAAAAAATCGGACCTGTTCATCACAGTTACGTGAAAATTAGATTTGTGTAACAATGGGCCTCAACTTCACAAATGGACGACATGGTAGGGCTTTCTTACCACAAAAGGATTTCGAACAGATATAAGGATGTCTCGCTCAGCCAAAATACTCTGAACTGCATTTTTACGAATCATATCTGCCTTTTTCAGAACCTGCGAAAATATCATATAACAATTTAAACATTTTTTAATTATTACTCAGTCAGTTGATTTGACAAAGACTTTTTAAGGGTTTCTATAGGATATTATAGCCAACAATAGCTAGTTGGCAATGCTGGACTGAAGAATACTCGTACAGTTTTACAACTTCAGGATACATGCCGTTAGCAAGTACTGTTCAATAACTTAGTTCATAGTAACAATTTATCTCAGTTTTCTTTCTGCAAAAAAAATCATTTCAGTTTAAGGAAGCTGACCTTTATAGCAAATAAATCACCAGTCGCTCTCTTTCGGGCAAGAAAAACTCGTCCAAATGCGCCCCTGCTTATTGGTTTTATTATTTCAAAGTCTTCGATAGAGGTTCGGTCCTTAGAACAAGTATCAATTGGGCTAGCACGAAGGCTACGGACTGTATCATCTTCCACTGAACTCTCTTCATCAGCCATGCTATTTGAGGAGTCTACCTTTTCATCTTCTATTTGCCCACAAACCGTTACATATTTCTCCCTGTAAAAGGTGTAGTGGATTTAATGAAGATTTTAAGCATTATGATAGCAGGAAAAAACAAATCACAAAAAAGGGAAACACAATTTTAAGTTTATACTGTCAACAGCGGGGGTTCTAAAGAAATGCTGGAAAAATCTTATTTGTACTTTCAAAATCACCAAAATATATGTATGTTCTAGAAATGCGGAGTTAGTGACAGATGCTTACAGCAAAAGTTTCTCTATTCGTCGACCAAAAGTCTCCACAATAAGTGCATCCACTTTTCTGTCCTGAATTGCGTATCTCAGGTCTTCCAAGCGACCAATCATATACTCCAAAGCACTGTAGTCACAGTTGTTCACATTTGCAACAGCACGAGCTATTTCAACTAGCTTGTTTATCTGTCATTTACAGTCTAACTATTATTACAAATATTCAGAGAGTAATGCTAGCACCCATTCTTTTAACACACTCATGAATTCATTTTTTTTCAAAAGTCAACACAATCTTTAAAAGGTGATCAATTTAGAAGACAAAAAACTAACTTGATTTTTTAAAAAGTAGACCACGCACAAAGAATGTGTTGAGGTGTCTATTCAAAAGAATGTAATGTATTGCCGATATTTCAAAGATTCAGAAATATTAATCTGACAAAATTGACAGATAAAGCTCATAGACTATATTGTATGTAAGTTGATAATATGCTTTTATTTAGTGTAATGTTTTTCTGCGCTAATAATTTATTATGACGAATAACAGCCTCGGGTAAATGTATACCTGGTCATAACTCTCATATTCAGATATTGTTCTCTGTCCACTTAGTAACATTTCTATCTGGCTTGTTCGTGGTGTTATCAACGGTGATCTCGGTGTCAAGCTTCCAGCTGAAGATAGCTTTGTGCCATTATCAGCTTTTAGGCAGATACGATGGTCGCATGATATTTCGGGTGAATGGTTTAGATCATCCACAACAAAAGTACTGCCAGCTTCATGAGCAGGGTCAAGGGTGTCTTCAGAGCATCTACGAGACAAGTTATTTCCTTCTAGAGATAGCTCATTGAACTCTTCATGCACACTTGATGTTGACACTCTAACAACCTCAAAGGTTTCTCCATGAGTATCAGTGCTTTTTGGTGTCCAGGACTCCAGTATCTTTTCAATAGTTTCAGAAATTCTTTCAAGCCGTTCATTGACATTTAAGCCTTTCAAATCACATTTATCAGCAAGTGTGCATATTTGAGAATGCTCCTCCACATGTACAATTGGAATTTCAACCTCACAAATCCTGCAGATCATTGAATCATCATATGGTAGATTTTGCTGATCTCCCCAGAATCCCCAAGAAACCTTTCGCGTTCTGGACGATGACAGTGAATGTTCAGGCTGACATGATGAAGTATCCAGATTTTCAGCATTTTCATCTTTGTCTAGCAACTGGTCCAGTTCAGCTTTTGATGGAAAATCTACTGCATCTTGACCTTTGCGCTTTTTCTCAGTCGCAGATGGAAGCTTTCTCCAAGAAGACATCCTATAGCTACCGGGAGTCGAGTCAACACTTTTAGCTGTAGTATCCTCCACATTGTCAATCGCAACACTTGCATGTTGGTCAGCTTGACTTTGTTTTGTTATCCGTTTGTCTTGCTCTTTTCCCTGTGACTTTTTTGACAGCTTTTCAGCCATCTCATGTCCTCCAGGTGGAACACTGCAATTCTGTTCAGCCTTCAAAATTTGCTCCGGATATACTCCTAGATCGCTTAGTTGGTGAAGACCCAGAATGTGATCTTGTTCATAACCACTTTCCTTCTGAAATTGCACTAGGCGAGTGCACCGAGAGAGAATAAACAGTAGGCGTGTATGAGCTTGCTTGAGGATCCCAAACGGCAATTCTTGACGCTTGTCATCTAGACTCTGAACAATAGTTTCACATCTGACCCAAAACTCAGTAGGTGGCAGCCTTTCACATTGTCTAGCAACAACCAACAGATCCTCCAACCCTTCTTTCCATTCACAATGTGATTCTGGAATTTTATTAAGAGTACCCACCAAATCTCCAGCAAAACCACCCAAATCAGAATTAACTTCTTCCTTTAATTTTTCAAACTTAGCTCTAATCGCCACCATGATTTCCTGCAATATTTCGTTTTAAGAGAGGGAAAAAGTGCTTAACAAATATATATTTTTCAAGTTGATGATCAGTAGTAATAGAAAAACTAAAAGAACTCAAACAAAAAATTACCTCCATATGCCCACGATGTTTCCAAATTGGAAAAGGCCTAACTCCTTTGGAGTTGAGTTCATGGGAAAAGCTTTTAATATCAGGGTTTCTCTTCTTGCGGCCACTTGTAAGTCGCAGAATTTCCTGAAAACGTGGGGATTGCATTTCTTTGGCAAAAGCTGCATGATTACCCTGAGTACAAAAAAAACACACGCAATGAACCTGAGCTACCTACATTTCTCTAACACTGAGTACACCAACCTTAGAGTACATACATCACCACAAAATAAAAGATAGTAAAAACCAAAAACACACACTACACAAATTCAGTAAAGAATATATTTATCACCTCAAGCACTGGAAGGAGATGTGAATGAGCTCTCAACGATTTGGATTGAGCCCAATGAGGTTTTTCCCCTACACAAGAACAACAATGAAAATGACATTGTCAGAAACTACACAAATTAATCGCTAACCATTTCATTGAAAATGACATTGGCACAAAATAATCACTGACGAGATACATTTCGAGAGAAATTAGATAATAAAACAATTTTTAATTCATATAAGAAAACCTAAAACTAACCTAGGTCTTTTGTATGAGACAATTTGGATCTAGGTTTGGCGACATTGTTGATACTAACAGGCACAGCATCATTCGCCGTGAATGAAGAAGCGCCAGCGGAGGAAGAATGGCGAAGAAGCGAAGAGGAGAACCGCGTTCGGATGTGGTTGAGACCTAAAGAAGATGCGAGCAAAATAGAAGAAGAATCGGCACGATCACGATCACGTTCACGTTCAGGTTCAACACCTTCTTCTTCTTCTTCTTCTTTCTCTTCCTCATGTTGTTTTTTCTCTTCTTCGCCTTCGTCTTCATTGGCCAATGACGTGGCACTCCGTCGGTTTACGATTTGAGGGATTTTGCGGAGTTTGGCTCTAGCGGAAACCGGTGACGCCGTCGTCGAAGAAGGATCACCTTCTGGAGAACGCGGCGGTGGCGGAGGTCTCGACGACATGGATCGACGGTGAGTTTGGGATCCTTCATTGCATTGTGAGTGTGTTTGAAAGTGAAAGAAAGGGGGAGAGAGAGGGAGGGAGAGATGAATGGAAGGAAGGAAGAAAGATGGGAGTTTCGCGCGTTGCGGAAGCAGAGAATGGAGAAAGCGAAACGGGATTTTCAGTTTAGGAAGGATATGACTCAATTTGTTAAACGTCCTTCCCGCGAACCAAGTGTGTTCAATATTACGTGTCTATTGGCTCCACCAACTCACTTATTGTGACATTTACCAAATCCTTTGTAGTTGTACGTACTTTTTTTTAACATGTAATTGGTGACAAGTTTCTATCGGTTTTGTCGATTATTAATCTACGCTGGGGAATCTGGCTGGTCCCGAGTACCCGGCTTTGCCGGTCCATGTGGTTCTTCCCTCCCAACAAAGTTTTTGCCACAACCAAGATTTGAAACTGAGACCTTGAGGTGGGATCCAAGTCCAGTTACCACTTGGACCGACCCCGTAGTTGTATTTTGTTGCTCCCAAAAGTTTTTATATAAAAAATTTATATTTAAAAAAAGTTTGCACGTGTATCATGGGCGCAAGTGTGTACCAAATACCAATCTATTGCATCAAAATTTGGTAAAGGTTCTCGGTCCATTCTCATAACACACCTTACACTACTTTCTCACCTCCTTTCATTTTTCAAAAATCCAAAGATACCCCCCCCCCCCCCCCACTCTCTCTCTCTCTCTCTCTCTCTCTCTCTCTCTCTCTCTCTCTCTCTCTCTCTATCTCTCTATCTCTCTCTCTCTTTGGGCTTCTCACTCTCACTCTCACACTCACCACCTCACGCACCTACCTTCTCCGTCGCACCACCAAACAACCACAATGAATCTTCCTTCTTCGCTGTGTTTTGTATTTTTTTCTAAATCTGTCTATCCTGTAGTACCTTAGTGCCGAATACTTTCGGTACTTTATTACCTTGACCCGTCCGCAAACCAATGTAACCGAAAAAAATACATCACGGGTCGGTCGGATCAGTTTGGCGGAATCATAGTGAAATCAGACCAAATGGGTTTACTTGGGCGGCTACGAATCTATTGTAGAGAAACCAAATAAATGCGAGACCGACCGAAAGATAACAACGAAATGAAGAAACCAACAGATATCAAAGGCTACACCTGTATACAAGTAATAAAAGTAGCCTAGGAAGTTGAAACTTGATGTAAAGTTTCTCTCTCTTCAAAGTGCACGCCTTCGACACTTAAAAAGTTCATCATTTTCTCTATTTTCAAAGTGGAGTAAAGCCCCATTTTAGTCCCTGACAATTTCTCAATAGGACAAATTGGTCCCTGACAATTTTTTGGGACAAATAAGTCCCTGACATTTTCAAAACGGGGACAAATTAGTCCCTGTGTTAGGGGCTAATTTGTCCCCGTTTTGAAAATGTCAGGGACTTATTTGTCCCAAAAAATTGTCAGGGACCAATTTATCTTATCAAAAAATTGTCAGGGACTAAAATGGGCATTTACTCTTCAAAGTGCTTGTATCTAGAAAGGTAAAATAATTAGTATTTTATTGCAGCATTGATGTTTATCTCTCTAAACTAGTGTTGCTTTAATTTTATTTCTCCGTCACTCGTTTTTTGCTTAGGAATAGAAGAGTTACACACCTACTTTGTGCATCTACAGAGAGAAAGTAGTTGTTGGAGAAAACCAGGTCAGGAAAACTTGACCAACATCTTCTTTCTTCGCACCCTTTCTTCTCTGTTTTTAAACAAACAATCGAGCCAAACCACCGTAGAACCTGCGATTCGCTAAACCCGCGTCACCCGCCATATCCATTGGCTCAAACGGGCGGAGGTTGATCTGATATTAGTCTCAGTCGGTTGAATGATTTTGGACCGAATCCGGCTGAAGCCGACCGGTGTCCACCCCTATATTGCATCAAAATTTGGTAAAGGTTCTTGGTCCATTCTTCTAACACACCTCACACTACTCTCTCACCTCCCTTAATATCTTTCAAAAATCCAAAAATACCCCCACCACTTGGAATACCCTAATTTTGTCCTATCCAAAAATAAGAAATTTTATTTATTTTTAATAAAAATAATTATTTTATTTTCATGCCATGTTTTATTTTATTTTAGTTTGCTACAAGTTTTAATCTTTGAAAAAATAATAATTAGAAGTAAAGAAACAAAAATAAGCAAAGGAGGAAATAGGGGGGTTTGTTAAAAAAGAATAGAGGTGCAATCAGGATTGGGCCATCTAAAACCCAACCCAACACAAGAAAGGCTAGCCCATTTCGCATAACCCAACTCCACCAAAACCTAACCCATATCCAACCCATAACCCACAACCCAACTCACCAAAACCCTAAAATCCCTCCTCTTCTAACCCTAATTCGCATACCTCTCCCCCTTAACCCTAAAATGTGGCCACATTCACTCTCCCCCTTAACCCAAAAAATCATCCACATTCACTCCCCTTCAAACCCTAGAAATCCGCCCCCATTCCCTCTTTTCCCTCTTTGGAACTTGCAACTTCACTCTTCCCACACACTTCCCACTTCCCCACATCTCCCTTCCCCATACACGTTTCCCACTCTTCCTCTCCCCTCCCCAACGGCTCTCTCCCTTCCACGCCTCTCTTTCTCTCTCTCTCTCATACACTCCCTCCATCTCCTTTCTCTCACACAACCTCACTCCCATCATCCCCATCAAACCCTAGCCGTACAACCATCCCATCTCCTCTTCCTTCCACGCCTCCTTTCCCTTCTTTCCATGCCTCCTTTCATCTCCTCTCTCTCCCACGCCTCCTTCCAAACATCATTCATATCCTTCCCATCAAACCCTAGCCATCAATCCTCCTCTCTTCTCTTTCGTCCACTCCCTTTCTCTTCCTTCTACGCTTTCTTTCTCTCCTCTCCCACGAAATCGCCATTTTTGGCATCACCACACAAAGAGGCCGTTGGTCACTCAAAAGCTCACGGGTTCATCCAAGGAAACATGCTTTCCACTTCGTTTTCTCCAAGGCTCACACGCAAACGGATCTATACACAAGGCTTTGGTGAAGAAACCGAAGGTCAAAGCGTATCACTGCAAGGCCAAGTTTTAGTATAAAGGGAGGTCACGGTTTTGAGGCAAGGGGAGGTCTTTTTTTTTAGAGAAAAGAGGGGAGAGGCCGAAATCTTGAAGACCCAGGAGCAAGAGAAAAAAACGATTCTGGAAAATTTCATGTGAAGCAGAGAGGGAGAGATTTCGTTTTTGTTTTTTTTCTTCCATAAATTTTCATAGTTTTGTTTTATTATTCTGTTGTTGTTGAGATCTGAGGGAAGAATCCTTTGTTCAAAGTTTCTGGAATTTGGAAGGTATTGTTAATTCATCTCTGTACATGTATGGTTTTTTACAATTTCGGATTTGGTCTGTTAATGTTTCTTGTTATTACACGGTTCTCAATTTTAATCTATTGTTCACGAACTTTTTTTTTATTATCTCCATGTAGGTAGAATGTTTAGGGTTTATGATTGTTATTAGTGTTTTCCCCTTTATTTTAGTTTGCTGTTTATAATTTGCTTCATCATATACAAATGAATTAATGGTGACTACTCAAGATATTTCGGTTGCTAAAACATTTCGATTGCCAAAACCTTTCGGTTGCTAAAAAACGAATTTCTCAACCAAGAGTTAGTAGCAAATTAATTCCAAAAAACGCACTTCACATAAAATCATTTTTCTGAAAAAACTCAAAAAAACATTTCCTAGTAATTAATAAAAGAGGGGTAGTCAAGACATTTCTTTTGCTATTATTAAACAAATAAACTTTTTTTTATATATATATATGTTTTTTTTATTTATTTATTTATTTTATTTTTTTAACCAAAAATTATCTCAACCAAAAGTAATGACAAAAGAATCCCAAAGAAAAAAACAGAAAAACATTTCCTTAGTAAAAAAAGAGTGGTAAATAAAACATTTTTAAAACAAGTAAACTGCTATTTACACCCCCCAGGCTCAAGCATAAGGCCCTTTTTGTCACTTAAGCCCAGGTTTCGCTAACTGGGCCCTCCTATGCGAACTGGGCTTCCTTTTTTTCACACCCCTCATTTTGATAACTTAACCTCTTTGAGAGAGCCCAGCATTTACACAGTCCATTAGAACTAATTCCTGATTTCTGCACCCCCTATTTTAAAATACAACCCTCCTCGCTGTTTACACCCCATTTTTGATAATACAGCCTCCTGTAACTTGCACCCCCCATTTTACTATTGCACCTCCCTGTTTCCTTTTTTTTTTCCTTAAATTTTGTTCATTTCCTTTAAGTAAATTTATCCATCTATTTATTTTTTTCTTCTTTCTCTTCACAAACCCTTTCTTCCCAATGATGGATAAATGTCTCACAAACCAAAAATCAATTCAATTGCGAAAACCCTTTCGATTACCTAAAATAAGAATCAATTATCATTAATGATCATTCGCGCCGTTGCCGTTTGGTTATTAACGATAATTCCATTTTCAAAGGAATTAGTAGTGTGACCACTCTAAACCGTCGTTGTTTGGTCTTCATGAACGCTCCAACTTAAATAAAACCGATTGTCATCGATGATCACTCGCGTCGTTGCCGTTTGATTGTTAATGATGATTTCATTTTCAAAAGAGTTAGTAGTGTGACCACTCTAAACCGTTGTTGTTTGGTCGTCGCGAACACTCGAATCAAAAAACAAAACCTTTTTAAAAAAAACCCAGAACTACGTAGCTTTGAATTCTCCATCGCACCGGGAGATACGTAGGAGCGGATATTCTCCGTCAAGCACAATAAACTAAAAACATTTTTTTTCCTTAAAAAAAAAAACAAACACTTTTGCCAAAAATAAGAATTTTCATTAAGTCTTTTCATTCTCTTTTCAAAGGGGCAGATTTAAGTATTTTTCAAATCAGCACTTAAAACCACAAATTTAATTAAAGGTTCCCTTTCGGTAGAAAGGAGGCGTGGGGTGCTAAAACCTTCCCTATGCCTAACCGACCCCCGAACCCAAATCTCTAGTTTTCCAAAGGACCAATCGCTTTCCAAAAAGGTTTTTCTTCAATATTTTCCTGATAAAAATATTGGTGGCGACTTCATTGATTTTCAAAAGTTGTAAACGAAGGAAAGATCTCCCTCAGGGACTTTTTCGGGCGCAACAGCTGGCGACTCCACTGGGGACTTTTCTTTTTAAGTGGGTCAAGCCTAACTAATTAAATGTGTGGTTTAGTGTGCTATCGATGTGATTTGGATACTTTGTTTGCTTCTATCCCTTTTCGGTTTGCTCTTCTTATCATGTTGTATGCATGTGCATTTGTTTTCTCTCCTTCCATGTTTATTTTTCCTCGTCTTTGCTTATGTGCTTAGTACCCTCATGCTTTCCCCCCCATCTTGTTATGTTCCCCTCTTCTCGGCCCCTTTCTTGAGGTAAGCAAAGCACTTGATTGTTGTTGAAACCCTAGGCTAGCTTATTTGATATTGAACCCTAGTGTAGACAACATGTTATCGCTTGCTATTGTCTGGACTATTCCGGGTTTTCCTTTGTAGGTGGGGGTATATGTGGGTAGTTTTAGGCGGTATGTCCTCGCTACACACACTCACACCTTATGCTTATTGTGCTTCGAGAGGGGCCTAAAACCCAAGGTCTGACAAAACTTAGGAGAGTGGAAACGAGTAGTGACTGCCAATTGGACCGATGTCCTTCTGCTCTCACGAAAGTTTCAGCCAGAGTATGCTCTTTTATGGTACTTCACACCAGATGGCATTCCATCGTTGTGGGTGTTATCATGAGAGAGATTTAGCTCTGGTAACCTGGTAAGGAAGTGACTAGAACCCACATGGGAGGAACATTTGAGATGTCCTAGAACTTAGGTCCCCATCTTCGTAGGACACAAGGGGCATACCAAATTGTGTGCTGCATTGTAAACTAGGCACGTTTTCAAAAAGAAAAGGAGATTTTTCAAAAAAAAAGAAAAAACAGGGAAAGAGTTGCCGTTGTAACCTTTCTTTCGCCGGTCTGTACGAAGTGACATATGAACCACCTTATTTTTTTTAAAAAAAAAAGAGGGGGGGTGAAAGAGTTACCGCTGTAGCCTTTCTCATACCGGTCCATATGAAATAACGTACGACCCGCATTTTCCAAAAAAAACTTGAATCACTGCCAATAAGGACTGGTCTCTGAGTTACATAGACATAGAACATCATCATCATTTACACACATCCTTTGCATAAAACATACATTTTCAATAGTTTTCGCATGCATCTTTGCATTTCATCATGGTTTGTTTGCCGAGAACCCCAAGTAATGAGAAATTTTTGTCATAGATACGACATGGAATCTAGAAGGGAAACGGTGTATACTCCAAGGTACCCCGCTGTGAACAAGGTAGATGTGACTAGTCTGAAAAAATGTGTTGACCTGATGGGACCTATCGAAAGGGGATCGTTTGATAATGCTTATGGGAACATCCGGAAGTTGTTGTTGCTAGAGGTGCAGACTGAGGCTATTGTGGCTTTGAGTAGATTTTATGACCCAGAAATCAGGTGCTTTCTTTTCAAAAATTTTCAAATGGCCCCCACATTGGAGGAATATCAGCAGATTTTGGGTTTCACTCAGATAGAAGCTGTCCCCTACCGGTATCAAGAACAGTACTACACAGATGAGGGGTTCGCTGCATTATTGCAAGTGAGTGTAGAGGATCTGAAGCTCCAAAAGCAGAAGAGAAACAATGTGATAGGTTTCCTGCAGAGCTACCTTGAAGGTTTAATGGGAGCCTATGCTAGAAGTAAAAATTGGGTTGTCTTCAAGCGAGTTTTGGCCTTAGCAATTTTTGGGGTTGTTCTCTTTCCGCAGATTGAGAGGTATGTGGATGTGACCGTTATTGGTATTTTCCTAGCTTTTCAGAATAGGAAGAGTCCCATTAATCCAATTCCCGCCATCCTTGCTGACACTTATTCTGCTTTCACTCATCATTGTGACTTGAGAAGGAAGAAAATCTCTTGCTCTTCTCACCTGTTATATGCGTGGCTTCTCATTCATGCCTTCACCAACCCAACACGAGTGGAAAAGTTGATTGGCTACGCTGTAACTTGTGAGGTGAAAGCTATGAGTATTCAAGAGTGGATCCAGTTTCTAGGGGGTCTAGATGAGCACTCGATCCGTTGGTATCTCTCATCTTGCTGGGAAGATAGGCCTAAGGTAGTCTTCCGTTGTGGTGGTTTTCAAAATGTCCCGCTGATGGGCACTAAGGGATGCATCAACTACAACCCGTCCCTGACTCTGAGGCAATTGGGGTATCCGATGAGGAATTCGCCTACTGAAGAGATGATATTCCCCGCTTTACATCTTTGAAGGAGGACCAAAAGATGACAGTTTGCTTAGAAAGGTCTTGCAAGCCTGGAGTACGGTGGTTCGCATGGGAAAAGTAGAGCTTGCTCAGAGGACTAGTGGTATCACCTTCGCTCAGTGGCTCGGAAAAAGGATCCAGAATGTTCAACTGCCCTACCAAAAAGAGTTGCAAGTCGAGAGGGAAGTAGTAGACGCCAGTGTCCCTGTTGTCGAAGAATTAGGCGAGGTTAAGTTGGCTCTGATGAAGGCAGAGGAAGAGAAGAAATCTTTGCAAGCTGAGATAGAGAAGATGGCTCTGAGGAACAAAAGGTTGAAAGAAGAAAATGCCCTGAAGTCTGCTACCATTGAGAAGTTCAGTCAGAAACTAAAAGGGGAAGAGGAGAGCAAGTTAGAAGTTCAAAGGTATCTGCAAGGAGCCAAGGAGGAAATCAAGAGGCGAAGCTTGAAAGAGAAGAAGGCCCTGGAAGAAGCCAATCAGTGGAAAGAGTTGTGGGATGAAGCAAAAATGGAAGAGAGAGCTGCGAAAAGCTTGCTTGCCAAGTCAAAGAGAGAATCCCTGCATGTTACAAGCTGAATGGGAGAGTAAGTTAGACAGTGTGGTGCAAGAGAGAGACTCATTTGAGAATATCCTCAGAGAATATCAGCGGGCCCTAAAAGCAGAGCAAGAGGATTCTGATGAGTTGAAGGAAGCGCCTTTGTCACATCAGCGATGCGTACCGGCAAGTGAGGGATGAAAGTCAGTATTGGGAACATCGCTATGTTGAGCTGCTCGGTAGGATTGAAGAGCAGGCAGTCATCATTGAGCTGAGGGATGAAGTTCAACACTGGAAGGATAGGTTCTCCAAGCTATCAGAGTTGGTCAACCAGGCTCTTGCGGATATGCCCAGGAAATTAAGAAAAGCCGAAACTGAGATGTATCCCCTCAACACCCCGCCTTGAGGTGTACAAATTTGTGGAGTACTGCAGAGCCCTAGTTGAGGAAGCCAAGAAGCCAGAAGTACCTCTACCAACAACAAAAGGAAAAGGAGTGGAAATGTCAAAGCTCTTTGTATTTGAGCTTCTTTATTGTAATTTTCCATTTTGTCTTATTGTACCTTTCCTTTTTCAATCATTGTATCAGAATGTCGTACTTTCGGATTCAGATTTTGAAGTAATACACCCGTTTCGCTTCCAGATTCCAATTTCAGTATGATCCAAGGAAAGTGATATAACAAAAATAATCAAGGATTTACCTGCGTATCTATGACAAGACATAATACACTGCGATTTTCGGCAAGACAAACTAAACACGCATTCATTCGCATTGCATTCATTTATTCGTTCTTGTGTTCATAAGCGTGTTCCGTCAACAGAAAATTAGGCAAGCTGGTTAATCATCGCTATTGGACGCGTCTGCAAGCAGGAAACATGGAAAACAATCAAGCCAACCCTGATCAGAACGATCCGCAGCCACATCAGGATGACGGAATTCTAGGAGGTCTGGATCCTAATGGTCAGGATCAGCATGGTCAGAATCAGGGGAATCAAGTCATTCAAGCTGAGATGGAAGTCCTAAAGGCTCAAATGGCGGAGGTCATAAGAGTGCTAAGTGCCTTAAGAGATGTTGGCACAACTGAAGCTGCTGTTGCTGGGATGAGCAATCCTCCTCCCCTTCCTGGGTCTGGGATCTCTCAAACCCTTCAAGGCTGTGCAATGGCCTCCCTATGGTCTCCCACTGGGCTATACGCCTCCTACCGCTGATGCAAACCCTGGAAGAGATCCTTCGGGAGCCACGGGGCACGCTCAGCCTAATACAGTTGTGAATGAAGTTGGAACAGGGACGCATCAAGCCCAGATTCAGATCCCAATTCCTGTTATTGCTCCAGGAACTCCGGCGGGTTTCAATTCACCAATAATGGTTCATCCACACGTACAGGGCCCAGTCCCTCAGAATATTGCTCACCGACACATGACCCCGGTCGCGGCATCGATGAATAACCCTCACTATGGTGCCGGCGGTTTCCCACAGAATTACCCCTGCCGAAGCTAGAAGTCAGTATCAGATGCTGGAAGAAAGGTTAAGAGCTGTTGAAGGGGCAGGTTCCCGAGCCAGGAATGCCCATGAGTTGTGCTTGGTTCCTGATCTAGTCCTGCCGCCCAAGTTCAAAGCACCAACTTTTGACAAATACAGAGGGACAACTTGCCCAGTCAGCCATGTGACAATGTACTGCCGAAAGATGACTGCCTACGCCCGTGATGATAACTTAATGATGCATTGCTTCCAAGAAAGTTTAGCTGGAGCTCCCCTTGACTGGTACATGCAGTTAGAGCCAACTAGTATCCGTTGCTGGAAAGACATGGCGGATGCCTTCATGCGTCAATACCAGTATAACAATGATTTGGCTCCAGATAGAACTCAGCTACAATGCATGTCTAAGAGGGATAACGAGTCGTTCAAAGAGTATGCTCAGAGATGGCGGAACCTTGCGGCTCAAGTAAAACCCCCTCTGCTGGACAAAGAAATGGTCCACATGTTTATGGAAACCCTTCCTGCGGTGTATTATGATAGGTTGGTTGGCAGCGTAGCCTCAAACTTCTCTGAGATGGTGGTCACAGGGGAAAGAGTAGAGAATGGTATGCAGAGCGGTAGAATAGCTTAGGGCCTGACACCTCCTGCCGGTCAAAAAAAGCCATTCTTTGGGTCTCATAAGAAGAAAGAAGGTGAAACTAATGCAGTCATCAGAGCCAGTGGTCCGTCGCATAGCAATCCACCGCAAGCTATTTCGGTTCCTCCTCAGGCACCACTGGCACAGCCTCTTCAATCAAATTATCAGTACCGGAATTATAATGAAAGGAAGCCTGTTGTCTTTGATCCCATTCCCATGTCCTACACCGACTTGTTTAATTATCTCATCACCAACAAATTAATCAATGCTCGTCAAATGAAGCCGTATCAGCCTCCCTATCCCAGAGGGTACAACGCAAATGCCACCTGCGCCTTTCATTCTGGGGCAGTAGGTCATGTGGTGGAGGATTGTAAAGCATTCAAGTATGTGGTGCAAGAATTACTTGATACGAAAAGCATATCATTTCAACAACCCAATGTAGCCACCAATCCGTTGCCAGGGCATGGAGGATCTGCTATTAATGTCGTTGACCGTCAGGGGGGTCAGTGTTTGGTTAGAAAAGTTGATTGCATTCATATGCCTTTGAATTTTATCCATGCTGAATTATGCCGTTTTGGTGTCATCAAAGAAGGGTGTGCTAGGAAAGACGCCTGTGATAATCCTCGCTGCATCGGGGCATGTGAAGGCTTTAAACCAATTCTCCAAGATCTCTTAGACAGACACCTGGTCCAAGTGGGAATCCAGGAGAAAGAAGAAAGTGTATTTACCTTGCAATCAGGCAATGGAGGCTTCAGGAGACCGATTGAAATTCCCTGCAATCTGAATTCCAGCCTAGCTGTGACGAGATCCTCGACTGTTGTTATTCCAGTACCTGCTGCTACCCCTAGTGTGGAGACTAGGATGACTCCATGGAGCTGCAATGTGCAAATGCAAGCGGAGGTCCCTAAGGGCACTCTGGATATAACAAACATTGCTGGAGGTAGTTGTATCACAAGGAGTGGAAGGTTGTATACTCCTGAAAACCTTAGAAGAGAGCAATCCAAGGGAAATGAAGAAAGGGCCCGTAAGGGAAAAGACAAGGAAGCTGTAGAAGTCAGGGATGTGTCGGACAAATAAGCTCAAGAATTCCTGAGAGTAATGAGACAGAGTGAATATCGGGTGGTAGACCAGCTGAATCAAACTCCATCCAAGATCTCAATGCTCTCTTTGCTGCTTAGTTCAGAGGCACATCGTGCTGCACTGCTAAAGGTCCTGAATGAAGCTCACGTCTCCCATGACATTACAGTAAACCAGCTTGATGGTATTGTTGGTAGCATTGTAGCCTCTAATTACTTGACCTTCTCAGACACTGAGCTGCCTCCGGCAGGAAAGAGTCATAATCAAGCTCTTCACATCTCAGTCAAGTGTGGTGACCATATACTTGCCAGGGTGCTTATTGATAACGGTTCATCCTTGAATGTGCTGCCTAAGTCTACAATGGATAAGCTGGATGTAGAATGCTCATATCTAAAACCGAGCTCCACTTTGGTCAGAGCATTTGATGGGTCAGTGAAGGAAGTTTTTGGAGAAGTAGAAGTACCGCTGCAGGTAGGCCCTGAAGTATTTTATGTCGTCTTTCAAGTGATGGACATCAATTCATCCTACAGTTGCCTGCTAGGACGTCCTTGGATACATGCGGCTGGGGCAGTGCCATCCTCGCTTCATCAGAAACTCAAGTTTGTGGCTAGGGGAAAGCTGATAGTGATCTCCGGAGAGGAAGAAACATTGATAAATCGATCACCACCTGAATATTATGTGGAAGCAGCAGAAGAGTCCTTCGAGACTGCTTTCCAAGGATTGGAGATTTCAAACGCTGTCTTCGTCGAAGGTGAGCCTCGATGGAAGCCTAAGTGGTCCAGGGCTGACATGATGGCTGCAAAGGTGATGCTGGGACATGGGTATCAGATTGGTAAGGGCTTAGGAAAAGCTGCTCAAGGAATTGTAATGCCTATCCAGTTGAGGGGTAGTATTGAGAGGTTCGGTGTTGGGTACATCCCAAGTCTTGCTGATCGGGAGAGGCTGGCATCTGACAGGAGGGAGAAATGGCTGGCCAAACTCAGAGGAAGGGCACCCAATCAGGGGAGAATGGTCATCGCTAATCTTAAGAGCAGCTTCCGGAGTGCTAGTATGCTGAACCCTGACCAGGTTAATGTGGTTGAAGAAGGATCAAGCTCAAGTGGCCGTGCTGTAGGTCTGGTGCGCTGCTGTGCGGCTGGAGAGAAGCTGCAAAACTGGGAGATCATAGATTTCCCCGTATTTTTCAATTTAAAGTAATTATCGTTGTAATGCAGATCCCTCGGCTCTGCCCAAGGCCTTGGGATGTTTCATTCGGGCACACATGTTTTCGTCAAAAATCATCAATCAATAAAGTGTTATTTTGAATTTTCAATAAAATTTCTGTCTTCATCTTTTATCTGTGTTGCTTTTTCTTTGTTTTTATTCGCCGCTCCATTCTAATGCAGATCAAAAATAAACTCTGAAAATAACGATGCCCATAACTCATACTGTGATTTTGATTACCCGGTTAATCAAGCCGAGGAAGATGTTGAGAATGATTGGGATACTCCTCCAGAAATCATGAGAATGGTAGAACAAGAAGAAAAGGTCATCGAACCCCATGAGGAGTCTACAGAAATGGTCAATTTAGGGTACTAAGGAAGACAGAAAAGAGATCAAGGTTGGTACCGCAATGGAGGATACAGAGCGCAAAAAGTTGATTCAGCTCCTGTTCGATTACGCTGACGTATTCGCATGGACATATCGGGACATGCCAGGGTTGAGCACAGATATTGTTGAACATAAATTGCCGGTGAAATCAGAGTGTCCCCCTGTGAAACAGAAGTTAAGGCGGATGAAGCCTGAAATGTCTTTGAAGATCAGGGATGAGGTCAAGAAACAGTTTGATGCAGGGTTCTTAGCTGTGGCGAAATATCCTGAGTGGGTAGCAAACATTGTTCCAGTCCCTAAGAAGGATGGAAAGGTCCGAATGTGTGTCGACTACCGTGACTTGAACAGAGCAAGCCCTAAAGATGATTTCCCTCTACCCCATATTGACGTTTTGGTGGACAGTACTACTCAGCATTCGATGTTCTCCTTCATGGATGGATACTCAGGCTATAACCAGATCAAAATGGCTCCAGAGGATATGGAGAAAACCACCTTCATAACCCTTTGGGGAACTTTCTGTTACAAGGTCATGCCTTTCGGGTTGAGGAATGCCGGGGCAACCTACCAAAGAGCGATGGTAACCCTATTCCATGACATGATGCATAAGGAGATCGAAGTCTATGTGGATGACATGATTGCCAAATCAAAGACTGATGAAGAGCACGTGGTTAACCTGCAGAAGCTGTTCGAGCGTCTCAGAAAGTACAAACTCAGGCTGAACGCTGCTAAGTGCACCTTTGGGGTTAGGTCAGGGAAGTTGTTGGGTTTCATTGTTAGCCAGAAGGGAATTGAGGTGGATCCGGACAAAGTACGAGCAATCCTGGAGATGCCAGCACCTAAAACAGAGAAAGAAGTTCGTGGCTTCCTGGGAAGACTAAATTACATCTCTCGATTCATCTTCCAGTTGACTGCAACTTGCGAACCAATTTTTAAACTGCTGTGCAAAAACCAAGAGATGAAGTGGAATGATAAATGTCAAGAAGCATTTGAGAAAATCAAGGCGTATCTTCAAAATCCACCCGTCCTAATGCCACCTGTGTCTGGCAGGCCCCTCATCCTATACCTCACAGTGCTAGACAACTCTATGGGCTGCGTGCTGGGGCAACACGATGAGTCAGGAAAGAAAGAACACGTGATCTACTACATAAGCAAGAAGTTCACAGACTGTGAGGCAAGGTATTCATCATTGGAGAAGACTTGTTGTGCTCTAGCCTGGGCTGCGCATCGACTGAGACAGTATATGCTGAGTCACACTACCTGGTTGGTGTCCAAAATGGACCCAATCAAGTACATATTTGAAAAACCTGCGCTCACAGGTAGAATTGCTCGTTGGCAAATGCTTCTGTCAGAGTATGACCTCGTGTACGTAACCCAGAAGGCGATTAAAGGTAGCACACTGGCAGACTACCTGGCACATCAACCGGTTGAGGATTACCAATCAATGCAATGTGAGTTCCCGGATGAGGACATTATGGCATTATTTGACGCGGGGAAGTCTCAAGATGATGAAAGGTGGAGAGTGTTGTTCGACGGTGCCTCTAACATGTGGGGGCACGGAATCAGAGCAGTGCTGATCTCCCCAGACAACCGTTTCATACCAGTCACCGCCAGACTAAGCTTCTATGTCACAAACAATATTGCAGAGTATGAAGCGTGTATCTTGGGTATCCAGGCAGCTCTCGATCGGAAAGTCAAGAGGCTCGACGTGTACGGAGATTCAGCTCTAGTTGTCCATCAAGTAAAAGGAGACTGGGAAACAAGAAATTCTGATTTGATTCCTTACCGTGACTACATTCAAGAATTAATCAAGCCCTTTGAGGAAATCACTTTCCAGCACATACCCCGCAGCGAGAATCAGTTGGCAGATGCCTTGGCAACTTTGTCTTCTATGTTCAACGTCAGCTGTGACAAAAGTCTGACGACTGTCAGAATCCAGCACAGATGACAGCCTGCTTATCACTACTGTATGACAGTCGAAGAAGGATCAGATAGTAAGCCTTGGTACCATGACATCAAGCAGTATATCGCAAACAGAGAGTATCCTCCCGGAGCTACAGAGAATGACAAGAGAACCCTCAGGAGGCTGTCAACAGGTTTCTTCTTGAGTGGAGACGTCCTTTACAAGAGAAATCATGACTTGGTACTCCTCAGGTGTGTAACAGGAGAAGAATCAGTAAAGATTATGCGAGATGTTCATGAAGGCTCATTTGGGGTTCATTCCAACGGGCACGCAATGGCTAGAAAAATCCTGAGAGCTGGATACTACTGGTTGCAGATGGAATCAGACTGTTACAGTTTTGTGAGAAGATGCCATAAATGCCAAATCTATGCAGATCACACCCATGTACCTCCAACGTCTCTAAATATTTTGAGCGCACCATGGTCATTCTCAATGTGGGGCATGGACATCATTGGTCCCATTGAACCCAAAGCTTCCAATGGTCACCGTTTCATTCTGGTTGCTATTGACTACTTCACTAAGTGGGTGGAGGCTGCTTCTTATCCCAATGTAACGAGCTCAGTGATTGCTAAGTTCATCAAGAAAGACTTGGTTTGCCGCTACGGCCTTCCAAACAAGATTATCACAGACAACGGTAGTAATTTGAACAGCAGAATGATGAAGGATTTGTGTAAGGACTTCAAAGTACAACATCACAACTCTTCTCCCTACCGCCCAAAGATGAATGGGGCAGTTGAGGCAGCCAACAAGAACATCAAGAAGATTGTGCAAAAGATGGTGGTAACCTACAAGGATTGGCATGAGATGCTCCCATTTGCCCTGCATGGTTACAGAACCTCAGTGCGCACCTTCAACAGGGGCAACCCCCTACTCACTGGTTTACGGGTCAGAGGCAGTCCTCCCCATTGAGGTTGAAATACCATCCCTGCGGGTGTTAATGGAGACAAAACTTGATGAAGCAGAATGGGTTCGGTCTCGTCTTGACCAGTTGAATCTCATTGATGAAAAACGGGTGGCCGCAATGTGTCATGGACAGTTGTACCAACAGAGGATGAGGAGGGCTTTCGACAAGAAAGTCCGTCCTCGTGAATTCCAAGAAGGAGATCTTGTGCTCAAGCAGATCTTGCCGATTCAGACAGACTCTAGGGGCAAATGGGCTCCCAAAGTATGAAGGACCTTATGTGGTGAAGAAGGCATTCTCAGGAGGAGCTTTAATTTTGGCAAACATGGACGGAGATGAGATCCCAAATCCAGTGAACTCAGATGTGGTCAAGAAGTATTATGCCTAGAAAAATAGACGAAAAAAGAGAAAGATAAGCCAAGGAAAAATCAGCTCGCTAGGTTGAAAACCCGCAAAGGGCGACCTAGGCAAAATCAGAGTGGCCCGGTGGATTGAAAACCCGCAAAGGGCGATCCAGGCAAAAATTAGGGTCAGAAAACTTGGGCTTGAGAAAAGAAAAAGGCAATCAGCGCTCCAAAGGTTCGGATAAGGGGGTGATCAGTATTATGAGTATGGACGGTGGGCACCGTTACTTCAGAGACGAAATCACGAGATCTTGTTCCTTTTTGCTTGTATTTTTTGTAGTTTAAAAGAAAGACTGCAATGCACTTTCGATTGGCGTGACTTTCTGCACGTCCAATTTCTATATCAATAAAAGTCCAACTTTTCTTTCATATGTGTGCTTTTCGTGTCTCTGCTTTCATCTATTCAGTTTCTTTCAAAATAATAACTTTTATGATTGATGAAATCGAATTGCAAAACATGTGCACATTCAGAGCATTACAGGATCATTGCGAAATCTTTGAAAAAATACAGAAAGAAGTGATTCCCCAAGTGAATAAAATTGTGAAAAAGACAGTCATGACGAACCAGTGTGCAATCCTCGCGGGATCATCGTCCTGGAACAGCCTTCGCCCGGCAGATCGATTTAACCAGCAAAAAAAGAGTGCCAAAGAAAAAAAAAATAAGCAGAAAAAAGAAAGCTGCTTAAAGAAAACAAACAGAGTAAACAAAAACAAATAAGCAGGAAAAAGAAAGCTGCTTAAAGAAAACAAACAGAATAAACAAAAAAACAAAAGAGAAAATCACAGAAGACGGAACATAAAAGAACACAACGTCTTCACGTTATTCATCATATCATCCATACCATTCGTCACTCCATGACATCAAGCAGTGGTGCGTTACACTTTCAAATTCGCATCTCAGAAGAGCGAAGAATAACAAAAAAAAGGGAAGTGAATGAGGAATCAAACAGAAAAAGCATCCCACCAAAATCAATCATTGCATTCATGTGCATCCAAATACCCAAATGCATGCATTTCATGCACCATCCAAGAAGTTACTTCGGACCAGAGAGTCCCAAAAATCTCATTTTTTAGAAAATCACCATCAGCACTGAGTTAGTAAGCTCCATCAACCCAGAGTTAGTAAACTCCATCAACACAGAGTTAGTGAACTCCTCCCACAGATCACAACATCGTGTACGAGCACGCGATGGATCCATCAGACTTCGTTAAGTCCTTCGGATTAGTTGTGTCAGCCTAAGGCATAGCGTAAATCCATTGATCAAATCAGTTCCGGACCTGATGTTGATCGGCCGCTCGAAAAGGCCACCCCCAAAGCTCGGACTCGACCAGAGTTCGTTAGAAGGTTTTTAGGCAACCTCCGAATCCCCAATTTACCGCTTTTTCCAATTCACCGTTTTTCCCAATTTACTGCTTTCCCGTTAATGCGACAAGTGTTAACCCCCCTTTTCTCAAAAGGAAAATAACAAAAAGAAAATTTGAGCTTTTCTGGAGTGGACAAAATTAGTGTTATTTCTATATCTTTATTTCCATTTCACCAACAAATATGAAAGGGCCAAGTCATATTTCTTGGCGAAATGTGAAATAAAGAGGGGCAGCTGTAATACCCTAATTTTGTCCTATCCAAAAATAAGAAATTTTATTTATTTTTAATACAAATAATTATTTTATTTTCATGCCATGTTTTATTTTATTTTAGTTTGCTACAAGTTTTAATCTTTGAAAAAATAATAATTAGAAGTAAAGAAACAAAAATAAGCAAAGGAGGAAATAGGGGGGTTTGTTAAAAAAGAATAGAGGTGCAATCAGGATTGGGCCATCTAAAACCCAACCCAACACAAGAAAGGCTAGCCCATTTCGCATAACCCAACTCCACCAAAACCTAACCCATATCCAACCCATAACCCACAACCCAACTCACCAAAACCCTAAAATCCCTCCTCTTCTAACCCTAATTCGCATACCTCTCCCCCTTAACCCTAAAAATGTGGCCACATTCACTCTCCCCCTTAACCCAAAAAATCATCCACATTCACTCCCCTTCAAACCCTAGAAATCCGCCCCCAATCCCTCTTTTCCCTCCTTGGAACTTGCAACTTCACTCTTCCCACACACTTCCCACTTCCCCACATCTCCCTTCCCCATACACGTTTCCCACTCTTCCTCTCCCCTCCCCAACGGCTCTCTCCCTTCCACGCCTCTCTTTCTCTCTCTCTCATACACTCCCTCCATCTCCTTTCTCTCACACAACCTCACTCCCATCATCCCCATCAAACCCTAGCCGTACAACCATCCCATCTCCTCTTCCTTCCACGCCTCCTTTCCCTTCTTTCCATGCCTCCTTTCATCTCCTCTCTCTCCCACGCCTCCTTCCAAACATCATTCATATCCTTCCCATCAAACCCTAGCCATCAATCCTCCTCTCTTCTCTTTCGTCCACTCCCTTTCTCTTCCTTCTACGCTTTCTTTCTCTCCTCTCCCACGAAATCGCCATTTTTGGCATCACCACACAAAGAGGCCGTTGGTCACTCAAAAGCTCACGGGTTCATCCAAGGAAACATGCTTTCCATTTCGTTTTCTCCAAGGCTCACACGCAAACGGATCTATACACAAGGCTTGGTGAAGAAACCGAAGGTCAAAGCGTATCACTGCAAGGCCAAGTTTTAGTATAAAGAGAGGTCACGGTTTTGAGGACAGGGGAGGTCTTTTTTTTAGAGAAAAAGAGGGGAGAGGCCGAAATCTTGAAGACCCAGGAGCAAGAGAAAAAAACGATTCTGGAAAATTTCATGTGAAGCAGAGAGGGAGAGATTTCGTTTTTGTTTTTTTCTTCCATAAATTTTCATAGTTTTGTTTTATTATTCTGTTGTTGTTGAGATCTGAGGGAAGAATCCTTTGTTCAAAGTTTCTGGAATTTGGAAGGTATTGTTAATTCATCTCTGTACATGTATGTTTTTTACAATTTCGGATTTGGTCTGTTAATGTTTCTTGTTATTACACGGTTCGCAATTTTAATCTACTCTTCACGAATTTTTTTTTATTATCTCCATGTAGGTAGAATGTTTAGGGTTTATGATTGTTATTAGTGTTTTCCCCTTCATTTTAGTTTGCTGTTTATAATTTGCTTCATCATATACAAATGAATTAATGGTGACTACTCAAGATATTTCGGTTGCTAAAACATTTCGATTGCCAAAACCTTTCGGTTGCTAAAAAACGAATTTCTCAACCAAGAGTTAGTAGCAAATTAATTCCAAAAAACACACTTCACATAAAATCATTTTTCTGAAAAAACTCAAAAAAACATTTCCTAGTAATTAATAAAAGAGGGGTAGTCAAGACATTTCTTTTGCTATTATTAAACAAATAAACTTTTTTTTATATATATATGTTTTATTTATTTATTTATTATTATTATTTTTTAACCAAAAATTATCTCAACCAAAAGTAATGACAAAAGAATCCCAAAGAAAAAAAAAGAAAAACATTTCCTTAGTAAAAAAAGAGTGGTAAATAAAACATTTTTAAAACAAGTAAACTGCTATTTACACCCCCCAGGCTCAAGCATAAGGCCCTTTTTGTCACTTAAGCCCGGTTTCGCTAACTGGGCCCTCCTATGCGAACTGGGCTTCCTTTTTTTTCACACCCCTCATTTTGATAACTTAACCTCTTTGAGAGAGCCCAAGCATTTACACAGTCCATTAGAACTAATTCCTGATTTCTGCACCCCCTATTTTAAAATACAACCCTCCTCGCTATTTACACCCCATTTTTGATAATACAGCCTCTTGTAACTTGCACCCCCATTTTACTATTGCACCTCCCTGTTTCCTTTTTTTTTTCCTTAAATTTTGTTCATTTCCTTTAAGTAAATTTATTCATCTATTTATTTTTTCTTCTTTCTCTTCACAAACCCTTTCTTCCCAATGATGGATAAATGTCTCACAAACCAAAAATCAATTCAATTGCGAAAACCCTTTCGATTACTTAAAATAAGAACCAATTATCATTAATGATCATTCGCGCCGTTGCCGTTTGGTTATTAACGATAATTCCATTTTCAAAGGAATTAGTAGTGTGACCACTCTAAACCGTCGTTGTTTGGTCTTCATGAACGCTCCAACTTAAATAAAACCGATTGTCATCGATGATCACTCGCGCCGTTGCCGTTTGATTGTTAATGATGATTTCATTTTCAAAAGAGTTAGTAGTGTGACCACTCTAAACCGTTGTTGTTTGGTCGTCGCGAACACTCGAATCAAAAAACAAAACCTTTTTAAAAAAACCCAGAACTACGTAGCTTTGAATTCTCCATCGCACCGGGAGATACGTAGGAGCGGATATTCTCCGTCAAGCACAATAAACTAAAAACATTTTTTTTCCTTAAAAAAAAAAAACAAACACTTTTGCCAAAAATAAGAATTTTCATTAAGTCTTTTCATTCTCTTTTCAAAGGGGCAGATTTAAGTATTTTTCAAATCAGCACTTAAAACCACAAATTTAATTAAAGGTTCCCTTTCGGTAGAAAGGAGGCGTGGGGTGCTAAAACCTTCCCTATGCCTAACCGACCCCCGAACCCAAATCTTCCGGTTTTCCAAAAGGCCATCCGCTTTCCAAAAGGTTTTTCTTCAATATTTTCCTGATAAAAAATATTGGTGGCGACTTCATTGATTTTCAAAAAGTTGTAAACGAAGAAAGATTCCCTCAGGGACTTTTTCGGGCGCAACACCACTCCCATGTTCCCCTCCCTCTTCACCTTCCCACTCCCCCTCACCTCTCTCTCTCTCTCGCACTCACACACTCCCTCAGATCCCTCTCTCACTCTGTGC
This sequence comes from Astragalus membranaceus, assembly GCA_039519185.1. Lineage (NCBI taxonomy): Eukaryota > Viridiplantae > Streptophyta > Magnoliopsida > Fabales > Fabaceae > Astragalus > Astragalus membranaceus. The sequence continues at coordinate 78,527,498 of CM076850.1, read as the reverse complement.
CTCTCACATTCACCACCTCGCGCACCTCCCTCCTCCGTCGCACCACCAGACTACCACGGCGAGTCTCCCTTCTTCTTCGCGTTTTGTATTTTTTCTGAATCTGTTAGTCGTTTAGTACCTTAGTACCAAATATTTTTGGTACTTTAGTAACGTATGTAGCATTTGTGAACACGTTTAAAAACACTATTGGTACCAATGTACCGAAAGATTTCGGTATCTAAGTACCAAACATGTTTTTCCTATCTAGTTACACAAAAACATATTAAAGAAAACATGAGCGTCATTACACAAATTTTGTTGAGGAGCCAAGGGGACACAGCCAAGCCAATTTCTAAATTCCAACCATATCTATCAACATCTTCCACCCACAGTCAACAATGAGAACTAAATGAGATTTCGCATTCTTTTCTTCTATCTAGTTACAAATCAAACTTTTATCCTCTACAGGCACGTTTCAACTACAAGTGGTCTCAGGATTGTCCATGTTGATCTCTTGTTTAGAAGATAGTTGAAGCTTGGAAGGAGGGGGGAGCGATCGTGGGAATGCGCAAGCAAGGTGCAAGGCACTGTCTTCAAAAAAAATTTGGTGTTGGCTCTAGTGGGGGGGGGGGGGGTATGGTCTCCATATTTGTTATGGGTGGTGTGATGGCTTGTAGTGGTGGTGGGAGGTAAAAACATGGGGGATTTTCAGCTTCGAGTGTTCATGCGATCATTGTGAGATCGAAGCACTTTGCATATTTTCAAAGGTAAAAAGCCAAAAAAGGAAGATCCATAGGTGGATTAAAAGAGACCCAAGTCGTGGATGGTGATACTAGGAAAGGCCTGGGGAGGCGACCTCCACTAACCCAGAGACGGGAGGATGGAAAATGTCCTAGAGATAAGGTAGAGCTTCTCCTACTAAAAACCGTAAACCCTCCTTCGAAATGTCTCTTTCTTGGCAAAATTTCCAAATGAAAGTGATAGTGATTGTTGGGAAAAAGTTAAGCCCTAATGTCGCACTAAACGAAAAAAGCAACGCGAAAGAAATTTATAAAGTTAAGGGACCAAAGTGACAAAAAATAAATATAATGCACCAAAGGGAAAACAAAAAATAAACTTAAAATTAAAGATAAAGAATCAAAGTGGAAACAAAAATAAACTTAAGGGCATGTTTGGGAGGAGGATTTGGGAGTTTTAGATGTGAGGGCTTTGAAGATATCTATTTGAATTAATAACATGACAGATAATTTAATCACACTTCATTTGTGGTTAAAAACATTTTATAGTTTCATCAATTTAGAATTGAAAACCATACCCTCCTCTCACTTTCTAAACCCTCCATCCAAACATATACTAAGGACCTAGAGTGTAATTGCGTTCAGAGGGGTCATCCACTCTGCCCAGCAAGATATTACGTTTCAACTTCGTTGAATGACTGACAACAATTTTAGGGAATCAAAAACCTTTTTCGTGACTATGGTAGTTAGTTGCCGAATAAGGATTCAGCAAGATTTTTTGGGGTCAGATAGATTAACCACGCAACATATCATTTGGGGGAAAAGAGATATATCCTAAAGATTCAATTTATAACCTCAGAGGGAACTGAAGGAAAATTTTCATAAAATGCCACTTCAAATGACAGTTATCTCAAGAAAAGCGTGTAAATGACAAATTACATGCGTTAATCTTGCTTTGAAACTCTGAAACTATCCTTTGTCTTCTTTTTTTCCCTATCTGTTCACTTCTCAATTTACAACTGAAAAAAAGTATGTTTGGCCGAGCATCCTTCAGATAAAATTAAATTCAGCAGGAAACGAAGTTTGTCCAGAATATCAAGCAGCAAAAACACTTTAAGACTTCTTAGGCTTCTTTGAACTCCCTTCTCTTTTGTCGGCCTCTGCAGACTTCTTCTTGTCCTTCCGTTCTCTCTTCTTCAGAGCAGTCATATGGGCCTTTAATATAGTTGCATAAGAAGCTTGAAAGCGTTGATGATCCTTTTGTCCAACCTTTCCAATAAGAAACCAGTAACACTAAATATTAGAAGTGGAAAAAACATATATGAACATGAAAATAAGTGGACAGCAGGAATAGCCAAAAAAATCTGGGGGAACTCAGGTGTCAAGTTACATCGACTTAAAAGATTTTCTACAAAAAGTAGGCTACTAACACGATCTATCAGGGTCACTGTAAAGTAGAAACACTTTGAAAAAAATCAAAAAATGGGTAACCAGATAAGTAACAAAAAGCAATGGAAAAGAATATAAGCTCAACAGACAAAATGGATGTCTTTGCATGATAGACAGATAGTGCAAGCGTATTTTGTACAATTGGATAAGCATGGAGGAGATCTTACGCTTTAAAAGGCCAAGTCTATATTCTCATCACATACCTCTACCACCAACTACTGCATATCATTCAACAAGCTTACATTCATTACATTCAGAGAAAACGATTCATTTTCCTAGCATCTGCTTGGAAGTCAACATGTAAGCGTGCCACTGCCATCTAACTTTTTTTAGTGTGTATGCACTTGCCTTACCATTCACCAGTTCCGTGTTTATTATTTTTTATAACGGATAAACAGGTTTGCTAGGGCTTTTAATATAACAGACAAGCAAAAGAAAAAAATGATAGAACCCATAAATTTAGAAAGAAAAACTTGTATTATGAAATTGAAATGGAGCAAAATTCTCAATTACTGCAAGAACAAACCAGAGCCAAGGCTCCAACCAGAGAATAATCTCCTAACAAACTTTGTAACAAACATCCATGCCCGTTACCCCTCACTCCTCTACCTCTTATAACCCGCGTCACTACTAATTCCCTATTCAGCCTCTCTATTGGGTCAAGACCCAAATCCAGTATACCTAACACCTGACAGTAGCTTTCCAATGCATCTTTGCGCACATTCTGCAGTGCATAAATGAGTGGAGAAAAACCTATTACACATTTACATTTGGCAAGCGATGAACATATAAAACTGCTTGGACAATTACTAGGTTTATAACATCAAGCTATTTCAATATTCTTGGATGTTTACAAGACTCAGATCAAGGAAACATGTAGGGGGGTGAGATGGAAGAAGTTGTAGTTAAAAGTTGAACATTTTGAATGTGGGACAGGAATAATTTGCGTAATGTATAATTTGGTCAAAATTTTGCGCAAAGTATAAGTTTTTCAAACAACAGCTTTTCCTAAGAGGTGAAGGCTATCCTAACATGCATCTTTTTGCACATTCTGCAGTGCATAAATGAGCTGAGAAAAACGTATTACATATTTACATTTGGCAAGCGATCAACGTATAGAATGCTTGGACAACTACTGGGTTTATAACATGAAGCTATTTCAAATGGCATCTTGGATGTTTACAAGACTCAGATCAACAAAACATGTAGGGGGTGAGATGGGAGTGGTAGTTAAAAATTGAACATTTTGAATGTGGGAGTGGGACAGTAATAATTTGCTTAATGTATAGTTTGGTCAAAATTTTGCGTAAAGTATAAGTTTTTCAAACAACAGCTTCTCCTAAGAGTTGAAGGCTATGACTGACTCATGAGCAACTTATCTAGGCTTATCCATCCTAAGAGTTGAAGGCTATGACTGACTCAAAAACAACTTATCTGGGCTTATCTATTGGTATAGGCACTTGTTAGGGCATGTTTGGGATATTGCAGTAAAAACTAATGACATATCCATATGTTGTTTTCGGCTTATTTTAATAAGCTCTTTAGGATAGCTTATAAAAACTATTTAACAACAGTTTCTTTTTTATCATAGAATCAGCTTATACATAAGCACTTATATGATAAATGAAATTCATTAAGTGCTTAATTAAGTTTTTATCCAAACCAAATGCACAAAAAATCAGATTTTGCATTTTGCATCTCATACATTCAGAAGCTCTCTCTTTCTCTTTTAACTTCTCCATAAAATATATGTAAGCTTATGAGCACTTTCTTGTGAGTGAACAACCAACCATTCACTTGTTTTAACTTTTAATTGAGAAACTCCTATAAGCTATATAAGCTAATTCAAAATAGGCCTAAGAATTTAATGCCAACATAGTCAGAAGATAATCTCTGATATAAGTAGACCAGCAAAATTGCAGGAGTTCATTTAAGGGCGAAGTTTTAATCAAAAATAGTTGAAAATAGCACGCTCAAAGATACATACTGAAGTAGATATTGTCTTTTTCCCATCAGTAGCGCGTATAAGGCATCGATACTCAATTGCTTCACCAGCAGTCGCCAATTTATTCCTCTGCACTTTAGACTTCAAGGAAGCTGAAAAAAATGCACAACAAGAGACATACAAACAGCATTAAGATTTTGGACATATAGACCCAAAACATTCACCAACCTAACCAATGAGACAACATTAACACACGCACATCGTTTTAGAGTAACCCAAACAGAACCCTTCTCAGTGGTGCGCTCGAACATGCTGGTGAGTTCATTGAGAAACGGATCTAACGGTAGAAGAACCTAGTAAAATCAGGAAACAGAAAAGTAATTAGGGTTTAAACGATTCAAAAACATTCCTTTAGCAATAATCCCCAACCACCAATGCTGATCAATTATAGATCAAGATAACAAAAAAATTCTCCAGCAAAATCCTGAGTGAATTTACACAACTAAACGGTGAATTTCGGAATTAAAACCGTGAAAGATTAAAAAGTCGATTATTGCATGCGAAGATCTAAATCTAAATTCAAAATACGCAGGGGAGAAAGAGAATGGAAAGAGAATGCAGAGGAAGTAAGGGGAAAGGAAAGAGGAAGTTTACCATAGTTGAGAAAGAGGTTACAGGAAGTGCTGAAAACGCAGTCGTCACACGGAGGTTTTAGGTTGAGTTGAAGGGAACGGGATTACGGGAATGAACGCAGAAAATGAAAAGAGTGATCACGGCAAATTCTAGGGTGCACTAGCAAAAGAGATTTTTTTTTTATCAACTGAACTGGTTTTTCATTAATTGGGCAAGGCCACAAAACCAAAAGGTTTTTTTTTATACCCCATCAACTCTCATGTACCCACCCAATATCGTAATCCCGAAAATAGCCCTAACATAAATTACAAAAATTGATTTTTGGAAGATTCTCTGGTGGGGGACCACTTAATCTGGAAATTGGATTTACCTAAATGGAAGGTAAATCCGATTAGCTTTAAATACGTATTAAATTGACACGCATAAGTCAAATCGGATCTATCAAACTGACAGATAAATCTGATTTGACCATTTAATTCAGAACAGAAAGCTAAATATTAATAAATCGGATGTAGCTAAATCCGATGCGCAATCGAATTTACCTAAATCCGCTTTTATCTTTTAATAAATCGGATATACCTAGATGAGGGTATATCCGATTTGTAAAAAATACAAAGCGGGTTCGTAAATCCGCTTTGTTTTTTTTTTTTTAATTATTTTCTTTATAACTGTTGTTCTATTTTGAAACAGATATTGTGCATGCAGAGTCGCAGGTCGTTCCTTTCGTGGTAGACACTATAGAGACATTCTGGACGGAGAGGGTATATTTTTCAAACCAATTTTCTTGATCAAAGTTTGGTAGATATTTAATTAATTAAGTACGCAACATTTATCTATTTTTTCTATTTTGTAGATTTTTTCTACACGCCAGGATGTTGAAGAGTGGGCAAACACGGTTGGGAGGCGTATTGGAGTTGTGGTTATCATCGTAAGATCTGACAAAGCTGGAGGTAAAAGGGGTTCTAGAGATAAGATTATATTTAGTTGCGAGAAGCAAGGGAAGTGGTCTAATGATTCTAGAGTTTTCGGGTCTAAGAGAAGAAGCTGTCCGTTTACATTGAGAGCTACTTGTACAATACGTCATGGGGGTTGGCGTGTGAATGTTAGGTGTGGTCTTCACACACATGAGTTGCTTACTACCCCGGTTGGGTCGACAGCTTTTGGTCGTTTAACTAAGCCGCAGAAAGCTAGCTATTATTAATGAGTACACTGATCTGAATGTTGCCTCGAAAGATTGTCTTACTGCTTTGAAGAACCATTATCCGGACAACATCACTTCTCTTCCTCAAATATATAGGCAGCGTTACGCCTATAGGTCTTCTAAGAGGGGTCCTAGAACAGACATTCAGGAGCTTTTGAGATTGATTGAGTCGCAAAATTATTTATGTTGGAGCAGAAAATTTGGGGGTTCCGATGTGGTCAGTGACATCATGTGGGCGCATCCCACTTCTATAAAGTTATTCCGGTTGTTTCCAAATGTTCTTATTCTTGACACCACCTACAAGACCAACAAATACAATCTACCTCTATTGGAGATTGTAGGTGTCACTTCAACGGAGTTAACTTTCTCGGTTGCTTTTGCCTATATTTCACACGCGCTTGGAATTCATTTTACTTGGGCATTGCAGCAACTGAAAGAATTATTTGACTTGCACGAGCTTCAGCCTCAGGTGTTGTTGACTGACAGAGATCTTGGTCTTATGTCAGTGCATCAATCCTCTGCCTGTATACCCCCAACTTCACTCCATCTGTCTTCTTCTTCCTCCAACGCCCACATAGTGCTCCAGTCCGCAATCCACTCCTCCTCTTCACCAGCTGAGGGAAATACCATAAAATCCAGCTCTGAAAAAAAGAAGATAAACAACATGGTGAATTAAAAACTGTTTAACAGAAATTTAACCAAACTCGGAAAAAATTAACTTAGAATTATTACCTGTAAGTGGGTCGCATACCCTCCTAACTGATGCGCCTGGTCCAAGCAGGAGTAGTTCAGCTGGTCATACATGAAAGCAAGCCCTGCTGCCCCCCACACATATGATCCCACTTCAGCTGCACTGACATCCTCAAGTAGCAGCAGCCACTTAGCCTCAGCCCTGTCGCCGCTCTTGACCGTGAAGATGGACCAGCTCAGGATCAGAAGGATAAAGGCCCTGACAGCGGGGACGCATGTCATTCTCTATGGACCCTCTACTAACAATCTCCTGCAGCCACTCAAAACGGTAATATGGGCCATATGAAGCTCGACACTCCAGCCCCGCCTCCTCTATAGTCACACCTAGATAAACATGTGCTAGGTGGATGGCCTGATCAGTGGTGACCGAGGTAGGTGGGGCTCTGTAGTAGTTCCCTGTAATGGGTAGATGCAGCAAACAAGAGACATCATCCAAAGTAATCGTCATTTCACCAAATGGTAGGTGAAATGACGATGTCTCTGAGTGCCACCTCTCAACAAAAGCAGACATCAGCTCATGGTCCACCTTTGTATGCCCGATCGGGACGAGGGGGCTAATCCGGAACCGGTGATAAAGGCCCACAACCGGTGGTTTTGGGAAAACCCAAGCAGTCTCTGAGCCAGCTTGTTACCATGGTTGGTAACCTTCAATTTACGCTCATATGTCTGCATTATAAAAAAATAAAAAATAAAAAATAAGGCTATGTAAATAAATTAAACTAAGAAGGCTACGTAATTAAATTAAACTTACCGGTTCTCTCAATATAATGGAACAGACATGAGATCCCAGCCCAGTGAATAGTTCATGCTGCTCCTCATGCTGCTGAGGCTGATGGTAGGGTTCCTCCTGGTACTACTGATACTGCTGCTGCTGCTGATACTGGTGCTGATAATACTCCTGCTCAGCCATAGAATGGCCCTCAGACATAAAATCCTCATCAAGAGGATGCCCCGGCTGGCCCTCCTCATACTGATAGTCAGGGGCCTCCTCCACCTCCTGATACTGCTGCTGTCGCCTATGACGGGCAGACGCATGTCCCGCAATCCTGTGGCGGGTGCGTGTACTCGGAGCAGATGGCGATGCCCGAGACGAGGACTCCCCTCGATACCTGTTAGACACTGAAAAAAAAATTTTAAAAAAAAACCAAAGCGAATCTACCTATATCCGATGGGAAATCGGATATAGGTAAATACGATGGGAATCAGATTTAGCTAAATCCAACTTACTGTTTGCGCTGTCTCTTGGGGAATCGGAAGTACGTAGATCCGATGCGTAAATCCGAACTGGAAATCGGATATAGCTCTGAATGGTAAATCTGATTATCTCTGGTAAATTTCTGGTCAAACGGATGCAAGTGAGAAATGGTAAATGTTTTGTAATTTTGTCAAAATTTTAAGGGTATTTTGGTATTTTCAAAGGGATGATGGGGGTAGATGGGAGTTGATGGGGGTACAAAAAAAAACCAAACCAAAACATCAACATGATACCAAGAGGAAGGTCAAACACGACCGGCCCAAAACAAGCAAACAAACTAGGGTTTTTTTTTGTACCCCCATCAATTCACCATCTACCCCCATCATCCCTGTAAAAATACCAAAATACCCTTAAAATTTTGACAAAATTACAAAACATTTACCATTTCTCACTTGCATCCGTTTGACCAGAAATTTACCAGAGATAATCGGATTTACCATTCAGAGCTATATCCGATTTCCAGTTCGGATTTACGCATCGGGTCTACGTACTTCCGATTCCCCAAGAGACAGCGCTAACAGTAAGTCGGATTTAGCTAAATCTGATTCCCCATCGTATTTACCTATATCCGATTTCGCATCGGATATAGGTAGATCCGCTTTGTTTTTTTTTAAATTGTTTTTTTTCAGTGTCCAATACGTATCGAGGGGAGTCCTCGTCTCGGGCATCGCCATCTGCTCCGAGTACATGCACCCGCCACCGGATTGCGGGACATGCGTCTGCCCGCCATAGGCGACAGCAGCAATATCAGCAGGTGGAGGAGGCCCCTGACTATCAGTATGAGGAGGGCCAGCAGGGGCATCCTCTTGATGAGGATTCTATGTCTGAGGACCATTCTATGCCTGAACAGCAGTATTATCAGCAGCAGTATCAGCAGCAGCAGCAGTATCAGCAGTACCAGGAGGAGCACTACCATCAGCCTCAGCAGCATGAGGAGCAGCATGATGAGCAGTCTCCTCTATTCACTGGGCTAGGATCTCATGTTTGTTCGATTATATTGAGAGACCCGGTAAATTTAATTTATTTACATAGCCTTCTTAGTTTAATTTATTTACATAGACTTATTTCTGATACTTTTATAATACAGACATATGAGCGGAAATTGAAGGTTACCAATCATGGTAACAAGCTGGCTCAGAGACTGCTTGGGTTTGCCCAAAACCACCGGATGTGGGATTTTATCACTGGTTCCAAATTAGCCCCCCTCATCCCGACCGGACATACAAAGGTGGACCATGAGCTGATGTCTCTTGTTTGTACTAGGAAGTGGGGTATCTTTCTGGGGCAGCTGATTGTAACAGGGGTGGGGTATCTCTTGTTATTGTTATATTAGATTTGAGGGCTCTCCATAGGTGGGGCATCCTAGGAGGAGAGTGCCTGAGTCTGTAAAGGTTTTCCAAGGCACCTGTAAGCCTTGTTGTTTTAGTTAGTGGAAAATCTCACAAGGGTGTGAGGACTGGACGTTTGTCACTAGGAGGTGACCGAACCAGGATAAATCTCTGTTATACTGCGTTCCACTTAACCTGCGCGAAAATTAATCTAAGTCATTGAAAAGGGGAAAAACGTTTTCGAAAGATCTGAAAAGTTTTTAAATCTCAATTCACCCCCCCTCTTGAGACTGAAGCCACTTGGTAACAAGTGGTATCAGAGCTAGACTCTTGTATGAAGGGCCTAGCAGCTTCAAGAGAAATGGCTTCAGGTTGGTCTACGCAAGAGGGTGCATCTCTTTTCCGTCCTCCGGGATTCAACGGAGAAGATTATGCATATTGGAAAGAAAGAATGAGAATTTTTATTGAAGGGGTAGACTTAGATGTTTGGGATGCTGTGGAAAAAGGACCTTTCGTCCCCACACACATAGTAGATGGTATTCTTACAATAAAAAGTAGAAATGAATGGTCTGATGATGAGAAAAGAAAAGTGCAACTTAATTTACGTGCTAAAAATATGATTACTTCTGCTTTGAGTGCTGATGAATTTTTTCGAGTTTCAAACTGTAAATCTGCCCAAGAAATGTGGGATAATCTTCAAGTTACTCATGAGGGTACAAGTGAAGTGAAAAGGGCAAGAACAAATACTCTTACCAGAGAGTACGAATTGTTTAGAATGAATACAGGTGAAACAATATCAGAGATGCAGAAAAGGTTCACCCACATAGTGAACAAATTGGGTTCATTAGGAAAATCATTTCCTCCCGAAGACTTGATCAACAAAGTGCTGAGATGCCTAAACAGAGAATGGCAACGAAAGGTGACTGCAATAATTGAGTCAAGAAACTTGACTACCATGACTCTCGCCACCCTGTTTGGGAAACTACTAGAGCACGAGTTAGAGCTCACTCGCCTAGCAGAGCATGAAGGAAAAGACAAGAAGAACAAAAACTTTGCTCTCAAAGCTTCCAGTTTAAGCTCATCCGACGATAGTGATGATTCAGAAGATGAAGATGAAGACGAGGAGAAAATGGAACTAATGGTTAGTAAATTCAAAAAGTTCATGAGAAGGGAAAGATCTCTCAAAAAGAATTCTCCAACCAAAAGAGGCTCAAGCAAGGAAAACCTCTCAAGTCCACCAACTTGCCACGAATGTGGAAAATCCGGACACATAAAGATAGAATGCCCAAAATTACATAGAAAACGGTCAAAGTTTGAGAAAAAGGGATCCAAAGGAAAGAAAAGTAGAAAAGCCTACATAGCATGGGAAAACAACGACCTGAACTCATCAGATAACTCAGAAAGTGAAAAAGGTCAAGTTGCTCTCATGGCCGACCACGACAGCGAAAGTGAAACTGAGGTATATTCTAACTCTGAATCTTTACAAGATGCCTATGATGAATTATATGAAGCTTTTACTGAATTACACGATAAATCTTCAAAATTAGCTAAAGCTCTAAGCAAATCCAAGAAAGTTATCACTCATCTTGAAAATGATATTATTGCTTTAACTAAAGAAAAATTAGAACTTAGAAAAGAAAATGATGGTCTTGTCTATTTCAAGGAAAATTATGCATGTGATAAGTGTATAGAACATGAAAAGAAAATCAATGAGCTTGAATATACAATAGGCAAAATGTCCAAATTACAACATGTACATCCTAGGATTCCGAGAAATAATTTTGTGAAAAGCAATATGCATCATAGACCTAAGTTTTCCACTAGACCTTATATTAGATGTTATTATTGTGGTAAACCTGGACATACAGCTTCTGTTTGCAGGGCAAGAGGTAAACAAAATATGAAAAAGGTGTGGGTTCCCAAAGGAACCATACCAAACACTAACCCACAAGGACCCAAAGAGATTTGGGTACGGAGAACCTTGTTTTAGATCTTTGCAGGTATGCTTCAAGGTATGGGGGCATATTGATGCCTTGACAGCAAAGACTCAAAGCGCATGACAGGAGACGCAATAAAGTTCTTAACACTCACCCCCGGAAAAAGCCGTCATGTGACTTGTGATAAATAGAGGAAGAATCACCGGTAAAGGTCAGATTGGTTAAATTTTTATTCACCTCTATTTTGAAAATGTGCTTAAGAATAGTTTATTAAGTCAAATATGTGACTAGTGAAACAGAGACTAATTTCATGCATCATTAAGAACAATATTTATAAGGCATGATTAGAATAACAGGAATCAACAAAGTATTCTGGTCAACCCTCTAGGACTGATCATATAGAAATTATACATCACCTTCTTAGAGGTTATGGTTAGAAAGGCGATAGTGTGATTGAGCTAGTTGAGTCGTCACAAACAGCTAGTTGATATTTTCACGATCCATTGCAAAAGAAAATTTGGTTCTTCAAACGAGTTTTTTGTTTCTCAAGTGGTTTTGTAAAGAAACTTGGATTCAAGTGAAATTGTGACTTATGAATTTTTGCGTGCTCGAAAATCATTTTCTAAAAGCAGTTGAAGCGCTATTTTTTATTTTTTTTTGAAATCTATTTTCTCCTGTCACAATCAACTGCTAGCTCTGGTATTCTTCGATAATACATGCTCACAATCGTTGTCTATCTAGAATTTTTTTTTTAAAAAAAAAAACTCTACTTCCCATATTCTGGCTGCCATCACCAACTTTCAAACTAAGCAGCATGAAACGTGCGAAGGCTAAACAACTGCTTCATATATTTTTGAGACTCATGATTAGCTTTTACCTGTTTTGATGAAATATTCTCTTCATGGTTTCAAAAATGATTTTCCTTTGGTTTTGATGATCACTTATAAATCTACAATGGTTCTTTTACCTTGTCAAATAGCTGTGACATTCGATTCGCAAACTTTATCATATATCGACCCTTTTGATCATGACAAAAAGGGGGAGAGAAATATAGGGTTGCATAAAGCATATAGAATGAGCATATAGATATATCATTATGCATATAGTCAATAAAACAGGGGGAGCAACATGATAGGGGGAGTATCATATATATGCATTATCTGTTTGAACTAACCTCCCACCTTGAGATGAGTAAATGTTTTGTCATCATCAAAAAGGGGGAGAATGTAGATATCTTGTGTTGCAGGCTAAGTTCTGATGATGAAGTGGTTAAGAGGTTTTGATGATGCAAAAGACAAAAGCTAAGTTGATAATAGTAAAAAGGCCAAAGCCAAAGTTGATGGCCAAAGTTAATAAAAGAGACAAAACATCAAAGTCAATCCAAGACAATCAAGCTCAAGGATTGAAGATTCAAGTTTAAGGGTAGTCCTTAAATATAAGGGTAGTCCTTAGGGTTTGGGTGTGTCTTAGGAAAAAGTGTAAGCTCTTTCAAAGGTCAGCTCGTATCTCAAAGTCTCACACACTCACAAGTTTTTCAAAGATGCATGCATACTTACGTAAACATACCTATCATCTTTAAAACATAAAAATTGATTTTATCTTGCATATACATTCATCAAAATCGATTTTCAGGCCAATCAGAAAAGGAAGAATCGATTTTCACTTCATGTATTTTCAGTGCATAAATCGATTTCTGAGCCAAACTTGTTTTAAAGGAAGAATCAATTCCCACTCTTTTGCACTTAACTGAGAATCGATTCCTACATGTCTCAGGCAAGCTGAGAATCGATTCATACAAATTTTCACTAAGTACAGAATCGATTCCTAGCTCTCCATGGTTCTCAAGAATCGATTGTCCCTATTTTTTCAAACAAATCAAAATCGATTCCTCACTTAAATGAATCGATTCCTAGATCAAATGCTTTCAACAAAGAATCGATTCCTACACTATTTTTAACGTAAACTTGATTTTTTCATAGCCTATAAATAGGCACTGCATTACGTTCATTTTCACACAACCCATTTCACGAATCAGAGAACTTTTGAGAAAAACTCTTCACGCTTTTACTTTTGCTCGTCACGCACCGTTGGTCCGTCTGAGCTGATCTTTTGCTAAGAGTTAGTTGGGGTTGCATTCTTCAAGTTGTAATATCTGCCTTCATTAGAGGTATTTCTGTCTTTACAATTGTTTATTATCTAATTGTTTGTGATTTGTACTAGGGAGTGGGGTATCTCTCTAGGGTAGCTGTTTGTACTAGGAAGTGGGGTATCTTTCTGGGGCAGCTGATTGTAACAGGGGTGGGGTATCTCTTGTTATTGTTATATTAGATTTGAGGGCTCTCCATAGGTGGGGTATCCTAGGAGGAGAGTGCCTGAGTCTGTAAAGGTTTTCCAAGGCACCTGCAAGCCTTGTTGTTTTGGTTAGTGGCAAATCTCACAAGGGTGTGAGGACTGGACGTAGGTCACTAGAAGGTGACCGAACCAGGATAAATCTCTGCGTGCTTTACTGCTTTCCTGCTTTACTGTTATACCGTTTTACTTCTTTATATTCTAATTCCTTCGCTTCCACTTAACCTGCGCGAAAATTAATCTAAGTCATTGAAAAGGGGAAAAACGTTTTCGAAAGATCTGAAAAGTTTTTAAATCTCAATTCACCCCCCTCTTGAGACTGAAGCCACTTGGTAACACCATTCACACTCCGTTGAGTTTCCACGTATAGCTCCAACGGCTTATACCTCTGAAGCATGTCATGGATGTTTAACATGTTCACACGTCTTCGTCAGTCTTGATTGTCATGGACGAGAAGGAAACGCAGCCATCGTCTCCAAGATAGGGTTTGCGATAAGGGATACTAGTGACGTCACGGTTGTCACCAGTCACTTGAACTTTGGACCACACTTTATCCTTCAAACCTTCAAACCCCATGCCGCGGTGGATTCTACATAACACCGGCTGAGGACTCCAGAAGTGGACACCATCTTCTCTCATCGTGATTTCGCCCCGATGATGTATAGCGGAAAGCCTATTGTCATCGGAGCGTTGAGTGAGGCATATCTCCACTTTGGATGAGTGAAATAAGCAAGTGAGAGTGAAATTTTAATGAGGTTGGCAATGGGTAGTTATAGAATTCGTCAATGATTATCAACCATTGATATTGTCGGTGCAATCTACACTGTTGATCAACATTGGCAATCAAATCCTACCCGTCGAATTTAGTACAAATCAGATTTACCTATCAGGAAGGTAAATCCGATTTGTATTTTAACAAAGCGGATCTACCCTCATCGATAGGTACATCCGCTTTGTTAATTGCCAACCTGATTTACCTATCAATGGAACGTAAATCCGATTTGCATTTAACAAAGCGGATTTACCTCGTTAAAGGTAAATCTGATTTCCCCCCAACTAATTCTAATCGGATCTACGTAAATCCGACTTTGATTTTTCTGAATCGGATTTATCTATCAGGAAGGTAAATCCGATTAAAATAATTTAAGCTGGGGTAATTTCATCTTAAAATTTATGATGGGGGTAGATAGTGGACTGATGGGGGTACAAAAAAAAACCCAACAAATTACTGATAATAAAATAGAATTGGGCCAAATACAAAGCCCAATAAACAAACAACAACATATAACCACTATATCCCGGAATACTACCCAGTGGGTCAAATACAAGAAGAACCCAGATCCACAAGATCAAATATACGTAAATAATGGAAGAGAGAGAAACACCCAACAACCACTACCCACTTACACCAAATAGGCAAGCCTTCGAACCTCATCTTCACCTCCACGAATAGTAAACCCTAATTAGGCAAAGATACCACAGCTACAACATCAGATCGTGCTCATTTCACATTCTGCGAATTGATCAACGACGCCAAAGAAGAAGGTAGATTCACCACCCAGTTCGCCGGTAAAGAGTGGGAAGAAGCTAGCTTCGCTACAAGATCAGCCACACTGTTTCCAGGCACGAGGAGTCCACAAAAAACCGATCCAGGTAAATTGCTCCCTCAACTGCTTGATATCATTAAGAATATGCGCAATTCCACCTCTTTTAACCTCTCCTCTACATGCATCTACGAGATCCTTGCAATCTGATTCAATCACTACCGAGGGAAGATGGAACGATTTTGCGAGAGACACTGCTTTTCTCAGGGCTAAGGCTTCAGCAATGAACGCAGAAGGAGCATAGATTAAAGAGGTACTTCCCGAAACCACTTTACCCTTACAATCTCTACAAATTATTCCACTATATTCTTGCCCTGTATTGATGTTAAATTGAGCATCCGTGTTGACTGTGATAAAGTTGATACGAGGGAGTCTCCAAGTCACAGAACTTGATGGTGAGGGATGGGGGAGAAGGTATTTGGGGTAGCTAGGGTTTTATAGTTCATGAATTCAAAGGTAGTTGTTTTGACAAGAAACAGGACCTCCAACGGGTTGGGCTTGGTGTTCTCAAACACCATTAAATTACGGGCTTTCCAAATAAACCAAAGGGCATAGAAAGAAGTAGCTATAGGGAGGGATCTATCACAGGGATTGGATTGATCAGACACCATCAAGCTATCTAACCATAGACATAGATTGGAAGTATTTTGAGGGGTGGGGACAGGGTATTTGAAGTCCATACCAAAGGGGGGTAGTCCAAGGGCAAAGAAGGAATAGATGTTCTGTGGATTCCTCAGCATTCTTGCAAACTGGGCAAATAGTATCTCTAGAACTCTTCTTGGAATACAAGTTGAGTTTTGTAGCAATAGCAATATGATTAACCCTCCAAATAAAGTGTTTAACCAATTCAGCTACCAAAGCATCCCAGATACCTTTCCAAACACCTTCTGACTGAGAGTAAGAAGAAGAAGAAGGTTTCATTGTAGGAGGTGTAGCTTTCTTCAAGAGACTGTAGTACCCTGACTTGGATGAGTACACACCATCTTTCTCAGCAGGCCAAAAAAGCAAGTCCTCAGAAGCAAACAAACCAATAGGGGTTTTAAGGGCTTCAATAGATGAACTAGGTTCCAATATAGTTCTCAATATAGCAATGTTCCAAGAATGGGAAAAAATGGTCAACAAGGTCTTGGACTTTTGTAGCAGAATCCCCAGGTTTCACTAGAGCTAAGTTACCAGAAGCAAACCAATAATCAGTAGCAATATCAATTGTTGCACCACTGCTGTTATACCCCAATTTTGCCCGATCTTTTTATCGTATTTATTTTAGCCCCGTATTACAAACCCATGACATTTCGAGCGCTGTTTTGCTTTTAATTCGGACCGGTTTGTCCAATTGGGCCTATGCCCAACCTTTTGGGCCTGATTTTGTTAGCTTGCCTAGTTGGGCTTACGCTTAGTGTCTCAAAACAGTTTTTTAATAAGCGGGCTTATGGGCCTGATTTTGTTAGCTTGCCTAGTTGGGCTTACACTTAGTGTCTCAAAACATTTTTTTAATAACCTTTTCGGCCTGATTTTGTTAGCTTGCCTAGCTGAACCCTAGTCCTTTCCTTGCTCATCAAGTACCCATCTTCTCCAACTCAAGCCCAAATACCTGAAAAAGGAAGGAAAAGTTGAAATGGATCAGTAAAACCCTAAAATCTGCCTATATAAACAAGCTGGATTCAGAGGGAAAAGGGACCCAAAACTCACGTAGAAAACACATAGAGGTTCAAAACCAAAAGATTAGGGTTTTCACATTGAAACCCTAATCACATAACACTGAAAATCCAGAAACAGAAATAGCAGGAGCAGAAACAGCCAGGCAGTGGTTAACAGCAATCAAACAAAGGTTCAGAAGCTGGAAAACAGGTTGGTGTTTCTTCTATTCAAAAAATACAAAAAGCATATAGGTATAGGTGCAGGTGTAATCTATAATATGTTAGTTTCTTAGATGTTCATATGGCAATTGCAAGCATGTTTGTTTTTTTGTATCCTTAGTCATATCTGTATATATATATACACGCATCTTCTGAATAGATTAAGTTGAAAAATTTAGGACTCAATTAGGATTTTAATTTAACATTAGGTTTAGGAAAATCAGGTATCGTGAATAGACAAGCACCACAGACAGTTTCTGTTCCGGTTTAAAAAAAGGGTTTTAGGTTTAGATTAAGTAATCGGTTTGAATCGGGTTTAGGTTTAGAAAATTAGGTTTTTTTAGAAAACAGATTATTGACACAAAATTGGAAAAACACAAGAGAGAAAAGATAAGATAAAAAAAATAAGGACCGAAGCATACCTCTTCAGTTTCGGCCACCGTAGGCGGTGGCCGCTGGCTCCAAACAGAACACCGTCGGAACACTCTCCCCCCCCCCCACCGTGAGCTCACGGTAACCATCAGAACCGTCCTTCGTCCAACGCCATCGTAGCCTACGATCACCACCGTCGCACCAAGAACCACCCAGAAAAAAACAGCAAAAAAACAAACATCAAAAATAAAAAATAGAGTAGGAGGAGAGAAGGGAAAAACTACCAAAAAAAACAGCAAACAAAATAGCAAAGAAGAGGGTAAAAGTTTACCTCCGGCCACCGTGACGGCGGTTGGCTCTCAGGCCGCCGTCACGGCCATCTCCCCATTTACGCCATCACCGTAGCCTTAAAACAAAACAACATCGCAAGCCTCCATGAGCGCTCGTTGCTGTCATCACCGTTGCGACCATCACCGGTCTTCTTCTCGCACCGTCGCGAGCTCCTCTCCTCCGGCGATCTCACCGCCGTTGACCTCCCCCTTTCTCCCACCTTCGCGAAACTCTTCTTTCCCTTTCTCACAGCGTAAATCTCTCCCTCTTTCCCTTTCGTTTTCCTCTCTTTCTCTCTCACTCCTAAAATTTCGCTTTTCTCTCTCTCTTTCTCTCCATTCTGGGTGGCGCGGCTGAGAGATTAAGGAATTGAGAAATTAGGGTTGAAGCTTTGGGACGGCGCAGGTGTTGAACCAAGGACAAACACTCTTTGTTTTGTATGATAACAAATTACATCTTGTCTACTAATGGTTCAAGTTGAATGAAGTACAGGACGGAAATCAAAAAGCAGGAAATATTAAAGTGGAGCAGCTTGGAGAAGAAGCCGTCGTAGAAGAATCAAGACCTAGCTGTTTATCCGCTTTCTTTAGGACATAGTGTAAGGTCCTATCACTTAAGGTCTATGACATTTTAGTAGCTGAGAGATGACTTTTGAAAACATGCATGATGCATCAAAATTAGGGTTTTGAAAAATATTTTTGCATGCATGCATAAGGTGGCACCTAAACCTAAAAACGATTTTGTGGAAATCAAAAATCAATTTCTATTTTGTTCCAATGGCTATGAAATCGATTTATACAATTTATATAGGCTATGAAACAGCAGTCATGTGACTCGTAATATCAACAATAGAGGAAGAATCACCGGTAAAGGTTAGATTGGTAGAGTTCTATTCACCTCTATTGAAAGTTTTTTTTTTATCTCTCTATTGTGCTGGATCACTAATGCAACATATTTTGAAGTTAAATATGGTACCCATATTGTTGAACCAAGTATGACATATCTCATGGGTATCCTATTTTCTATAAGATCTTTTTTAAACTGTGATGGTCCACCTCTTTTGGCTAATATTTTTTGCACTCTACAATTAATCAGAGGATCATCAAGTTAGGGGGAGCATAGCATTAAACTGTTTTTGATCTATCTTATGCTATGTGATACTGTTGCGTGATTTTGCAAGTTTATAGTATGATTATGTATCTATGTGTTCACCCCCCTCCTTTTTGATGAAAACAAAGGGGAAGAGAATATGCATGTTATTATGTGGGGGAGAAAAATATCTGCTGCTGTGCTGTTTATTTTGATATGCTTATGCTTAGGGGGAGCTTCTGCCATTGTTTCTTTATTATGGCCTCCCTATGCATAATGTAATTTGTTATCATCAAAAAGGGGGAGTTTGTTGAACCAAGGACAAACACTCTTTGTTTTGTATGATAACAAATTACATCTTGTCTACTAATGGTTCAAGTTGAATGAAGTACAGGACGGAAATCAAAAAGCAGGAAATATTAAAGTGGAGCAGCTTGGAGAAGAAGCCGTCGTAGAAGAATCAAGACCTAATTGTTTATCGTCTTTCTTTAGGACACAGTGTAAGGTCCTATCACTTAAGGTCTATGACATTTTAGTAGCTGAGAGATGACTTTTGAAAACATGCATGATGCATCAAAATTAGGGTTTTGAAAAATATTTTTGCATGCATGCATAAGGTGGCACCTAAACCTAAAAACGATTTTGTGGAAATCAAAAATCAATTTCTATTTTGTTCCAATGGCTATGAAATCGATTTATACAATTTATATAGGCTATGAAATCGATTTTAGGCTCACCTATAGGCCAAGAATCGATTTCCTTGCCCTATGTTTGAAGTATGTAATCGATTCATACATATACTCAAGCCAAATGTAAGAATCGATTTCCTTCTATTTCAAAAGACTATAAAATCGATTTGGCAATCTATTGTGGAGAAAAGAATCGATTCCTAACCTTGTGCACTTCACTCAAAATCGATTCTTATGTTTCCTAAAGCTACATAATCGATTTCCTAATCTATTGAGAAGCCAAGAATCGATTGCTCCTATATTTTAGCATAACTAAAGAATCGATTCCTCCTTCTTTAAACCAAAGTTAAAATCGATTCTTACCTATTCAGGATGTCTTAAGAATCGATTCCTTCATAATTCTAAAAGCCAAAGAATCGATTCCTAAGTTGTCTAAATGCAAAGAATCGATTCTCCTACTTTTTAACTTCATGTCACAATCGATTCTTCATTTACATTAATTGTTTTTTTCAAAATCTTACGTTTTCCTAAACCTATAAATAGGGAGGTGTGCAACACTTTTCAATTCACTCATCCACACCTCAATACAACAACATCTCTCTACTTCTCACCTTCAAATTTCTAGATCTGAGAAAGAGAGAAAATAGAGCTATCATAGTCACATCATTTTCTATAGATCTAGTCACTCATCTCTCTCAGCTATTATATTGTCATATTATCTAAGGTGATTAGATCATAGCTTCTATATTGTAATCTACTATTGTGGGGGTCATTTCGAAATCCTGGGAAGTATTCTTGGGTCTTTCAATCAGGAGATTGAAGCGGTTTTTGAAATCCTGGGAATTGTTCTTGGGTCTCTCAATCAAGAGATTGAGTTGGTTTTGAAATCCTGGGAGGTGATCTTGGGTCTTTCAATCAGGGAAGATTGAAGTGGTAGTGAAATCCTGGGAGGTGCTCTTGGGTCGTTCAATCAGGAGATTGAAGCGGTGTTGAAATCCTTAGCTGTGTGCTCGGGTTCTCAGTTCGGGGGAATTGAGATTTGCTATTTGAAGTTGCCTGTTTGTAAAACATTCTTCATATAGTGGTTGTCAGCAAAGTCCAAAGGTTCCAAAGCCGGAGGCCGAGGACGTAGGGCTTTTATCCCGAACCTCGCTAAATTCCTGGTGTATCTCTATCCTTCTCTCTTTACTTTATTTACTGTTTATATCTGTTTATACTATCACTGCGCCGATCTGCTTATTGTTACGCTGCCTATAATATCTGTCTATCCTGAACTCTGATAATAGCGTAATATTGCACTTTGCCTGATCTGCGAGTTTAGTTATAAATATCTGGTTATAGTGAATATTGAAAATAGTAACATTAGAATAATATCTCACTATTCCTGATCTGCATGCTTACATACATCATATAAGTTTAAATCTCTGATTCTGCATTTGATTTAAACAAACATTGCTAAAGTTTTTGAAAACCGAAAAAGAATTCAAGTTTTGCATATAACCTTATTCACCCCCCTCTAAGGTTATCAGATAGTCCAACAGCAGGTGGAGAGTGAAAGGGAAGGAAATTAGGTTTAGGTTTTGTTAAAAAACGCCTTATATAGTGCGGACACCTAGGGTTATTTTCGTCTTTTCATTTAACTCAATACTATTTACACCACTCGTTTTTCGTATTACTCCTCCCCCTGAAAAGCCCATGAACTCGTGGACCAGTCTACAAATTGGGCTGCTGCTTTTCACACCCAGATTTAATAATACAACTCCCTTCTACAAACTGCACCCCATTTTACTATTGCACCCTCTATTTTTTTATTTTTTTTATTTTCTTTTACAAAAAACTATAAAAATAAATAGATGAATATTTCATTTTCAAAAAATATAAATAGGGGACTAAGTCGACTGTACAGTCGGGTTAGTCTGTTTTTTAGGTCACTAATGAACCGTTACGGATCATGGCCTAAAATCCCTATTTTTAAAACAAACAAACTTCTAAATCAAAATAAACATAAGCATACTTCTTTCCACGAATCAAATTCTCAAAATAGGGGACTAAGCCGACTGTACAGACGGGTTAGTCAGCGTTCTAGGATGAATGAGCCGTACGGCTCAGGAATCCTAAAACCCCTATTCCAATAAAATCAAACCAACACACTTCAAATAATTTTCCAAACTCCAAAAACTCTATTTTCCGAAAATAGGGGACTAAGTCGACTGTACAGACGGGTTAGTTAGCGTTCTAAGATGAATGAGCTGTACAGCTCAATAATCCTAAAACCCCTATATTAAAAAACATCAACCAACAAACACTTTCTACCCAAGAACTACGTGTGATTTGATTCTCTACCAAGAGATACGTAGGAGCAGAGGGCGTCCGACCTCTGTCAATTGCACTAATAAAAAACTTTTTTTTCCTAAATAATCCCTTTCTTAAATGAAAATTAAATATCAATTTTCTTCTTTCTTTTTAATTCACAATAAAAGGGTAAAAATAAATGTTTTCAAAATTAACTTTCGCTTCTACAACTAATTAGCAGGTAACCTTTCTTAGGAAGGATGTCGTGGGGTGCTAATACCTTCCCCAAGCATAACCGACTCCCGAACCCTTATCTGGCCTCAAGGACCCTTATCCAATCCAAAAGGGATTTTCCAATGTTTGCCCTTAAATTAAACTTTGGTGGCGACTTCATTTTTGAACCTTCGAGGAATCCTCACCCCGGATTTTTCGGTCGCCACAGCTGGCGACTTCACTGGGGAAATTTTAGAGAGTCAAACCTAGTCTAATTAGTTGTAGGATCAGTTGTTAATCTAATGTTTATTGTTACCCTTCCCTTTTTGTCTTTTATTTTTGTTGCATATTATTTCTTTTGTGATATGAAAACCCTAGGATAGAAGACCACTTTTTGTATATGTGTTTGTTTGTTTTGCAGCTTGGGGGGTATCATTGATATTTTGCTCCTTCACACACCCCACTATCACGCTTTTGCACACATGTGAGAATAGTCCAGTACCCGGACTGGAGAATAACCTAAGTTAGAACGAGACTGCGTAGTGATGGCCTACTGGATGTGTGTCCTGTTGGGTGGTCACGAATGTCTCACCTAGAGTTTGGTCCCTCTTGAGAATGCTGGCACTCCTAATAGCTTGCCTATTGTTGTTGATCAGTGTTTTTAATTGGGGTCGTTGGCTCTAGGAACCTTATGTAGGACTCTTTAGAGCTACCTTTTGAAAGGTTCACTCAATAGACGAGCCCTAGACCTATTCTCTAAGGAACTCTCGTAGGACACAAAGGAGCCTCATACCCCTGCATTCAAACAAACACTGGTACATTTTTCCGGTCTTCCAAAAAAAAAATTCAAAAATCATATGTTATTTTGGCAAATTACTTTTTAGCATACCTCATGCATTTTTACCTTTCCCTTTTGCATGGCATAAAAAAATTTAATTATTGCACATTAACATTTCATTCTTCATTCATTTCTATGACCGCTAGGGAATTGTAAGACTTTCCTTCTGACGAGATGGACCAAACATTTTGCATTAATAAATCTTAAGTTTCTTTCAGTTCTGCGTCAAACAGAAACTTACAATTTCCCCGGCGTGACACGAAATCATACATTTGCATTTCATGCACATTCATTCATTCACGTACTTACGTCGAAAAACTTGAAAAAAAGAGAGTGAAAAGGCAAGCTGGTTCATCAACATCGCTACCAGACTCGTTCTGAAGCAAAGAAGATGGCCGAAGAGGATGATCAGGCTCTGAGAGAAGACATGGCAAAGCTGAAGGATCAAATGAGCGAGATGATGGTATTGAAAGATCAAATGGCCGAGCTCATGAAGCTCCTCGAGAGAAGAAACGCAGATGAAAATGCCTCGGCGGGGAATACTGAGAACAATGCTTCGAGCCTTCCTCCTCCCAGCTCCGAGACTCCATACACCGCTGGAGTGAACGTCCAGGGCTATCCATGGCCCCCTTACGGTCTCCCAGCTGGTTATACTCCTCCTACCGTGGAAGTCAATCCAGAGGAGGGACCTTCGGGAGTCACTGGACCTGCAGCTCAAAATACAAATGCAGAAATACCGCGAGTTCACTTCTCAAGTCCTGCGACTGCACCACAGGTCATTCCACAGGGTTATACTCTGTCACCAATAGTAATTCATCACGCTCCTACACCGAACTCCGCTGCAATGCCAATGGTTCCTCCCCACTACAACATGAGAGGACCCTCTCATAACTACTCAATGGAGGACTCTCAGCCCGAGGACAAATATCAGATACTAGAAGAGCGCCTGAGAGCAATTGAAGGATCCAATGTCGGCGCAAGGGATGCATATGATCTGTGTCTCGTCCCTAATGTGATTATCCCACCCAAGTTCAAAGTGCCCGACTTTAACAAATACAGAGGGGTAACTTGTCCCGCTAGCCATCTGACTATGTATTGTAGAAGAATGGCGGCATTTACACACGACGACAAACTGCTCGTCCATTACTTTCAGGACAGCTTGATTGGGGCAGCCACAAGCGGGTACATGCGGTTGGAACGCACCCACATTCGATGTTGGAAAGATCTGGCTGATGCTTTCTTAAAACACTACAAATACAACATCGATACAGCTCCCGATAGAGCACAGTTGCAGAATATGGTGAAAAGAAACAATGAATCATTCAAGGAGTATGCCCAGCGTTGGAGAGGATCGGCAGCGCAGGTAGCACCGCCTCTACTAGAGAAAGAGATGGTATCCATGGTCATAGATACGTTGCAATCACCCTTCTATGACAGATTAATTGGGAGCGTATCCTCTAACTTCCCAGACATGATCACCATAGGGGCAAGGTTGGAAAACGGAATGAGAAACAGGAAAATTTCTTACGGTTCGGCCGAAACCAATAACACAAAGAAGCCCTTCGCAGGATTTGTTAGAAATAATGAAGGGGAAACCAATTCCATAACAGGATCTTTGAAAGCCTCTTACACTTCCAAAAACCATCCTCAAGCCCTGCACTTCTCTACCCAAACCACTAAAAGCCATAAACCACCAAACTACCCAGAAAGGAGACATGTACAGTTTGATCCAATTCCCGCATCATACTCAGATCTGTTCGACCACCTCACTAGTCACAACCTAATCTCCCCCCGATGAGGCCCATTGAACCTCCTTTCCCGAGAGGCTATGACTCGAACGCCACTTGCGAATTTCACGCAGGCGCAATTGGGCATTCAGTAGAAAACTGCAAGGCACTGAAACATGTGATTCAGGATCTGATCGAATCCAAATGGTTGAGCTTCAATGAGGATGCTCCGAACGGAGGCGCTAACCCTTTGCCAGGGGCATGAGAAGTCATCCGTCAATGCTTTTGAAGGCGATCAAAGGGCTAAAACAGCATCATCAACCTTGTGCGCCCTTCTCCTGCAAGTGAAAGGCTTAATAATTGGGAAATTGTTGACTTCCCCGTAGTTTTTAGTCCAAAGTAATTTTCCTGTAATGCAATCCTTTGGCTCTGCCCAAGGCCTTAGGACATTTCATTAGGGCACACATGTTTTCTTTTCAGTATTAGTGCTAATGAAACGTTATTTTGAATTCTCCAACGAATTTCCGTTTTCCTTTTTTCTCTTTTCATTTTGTCTTTTCTTTTATTCGTCTTTTCATTCCATCAATTTCGCTAAATGCAGATCTAAAAAATTTATCTTTGAAAATAACGACACCGATAACTCATGCTGTAACTTTGACCACCCTATTAATCAAACTGAGGAAGATATTTGTAACATCCGCAAAATAATTAACCGAATTATTTGGATGTTAACCCAATTGAATTAATTTAGTACTTGACTGGTAAATTTACTGAGTGCTAAAATTATTTATTGGTTGTCATCGGATCGTTAACCGGATAATACGGACCAAGGAAGTTTTGGAATCGAAATAGGAGATTTCGATCAATATGGTAATTTGACCGCGTTACAACAAATATATTAAATAAATATATATATGTATACGTGGG
Source organism: Astragalus membranaceus (assembly GCA_039519185.1). Classification (NCBI taxonomy): domain Eukaryota; kingdom Viridiplantae; phylum Streptophyta; class Magnoliopsida; order Fabales; family Fabaceae; genus Astragalus; species Astragalus membranaceus. The sequence goes on along the minus strand of CM076850.1, from coordinate 78,501,998 downwards.
TGTGTGTGAGTGAAGAGGAGAAAGAATTAATTAAATTAAATAAATATAAGTGTGTGTGTGTGTTAATAAGAAAGGAAAGAAAAGAATTAAGAAAGGAAGAAAAGAAAGAATGCGAGAGAGAGAGAGTTACAGAGAGGAGAGAAAGGGAGAAAGGAAGAGAATGGCGTGAGGGAGAAGAGAAGAGGGAGAGGGGAGACTTCACCGAAACGACTTCTGTCCAACACGAAAAATGTTCAGCGCTACTTCCTCTTCGTTTTGGTACCAAAATCTTCATCATCAACTCACTCTCCTCAAATCCACCATTTTCGAAATTTGGAGAAAAGTGGAGGTTTTGTTGTTCAAGCTCAAAGGGAAGCTTTGGATGGTGTTTGGGAGCGAGCTCAAGGTGGATAGCGCAAATATTGAAGTCCGATTTGGAGTTTGTGAAGAATTAAGGGGTTAGGGAGCAAATTGGGGTTTTGTGAATAGTGACTTGAGGTTGAAGAAGATGATGAATAGTGTTCGTGAAGAATTTCGGGAAATCGGTATTTCGGTCAAAAAGCGGTTTCGTGATCGAGTGGGAAGCTTTGGAAGCGGATCGGGTGTCGCCGGAGCGGGGAATGTTCGTGTGGTTACTCGGTGATTTCGGCTCGATCGTGGATCACGCGTCAAAGGTGAGTTCTACTCACGTTTAGGATTTTTGTTTTTTTTGAATTAACTGTTTTATCGCTTTCGCAGGTCTGGAATATTACTTGATAATGTCTGATTCGGGTTAGGAATCGATTGGGGCGAGTCTCGGGTTGCGTCGCGTTAAAATGGAATTTTTGGGTGATTTGATTCGAGAGATTTTGATTTAAAACCGTTATTTGGAAAATCGTCGTATTTTGATAAACTTCGATTTGATTAAGATTTTGATTGATTGTTTGATGTTGATTGGGTTTGATTATGTGTGTGTGAAAACTGTTTCCAATCGGAACGAGAATCGGAATTAAGCGGAATCGCGATTTTCGTGCGAAACCGCCAAAATCTGCCCTTGACAGACCCCCCTGCTGTCAACCCACGCGCCACTTGCGCGCGGCGCGCCACTCGCGCGCCATTGGGCAGAACAATCTGTCTGTTCGCGCGCCACTTGCGCGCGGCGCGCCAGTTGACAGATTTTCAGCAACTAAACACTGTTTTTCGTTTCGCAATAACTTTTGATCCGGGAACCCGATTGAGGTGTTCTCAGGGGCGTTGGAAAGCTTATTCAAAGATCTATCTATTTATATAAATTAAATGGCATAATGGACTGTTTTTGAAGTTCTAAACTATTTCGAAAAACCGAATAATAGTACTCGTGTGCGAACATATGTTTTATTAATAATAAATCGGACTATGAGTCCTACGCGATACGGTATAACTGACGCGGGACGATTATTATTTATTGTCTAAACCGGTCTACGATTCACGATATATATATTATATCGACTACGGGAAACGGCCCGATGCGGGTGTTACGTTCAATTGTTGGTCTGATTGTAAATGAACTAAATGTTCATGTTATTGTAGATATATATATTATATCGAGTTTGGGTGACGACCCATGTTAACATACTAGGCGGGGAAGTCATGATCCCTTACCCTAGGCTCTGAGGCCAATAGCGGAACTGTTATTGGATAGGGGTTCGCCGGGAGACGCAGATGTGCTGCAGCCGGTGTTATGTTAAAAGTATTGTACTATGAATACCGGGAGACGCAAATAGATTGCAGCCGGTGTTGCGTAGGAGGGCCTAGGATGCTAGTTCATCGGGAGACGCAAAAAGATTGCAGCCGGTGTCTTACTAGATCGAAGCCTTATTGTATGGTCCACCGAGATTAGCAAGCGGATTGCGGTCGGTGTTGTGTCGAATCATAATAAAACGTTTTAAATGAACCGAGAGTGCTAGTAGGGGTCTCGGTAGAACTCACTGAGATTGTATCTCACTGTTTATATTTTGTGGTTTTACAGAGAAGCAGGGGAAAAGGAAAGGTGAAGAAGCACAGCTAGGTGGTGTGCATATGAAGACGGTGAAGACTTAGTTTTCATTGTTATTGTCTTTCCCTAGAGATTTTTGTATTTTCGGTTGTATAACTTATATCAGTAAAAGTTGTAAAATCGTTTCCGCTATTTCTTGGTATTTGGATATTGGACTCTGGTTATGAGTTGTTTTTATTTATGTTCAATATCTAAAACAGGAAAAATATCTCTGATTATTTTATGATGGTACACTTGGGTATTTTTACTCGATAAAAATACCGGGGTGTTACAATATTGAAGATAACTGGGAAACCCCTCCAGAGTTGATGAGAATGATGGAACAAGAGGATAAGCTGATCCAGCCCCACGAGGAATCGACTGAAACGATTAACTTGGGCACAGAAGAAGACAAGAGAGAGGTCAAGATCGGCACCACAATGAAAGACAGCGAACGGGAGAAACTGGTACGACTTTTGTTCGAATATGTCGACATTTTTGCATGGACATATCAAGACATGCCCGGACTAGACAACGACATAGTCGAACACAAACTACCAGTGAAACCCGAATGCCCACCGGTGAAACAGAAATTAAGAAGAATGAAGTCGGATATGTCAATGAAAATCCGAGACGAGGTTAAGAAGCAATTCGATGCTGGGTTCTTAGCAGTAGTCAAATACCCTCAATGGGTCGCCAACATTGTTCCAGTTCCAAAGAAAGATGGGAAGGTTCGGATGTGTGTCGATTATCGAGATTTGAACAGAGCCAGCCCTAAAGATGATTTTCCTCTGCCTCACATTGATGTCCTGGTAGATAACACAACACAACACTCTCTCTTCTCCTTCATGGATGGGTATTCCGGATATGACCAAATCAAGATGGCCGCTGAGGATATGGAGAAAACCACCTTCATCACTCTCTGGGATACCTTCTGTTACAAAGTAATGCCATTCGGACTGAAGAATGCTGGTGCAACTTACCAAAGGGCAATGGTAGCATTATTCCATGATATGATGCATAAAGAAATAGAGGTCTACGTGGACGATATGATTGCAAAATCCAAGACCGAGGAAGAACATGTCGTTAATCTGCAAAAACTCTTCGAGCGTCTGAGGAAGTTCAAACTCAGATTAAATCCTGCCAAATGCACTTTCGGTTTAAAATCAGGAAAGCTCCTGGGTTTCATAGTCAGTCAAAAGGGAATAGAGGTAGATCCAGCCAAGGTACGAGCAATTCTTGAAATGCCGGCGCCTAAAACCGAGAAAGAGGTTCGTGGATTCTTGGGAAGATTGAATTACATTTCCAGATTCATATTCCAATTAACATCCACCTGTGAGCCTATCTTCAAATTATTGTGCAAGAACTAAGAGACGAAGTGGAATGATAACTGCCAAGAAGCCTTTGAGAAGATCAAGAGGTATCTCCAAAATCCACCAGTCCTAATGCCACCTGTATCTGGCAGACCTCTCATCTTGTACCTAACAGTGCTAGACAAATCAATGAGTTGTGTGCTGGGGCAACATGACGAGTCCGGAAGGAAGGAGCATGCCATTTACTATCTCAGCAAGAAGTTCACTGAATGCGAGACAAGATACTCGTTGTTGGAAAAAAATGTGTTGTGCTTTGGCCTGGGCTGCACGCCGTCTGAGGCAGTATATGCTAAGCCATACTACTTGGTTGGTATCTAAAATGGATCCAATCAAATACATCTTTGAAAAACCCGCACTCACAGGGAGAATTGCTCGCTGGCAAATGCTGCTATCTGAATACAACATCCTGTACGTCACTCAAAAAGCAATCAAAGGTAGTGCATTGGGCGAATACTTGGCACACCAACCCATTGAGGATTACCAATCAATGCAATGCGATTTCCCCGATGAAGATATAATGGCTCTATTCGGAGAAGGAAAATCTCCAGGCGACGAAAGGTGGAGAATGTCATTTGATGGCGCTTCCAATCTATGGGGGCATGGGGTCGGAGCTGTATTGATTTCTCCAGATAACCGCTTCATACCATGTACTGCTAGATTGAGCTTCTATTGCACCAATAACATCGCAGAATATGAAGCATGTATTCTGGGCATCCAAGCAGCCCTCGAGTGGAAAGTTAAGAGACTCGATGTATATGGAGACTCGGCCTTGGTCATCTATCAAATAAAAGGTGACTGGGAGACCAGAGATTCCAAGTTGATCCCCTATCGCGATCAAGTCCAAAAGATGATCGAACGGTTTAACGAGCTCACTTTCCACCATTTCCCTCGTGAAGAAAATCAGTTGGCAGACGCCTTAGCAACTTTGTCATCAATGTTCAATATCAATGACAATAAGAGTCTGACACTCATCCGAATTCAACATCGAGATTTTCCAGCACATCATTGTATGGAAATTGAAGAAGAACCCGACAGTAAACCTTGGTATTACGACATCAAGCATTATATAATAAGCAGAGAATACCCTCCTGGTGCCACAGAGAATGATAAAAGAACGCTCAGGAGATTGTCAATGGGTTTCTTCCTAAATGGGGAAGTACTTTATAAAAGAAATCACGATATGGTCCTCCTCCGATGTGTGGCAAATGAGGAAGCAGAAAGGATTATGAAAGACGTCCACGAAGGCTCGTTCGACACCCATTCAAATGGGCATACAATGGCAAGAAAAATCTTGAGGGCTAGCTACTACTGGTTGTCAATGGAGACCAATTGCTTTAACTATGTGAGGAAGTGTCACAAATGTCAAATCTATGCTAATAACATTCATGTGCCGCCCGCTTCTTTGAACGTCTTAGCAGCACCATGGCCATTCTCAATGTGGGGCATGGATGTCATCGGTCCTATCGAACCTAAAGCATCGAACGGTCATCGCTTCATCCTGGTTGCTATTGATTATTTCACCAAGTGGGTGGAAGCCGCTTCTTATACCAGTGTAACGAAATCTGTGGTCGTCAAGTTCATAAAAAGGAACTTGGTCTGCCGTTACGGACTTCCAAATAAGATCATCACAGATAACGGAACCAACCTGAACAACAAAATGATGAAAGAGTTGTGTGAGGACTTCAAAATTCAACACCACAACTCTTCTCCATACCGTCCAAAGATGAATGGGGCGGTCAAAGTGGCAAACAAGAATATAAAGAAGATCGTGCAAAAAATGGTAGTGACATTCAAAGATTGGCATGAAATGCTTCCCTTCGCCCTGCACGGATACCGAACCTCAGTTCGCACGTCAACAGGGGCAACTCCTTTTTGGCTAGTATACGCGATGGAAGCAGTTCTTCCCATCGAAGTTGAAATACCCTCTCTGGGAGTGCTGATGGAAACAAAATTAGAAGAAGCAGAATGGGTTCAAGCTCGTCTGGATCAGTTGAATCTCATTGAAGAAAAGAGAGTAGTCGCTCTGTGCCATGGGCAGTTGTACCAACAAAGAATGAGGAAAGCTTTCGAGAAGAACGTTCGTCCTCGACAGTTTCAGGAGGGAGACCTAGTGCTCAAGAAAATCCTGCCTATCCAAAAAGATTCCCGGGGGAAATGGACCCCTAATTATGAAGGACCTTATGTGGTGAAGAAAGCATTCTCTGGAGGGGCATTAATCCTCACCAAAATGGATGGTGATGACCTCCCACTCCCAGTGAACTCAGATGCAGTCAAGAAGTACTATGCCTAAAAGAAATATATAGAAAAAGAGAAAGATGATCCAAGCAAAAATGAGCTCGCTAGGTCGAAAACCCAAAAGGGCGGCCTAAGCAAAAATTAGAGCGACCCGATGGATTGAAAACTCTAAAGAGCGATCCAGGCAAAAATTAGGGTCTGAAAGTTGGACTTTGAACAGATACTAAGGCAGTTCACGCCTCTGGAAGTTGAATGATGAGTGGTCGAGTTTATATGTATAGGTGATTGACGTCGTTACTCCAAAGATGCAAACAATTAAGGGATCTGCTCTTCCTTTTTCTTTCTTTTTTTAGTTTAAAAACTCTCAATGTAATTTCCGGTCGGTGTGACATTCTGCGCACTCGGCTCCCATTTGAGTATTGAACCTTGGTTTTCATCCCACTCAGCATCAATCATTACACTTGCATGCATGTCATGTGCATAATACTTGTTGCATACCGACCTCAAGTGTCGACCCTTTCTAGTTTGATAAAAAATCCAACGCGACAAGTGTTGATCTCAAATTATCAAACCAGATCGTAATGTTAGCACCGAGTCTAGCCTCGATCTTCCAGACCCCCAGAGGTCCAATCCAGATCGCACGTCGGCATCGAGCACCGACGGATCATCCGGCCCCAGGCCCTTCAGACTAGTTGTGTCAGCCTAAGACATAGTGGACGTCATTCCTGATCAGTTCTAGACCTGATCTTATTAACGGCCGCTCGAAAAAGGCCACCCCCGGACCCCGGCAGTCCTTCAAAGCCCCAGTGCACCTTCGGACCCCAAAAGGTCCTCCAGGGGTTTAGGCAACCCCCTTGGAGCCCCAATGCTCCCTTAGAGCCCAAATGCTCTTTTAGATCCCCAGTGTTCCGCCAAATCCCCAGTGTTCGTTTCTTTATTGTTCTCGGTTAACACGCCAAGTGTTAATCGTCCCTCTTTTCCCTAACTCATCTTCCCCCTAAGCGGACAAAATTAGAGTCTATTCTATCTTTATTTTTATTTCTACTACGAAAATCTGAAAACCATTCACCTTTTCTGGTAAAATATAAATAAAGAGGGGCAGCTGTTATACCCCAATTTTGCCCGATCTTTTTATCGTATTTGTTTTAGCCCCGTATTACAAACCCAAGACATTTCGAGCGCTGTTTTCCTTTTAATTCGGACCGGTTTGTCCAATTGGGCCTATGCCCAACCTTTTGGGCCTGATTTTGTTAGCTTGCCTAGTTGGGCTTACGCTTAGTGTCTCAAAACAATTTTTTAATAAGCGGGCTTATGTCTAATGTTTTAATCATTTGCCTAGTTGGCCTATGTGTCTATTGGACCTATGATAGTAATTTGGCTAGATTGGACCTGATCTTAGAAAATTGTTCTAATTGGGCCTTATTTTAGTCATTTGTCTAAATTGGGCCTATGTTTAGTTTTGATTGGGCTTGGCCCAATTTAATCATTCTTTTCCATTTTGACCAAAAAAACAATAAAGCTGTCCACAGCAAAAAAATAACAAATATAATCAAAAATCAATAAAAATTAATTTACAAATGTTTACAATAATTCAAAAAAATCCAAAAAAAATTAATTTAAAAAATACAAAAATAATACAATTCGAAAACAATAAAAAAATACAAAAAAATAGAAAAAAACGAAAATACAGAAAACAACAGCAGCTGAACCCTAGCTGAACCCTAGTCCTTTCCTTGCTCATCAAGTACCCATCTTCTCCAACCCAAGCCCAAATACCCGAAAAAGGAAGGAAAAGTGGAAATGGATCAGCAAAACCCTAAAATCTGCCTATATAAACCAAAAGATTAGGGTTTTCACATTGAAACCCTAATCGCATAACACTGAAAATCCAGAAACAGAAATAGCAGGAGCAAAAACAGCCAGGCAGTGGTTAACAGCAATCAAACAAAGGTTCAGAAGCTGGAAAACAGGTTGGTGTTCCTTCTATTCAAAAAATACAAAAAGCATATAGGTATAGGTGCAGGTGTAATCTATAATATGTTAGTTTCTTAGATGTTCATATGGCAATTGCAAGCATGTTTGTTTTTTTGTATCCTTAGTCATATCTGTATATATATATATATATATATACACGCATCTTCTGAATAGATTAAGTTGAAAAATTTAGGACTCAATTAGGATTTTAATTTAACATTAGGTTTAGGAAAATCAGGTATCATGAATAGACAAGCACCACAGACAGTTTCTCTTCCAGTTTAAAAAAAAGGGTTTTAGGTTTAGATTAAGTAATCGGTTTGAATCGGGTTTAGGTTTAGAAAATTAGGTTTTTTTAGAAAACAGATTATAGACACAAAATTGGAAAAACAGAAGAGAGAAAAGATAAGATAAAAAAAAATAAGGACCGAAGCATACCTCTTCAGTTTCGGCCACCGTAGGCGGTGGCCGTTGGCTCCAAACAGAACACCGTCAGAACACTCTCCCCCCCCCCCCCCCACTGTGAGCTCACGGTAACCATCAAAACTGTCCTTCGTCCAACGCCATCGTAGCCTACGATCACCACCGCCGCACCAAGAACCACCCAGAAAAAAACAGCAAAAAAACAAACATCAAAAATAAAAAATAGAGTAGGAGGAGAGAAGGGAAAAACTACCAAAAAAACAGCAAACAAAATAGCAAAGAAGAGGGTAAAAGTTTACCTCCGGCCACCGTGACGGTGGTTGGCTCTCAGGCCGCCGTCACGGCCATCTCCCCATTTACGCCATCACCGTAGCCTTAAAACGAAACAACATCGCAAGCCTCCGTGAGCGCTCGTTGCTGTCATCACCGTTGCGACCATCACCGGTCTTCTTCTCGCACCGTCGCGAGCTCCTCTCCTCCGGCGATCTCACCGCCGTTGACCTCCCCCTTTCTCCCACCTTCGCGAAACTCCTCTTTCCCTTTCTCACAGCGTAAATCTCTCCCTCTTTCCCTTTCGTTTTCCTCTCTTTCTCTCTCACTCCTAAAATTTCGCTTTTCTCTCTCTCTCTCTCTCTCTCTCTCTCTCTCTCTCTCTCTCTCTCTCTCTCTCTCCATTCTGGGTGGCGCGGCTGAGAGATTAAGGAATTGAGAAATTAGGGTTGAAGCTTTGGGACGGTGCAGGTGGAGAGTGAAAGGGAAGTAAATTAGGTTTAGGTTTTTTTAAAAAACGCCTTATATAGTGTGGACACCTAGGGTTATTTTCGTCTTTTCATTTAACTCAATACTAATTACACCACTCGTTTTTCGTATTACGCCTCCCCCTGAAAAGCCCATGAACTCGTGCACCAGTCTACAAATTAGGCTGCTGCTTTTCACACCCAGTTTTAATAATACAACTCCATTCTACAAACTGCACCCCATTTTACTATTGCACCCTCTGTTTTTATTTTTATTATTCTCTTTTACAAAAAACTATAAAAATAAATAGATGAATATTTCATTTTCAAAAAATATAAATAGGGGACTAAGTCGACTGTACAGTCGGGTTAGTCTGCTTTTTAGGTCACTAATGAACTGTTACGGATCATGGCCTAAAATCTCTATTTAAAACAAACAAACTTCTAAATCAAAATAAACATAAGCATACTTCTTTCCACGAATCAAATTCTCAAAATAGGGGACTAAGCCGACTGTACAGACGGGTTAGTCAGCGTTCTAGGATGAATGAGCCGTACGGCTCAGGATTCCTAAAACCCCTATTCCAATAAAATCAAACCAACACACTTCAAATAATTTTCCAAACTCCAAAAACTCTATTTTCCGAAAATAGGGGACTAAGCCGACTGTACAGACGGGTTAGTCAGCGTTCTAGGATGAATGAGCTGTACAGCTCAATAATCCTAAAACCCTATATTAAAAAACATCAACCAACAAACATTTTCTACCCAAGAACTACATGTGATTTGATTCTCTACCAAGAGATACGTAGGAGCAGAGGGCGGCCGACCTCTGTCAATTGCACTAATAAAAAACTTTTTTTTCCTAAATAATCCCTTTCTTAAATGAAAATTAAATATCAATTTTCTTCTTTCTTTTTAATTCACAATAAAAGGGTAAAAATAAATGTTTTCAAAATTAACTTTCGCTTTTACAACTAATTAGCAGGTAACCTTCCTTAGGAAGGATGTCGTGGGGTGCTAATACCTTCCCCACGCATAACCGACTCCCGAACCCTTATATGGTCTCAAGGACCCTTATCCAATCCAAAAGGGATTTTCCAATGTTTGCCCTTAAACTAAACTTTGGTGGCGGCTTCATTTTTGAACCTTCGAGGAATCCTCACCCCGGATTTTTCGGTCGCTACAACTGCCAACTACCCATCTCTCTTTGTCTTTAAGCAATTCTCTCCCATGTAATAAACTCCTCCACACCCAGGAGATACCTTGTTTAGGTTTAACCACCCAAATATCCTCTCTAGCACAATAGATGTCTCTAAGAATTTTTGCCCAGAACTCGTTAGGGAATTGAATACACCTCCAGACCTGCTTAGATAAAAGAGAAGAGTTTTGGATTGAGAAATCCTTAAAACCCATACCCCCTGTAGCTTTATTAGAACACATAAATTGCATATTTTTCCAATGTATACCTTTGTTTCTGACCTTAGAGCTCCACCAGAATATAGCAATAGCAGAGCGTAGTGACTGACAAAAATTTTTGGGCAATCTCACAATAAACATCACATAAGAAGGTATATATAGCTTGAATAATAGATTTAATTAAAACCTCCTTGCCTGCCTGGGATAGAATTAAACTGCTCCTTCCACCTTCCAACTTAGAGAAAACCCTCTCCTTGATCCATTGTAATGCTTGAAACTTGGAATTACCCCATTCAACTGGGATGCCAAGATACTTACTAGGGGTGCTCCAAATAGGAATGTGAACAATAGAGGACAGCTGTTGTTGAAGCATAGGAGAAATCCCCTTACCACAAATCAAGCCAGACTTCTGGAGATTGATTTTTTGTCCAGAAGTACTAGTGAAAGTATTCAGAATGGGAACAATTTGGAACATTTCCTCCACACTTGTTAAACCAAAGATAATAGAATCATCTGCAAAAAAGAGATGAGTTAGAGTAGGAGCATTAAGGGCAAGAACCAACCCCTTATCATTGTTCAAAGAGTTTGCTCTTGAAATTAACCTAGACAAGACATCTAAAACAAGAATGAATAGATAAAAGGATAGGTGATCCCCTTGTCTGAGACCCATTAACTTGATAACAATACCTCACTGAGGTGACCAGAGACATAACAAGAGAGACCCAAGACTCACAGAAACCAAAAGAAAGGAGAACTTGTTTTAGGAAACACCAGTCCACCCCTGTCATAGGCTTTGTTCATATCTAACTTAATGGAAAAACCATGCTTGGACATAACCTTTTTCTTCTTAAGAAAGTGGAAGGCTTCCTGAGCTACCACTAGGTTATCTTGAATTAGTCAGCCACCCACAAATGCACTCTGCTGAGGAGAAATAAGGTCACCAAGGTAGGGTTTCAATCTTTTCACCAACATTTTTGAGATGATCTTATAGATGAAGTTGCAACAGCTAATAGGTCTAAGCTGGCAAATAGATTCAGGGTCAGGAACTTTGGGTGTAAGGGTCACAAGTGTTTCATTAACAAACTCCCCCAATTCCCCAGTTTTAAAGAACACAGCTACTGCCTTAACAATCTCCACACGAATAGTCTCCCAATTCTTTTGGAAAAACACTCCATTTAAGCCATCAGGCCCAGGAGCTTTCTGGGCACCAAGAGAGAAAACAACTTGCTTAACCTCTCCTTCAACAACATCTCTCATAAGAGAATCATTCATAGCTTAAGATACAAGGGTAGGAATAACATCTAGACAATCATATTCTTCAACTGGAACAAATGCAGAGTAAATGTCCTTGAAGTAGTCCTCAATTGCAACCATAATATCCTTCTGACCTTCAACCCAATCCCCATCTTTGTTCTTTAGTCTGCTCAAACGATTTCTATCTCTCCTTTGGATAGTAGTTATATGGAAAAAATTTGAATTTTTGTCCCTATAAGAAAGCCATTTAAGTCTGGCCTTCTGTCCCCAGTACATCTCCTCCTGTTTCCACAAAGAGTCAATCTCTTTTCTGATATTTTGGATCTCTTCAAAGTCCCTAGAAGAATCCCCAGAATTTGATAAAACTTGAATTTTAGTTTTCAGCTTTGAAATTTCCACAACTGCGTTTTTGAAGGTCTTCTTGTTCCAAGATAACAGAGATCTTTTACACCTTCTGAAGTTAGAATTTAGATGCTCCCACTCTCTACCACTATCATTACCGCCCAACCAACTAGAAGCTACCATCTCTCTGCATTGATCATGCTCTTCCCAGTAGGATTTATATCTAAAGAACTTAGCACATTTACTTTGGGGTTTAGAATTGAGCACCAAAGAGGAGTGATCAGAATTAACAATAGGAAGAGCTAACCCCACAGCATGCTGATACAAATCCCTCAAACTCCAATTCATAAGCATTCTGTCAATCTTTTATCTTGTCACCACCCCATCTCTTGGGTTACTAACCCAAGTATATTTGCTGCCTTTGAGTTGGAGATCCATAAGATCAGTAGAATTTAGGAAATCCCTAAACAGATTCATTATAATAGGAGCAATAGGTCTCACCCCTTCCTTATCAGAGATAGAAAGCATTTCATTGAAATCACCCATTAAGCACCAAGGACCTATGTGCCTAGGTTTAAGGAGTTCTAACTTTCCCGACAAATGCCTTCTTTGACTAAATAAGGGATTACCATACACAAATGTAAACTTAAACATATTCCCTGTTTTCTTCTCTCTTATACCAGTATGGATGAAATTCCTACAAGAATGAATGATTTGGACCTCATATTTATTATTCCACAGCAGGCCTAAGCCACCAGAGGTGCCTAGAGCAGGAACACGGAAACTATTCTGGAACTTAAACTTTCTTTTCACACGAGTTAACCTTTCCTTCCGGGCTCTGGTTTCCATTAGGAACAGAATGGCCGGCTTCTGACCTTTAACCAGGTCATGGAGCTCCCTCCTTGTCGTTGCCGCCGCCAAACCACGACAATTCCAACTTATTATAGTCATTTGGACTTTGGGGGCATGCTTTGGTTCGCCTCCTCAGCCTTTTCAGTGTAATACCCCAAGCAGAATTGTCCAAAGGGATTTGAAATAGTATTCAGCTTAGATACCTTAACATCTAGGTCACCAGGAACTTTTTTCAATCTCTTTTCCACATTACATTCCCCACCCTTATCATGACCAGAGTTGATTTCAGTAATGTTTTTCCTCTTCAAACTCATTCCAGAGGTCATGCTAAGGGCCAAGGAGTTTTCATCTTCTTCAGTCAGTTGGGCAGGAGGATGCTGATCATCATCTTCCTCCTCTTTAGGGAATTAAACAATGTAAGCACTCTTTGGGGGTTCTTTGACTTGTCTTCTCCACCCCCTTGAAATAACTTGAAAGTTGGGTTACTTAATTTCTTTTCCCTTGTCAACTTCAAAGCATTTAATGTCAATAGCAGCAGTAGTCTTAGAGGAAGAGCCCTCAATATCAGGAGGCGGGACAATATTAGATAGATCAACTTTATCTAGGTGAGGGTTATAGGTATCCCCTCTCTGGTTTGGACTCTCAAGCTGGATAGTCTTTATAGGGTGTTGGAAGAGGGGGACGACACTCTCATTTTGGATTTCCCATGGGATGACACTGAAATTTAGGTTGGGGATATGATAGGAGAGATTAGGGTTAATGGGTTTTTCAAGAGGTTTGTTATGGAGGTGTAGGGCTAGGTCATGGTAGTGTTTCCTGAGGTTTTCTTCATAGTTAAGCCCTCTAGTAGTAATTGTGGGTTGGGGCTCCGGGGGGGGGGGGGGGGGTTTGTGGTTTGGGGTTCGGAACATTAGAAGGTTGGGGGCTAGAGTCTATTTGAGAGTTGGTTGAGTCTTGGTTTCTTCTAAGGGAGTGTATTGATCTGGGATAACTAACACTAAAGTGAGGGCCATATTTAGGTTTGGTGGGGGTTAAAAGAGGACATAACAGGAGGGTTTGGGCAGGTTTTTTGGTCATGACCAATGATTCCGCAGTTATAGCATAAAGCTTGTTGGCGCTCATATTTGTAAACAGTCCAGAGATTAGGGAGATTGCTTCTAGGAGCCCAGCAATCAGTTGGTAGGGGTTTATTGAGATCAATCTTGACTCTTCCTCTTATGAAAGTCCTCAGCAAGTTCCCATTAACAATAGGGTTTTCAATTTCCATGACTTTCCCCACTTTTTGTAACAGTTTCCTTGCATTGTTGACATTCATATGCTCTAGTGGGAGATTATGTATTTGTAGCCAGAAAGGAGAAGAATTAAATTCTATGTCTTGGTAAGCAACATGGGGTAGCCACTCCTCAAGGCACAATAGTTGGTTCATGATGAACCAAGGGTCTCTTTTTAACACATCAAACTTGTCTTCTTCCTTTGCAAAGCTGAATAGAAAGATGTTCTTACCAAGATCTGAGATTTGGAGCTCTGGGTAGTTAGCCCAGGCTTTGTTGATGATATCTAGCGTAGCTTTGATGTTTAGGGTTTTGTTAACCCTAATCTTACCAACCAGAGATTTATTGGCTAATATTGTACTATTTTGATTTTCAGATTGCAGGTTCTCACACAGCATTTCAGGGTTATCCTTAAGCATGGTGGCCATTAGGTCAGATCTGAACGTCACAGACCAGACAGGGGAAAGGCCAGAAAACAAACTGATACCGAGACTCAGGAGAGCAGAGATAGTAGAAATACCTAAAGAGAGACAGATTCAACAAGACAACAAGAACAAGGAGCTTAGCAAGACAGGCCAACCCACCTTGGAGAAAAACTAGGAGACCTCTAGCAGGCTAATAGAGAAAGATTATGTATTCCTATGACTAAAACACTCTTGTAATATGTCAATACATTGGATGACTGTACAGGACACTATAAAACCTAACAGATTAAGACTCAATGGGTACATTTACCAGCGATACAGATTAAGGAAAGGGATACTGCTTTAGGCCTCAAACGACAACGATATATTATAGAGGAGACATTACTTACCTAAATAGACAAGAATGGAAACAGGATAGACTATACTCGAAGCCATAGAACAATGTCCAATATTGAACAAGAGGTGCTGTTAGATAACAAACGAAACGAGACTGACTCAAGAAGGAAACCCTAGCAGAGCAAACCCTAGGAACATGTTGTTGTAGCAAAAGAGATTCGAATAGTGTTCTCAACTGAAGTCATAACTCACTGGTCATAGTGGGCCTTTAGATACGGCCCGGCCCAGCTCATAGAATCGAGAGAGAATGGGCATTAGTATTAACACCACGTTTTTATAGCCTGCACTCCCCACTGCTTTTTCATCTTTTTTTTATCCTTTTACAGAAGTCTATTTCTGGGGTGCTTCTAGGGTGAGGGAGCAAATCAAATCCCTCACCGGTGAACCATTAAAATTGACCATATGATATTGTATAAAATGCTATGAGTGGTTACGATTGAATCAAACAGTATTAAATCTCAACTGTTGATGTAAGTTTTTTCATACCACTTTAAGTTTTTTCATACCACTTAAGTCCTTTAAGTTATTTAATTGTAACAATTTGGGGCTGAAAAATGTAAGTTATCCGGCCTTTAAAAGTTATAATTAAATAACTTAAAGAATCAACTTGTTACAATTAAATAACTTAAAGGACCTAAGTGGTACGAAAAAAACTTAAATGACCAACTTGTTACAATTAAATAAGTTAAAGAACCTATGGTGTAATTTAGCCATAATTTCAATTCTTCTCAAAAATTACATTACCCCCAATAAATAGTACATCCAAACACGCGCTAAATGATTTAGGGAAATCATATTTATTTAAATTTAAATATGATACATTTATTAATTATTGTAATTTGACCATTACACAACAAAAATAGGTGAACCTATGTTTATAATGAAATAGAGTATGAGAATGAATAGAGTGAAGAAAGGAGATGAAGAACTAATGTGGGTGTTTTAGAACACTTCTATTTATATAAATATCATTTTGATCTTAACCGTTCAAACTGTTGACGCAATCTCAACCGTTCATTTTGCCTACGTGCTTTGAACTGTTAATCTGCTTAATGCATCCACATGTGACCAATGTAATTTATTTAATCAATACAATGTTATCCATTCATTTATTAGTACACTAGTTCACACCGATGCAAATGAGGTGTGTTAACAAAAACAATTGATTTAAGGGATTTATTGACACATTTTACCATCTAAACATACATTTAGACTCTGTTTGGCAAGTCGTATCTACTAGTGAATAATAGACTCGACTAGCAAACAATGAGTAAAATGTGTTTAGTAAACACTAAAGCTTAACGGTATTAGGTGGCGTTTATATTAACCGTGTAGAATTAAATTAACTAGGGAAAATTACTCTAACCTCCCTTGAGGTCTTCTTAAACAACACAAACACCCCCGTTCCCCCTGTTTTTTTGGCAACTACATTCTGGTTTCCTTATACTGATATGTTATGCTGTAAGTTGGTGCCTACAATGTGTTTGTTGAGTTGTCTCAAATATGTCTAGTTGATTCTTCAAGAACTGGCATCATCAAGGAATTGCAATGAGATCTGCAAAGATGTGACCAAGATGAAGAAGAAAATCAATGCAAAGATGTGACCTCGATGAAGAGGAAAATAAAAGAATTAGAAGGAAAAATGCATGGATCAAGAAGCAATTCAAAGAGGATTTTGTTGTCCTTGTATCTAGTGATTGTAATCAAGTAATTGCCGTGATGTTCTTTTATTTAGTTTAAAGATTTTTGCCTTTTAATTGTTGTCGTTACTTCTTATTCAATTAACCATTACCCATTTTATGCCGTCATAGTCGAACCAATTTGGTGGCTCGTCGTGATCTATTTTTCATTGTATTTCTTCATTCTTCATGGATAGCATTCTCTCGCACAAGAATAATGTTCAGAGCTTCGAGATCTGAAGCTTATGCACCCTGGTTCAAAGCTTTAGGAATAGTTCAATGCGAAGGAGACGAAGTTTCGGGCTTTGTTTCTCGGAGAGATCCAGAATATGGCAGATATAACTTGTGGTTTTTTTTTTAGTGAAAATTGCACTAACGGAAATTTGACGGTGTCAAAGTGAAGGGGAGGTCAGTGCATTTAGAAAACTAGAGGGGGTGTTTGTGCTATTTAAGAAGACCTTAAGGGAGGTCAATGTAATTTTCCCAATTAACTAACTCCTTAAGAAAATACAGGAGGTGAGTGGCGTTAGCGTTATCACTATCTGTGAGAAAAAGAAACTATGTGGTGGAGCTGAGCTCCAAACTCACTCGAGAAGAGAAAATGGCACTGCAAACACAATTCGTCTCTTCTTCCTTCACCACCAGAACTCAACATTTATTCTCTCCCTCTCCTTCTCGCTCTCCCACTCTCACAATCAGATCCGAAAAGCCTTCTGAATCCTCCGATTCTACTCCCAAAACACCCGGGTTGGGCTTCGGCCCATCTTCTAATGCAAGCAGTAGCAACAATAAAAAGAAACCGAAACAACAGAAGGGGCAAAGAGCTTCCTCCATAATTCGCCGAACACCAGTTGAAAAACCCGCTTTCGTTTCTCAACAACAGCCCGTTGTTGAGCAGAGTAAAAACGAAACCGCTTTTATTCTTGCTTGGCTTGGTTTTGGTGCCGTTATTCTTGTTGAAGGAATTGCTCTTGCAGCATCTGGTAACCCTTCTTCCTCTTTTTCTCTTCTAAATAGTAGTAAAAGATAGTGGTGTTTTCTGTTATTTGGCCATCAAATTAGGACATGTTGATGTTGTAGGTTATATATGAACACTTTTTTTTGACAATCAAATACTCAGCATATTTCATTCAAATAGTTAAAGGTAATAATTGGGATATAATTGAAGACTTTGGAGCTAGTATAGTTAAAGGTAATATAATTGGGATATAATTGAGCGATATGTGGACGTTCCTGGGTTCGAACCCGGGTGTGATCAGTGTGGTAGTGTGTGTGCATGGTGTTTATATGTCATTTCATCTAAGTAGAAAAAAAAATGCTCTTGCTAGGCAATTAGCGACTTGAATGGCTTATCTTCTAACAATACTTCTCTTAAAGTTTGAAAAATCAATCAACTCCTCCTGGCACTTTAGTAAAATAGAACTCAACTCATGAATTGGAAAAAAAAACCTAGCCGATTTTGCACTCTAGTTCAATAGTTAAGCTAGTGTACCCTTCCTCATAGAGCAAAACTTTAAAATTGTGGTTAATAGCGTTCTAATTCATGATTAATGAAATTCAATTCATGGTTAATGAGTTGCAACACCTTGATATACTCTAACCAGCAATTTTGTTACCGATTTCGGTGTCTCCATGTGAATGAACTTCCGCCATATGTGCTTATTGTAGTTAATTTTGTTAAATAGATAATTGATTTGAAAGTCCAGTCTTGTTTATTTGATTGGATAGTGTATTTTTAGATGTATACCGTAATTGACTTTTTTATGTGTAAGTGCAGGTTTCTTACCAGAAGAATGGGACAAGTTATTTGTCAAGTATCTCTATCCATCGTTTACTCCTACCGTTTTCTTGTTTGTTGCTGGAGCAGTTGCATTTGGAGTGTTTAAATATAAGCAGAATGAGAATATCACTGAGCAGAAATAGTCTGTGAAAAAGGTGTATAATATTAAAAACTTGATCTCCTACAGGGAAAAAACTATGAGTTATAGTGATGGTGGTTGCAATCTTACTCTGGCTTCAATTTCATGAGAATGAAAGAAGATGAAAAAGATGACAAGAAAGTTGTGACAACTCTGAAAACACCCAAGTTGGATCCTTAGCAACAACCTCAAATGCTATCATTATGTCAATTAACTGAGATTTTTGAAAGGGTTTCATACCATGTTGTAATTTGATCACTTTATTTTGTAGCTAAGAAACTTACTATCCTAGCTTGGTTGTATTTGGATTTTAAATTTAAATAGGTTCAGGTGGGTCTTCTCATCAAATTCTAGTAAAGCTTTGCTTTTAATCATAATCCACTGCAACCCAAATTATTAAAAATTTGTCTTCAGAAAGTTGTTTATTCCATGCAGTTTAACTGGACTCTTTTGTCTGTCTGAATGCTTTTGCCAAAAGACAAAAGGCAGAGGTTTTGGGTATGTTTGTGAACTCCGAGGCTTCCTGTCTTTGCATCATAGACAACATGAAATTTGTTTTTATGGTGGTGGTGCTTCAAGTAAGACATGCTTCGAGAAACTCCAGGCAAAATATAGTGAAGTTGGCTAAGAATAGAAGATTCAGCTGACTTGTTACCTGAATCTTTGAGCCTGCTATGTGATCAATCCTCGATTCGACAGTGTGGCGTTTGTTATTGATGCCCCAGGGTCCTGCGGTCCACGTGTCTTGTGTGAGTGGCTCTGTCTTCTCACTAAACTAGTGCCGTCTTCCTCCCTTCGAAACCCTAGTTTCGCTGCGGATCTTGCCCCAGCTTGTTGGTTTGGCTCCCGTTTTGGGTTTGCTCCCTCTCTTCTGTGGGTTTCTGTTTTCCTTTGTTTCTTTTCTCTTATGGATAGGTGGAATAAACCCGATTTCCCAGTTGACGAAGGCGCTGTATTGGTGGTTGAGGAAGAAGAAGCTTCAAGTGACGAATCTTGGCAAAGATCCCTTGCTGGGAAACTATGGACAGAGGGTCCCTTCAACACCAGGGCGTTCAAACAGACAATAGTTGATGCTTGGAGACTTAAAAGGCCTGTTGAAGTGCAGGAATTGGGGAGAAACCTCTTCCTCTTCACCTTCTCCACTAAGCGTGATATGGAGAACATCTTGAGTTCTGGTCCATGGAATTTTGACCGTAATGTTGTGGTTCTTAAACGCATCTCTGGTTCTGAACAACCTTCTGAAATGGCTTTGGATTCCACATCGCTTTGGGCTCGCATCTACGATCTTCCACTTCGGTTGCGTACTGATAGCATGGCGGTGAGGTTGGGAAATATGATGGGGGTGTTTGAAGAAGCAGATACTAGGGATTGCAACAGATTGGGTAAGTTTATGCGTGTGAAGGTGTCGATTGATCTAAAGAAAGCTGTGAAGCGTGGTACGGTGGTTCGCTTTCAAGGAAAAGACCTCAAAGTTTTCTTCAGGTATGAACGTCTACCTTCCTTCTGCTTTATTTGTGGTAAATTGGGTCATCAAATGAAGGAATGTGATGATAGTGAATCCTTTGAGGAGGAGAGCCTGGAGGAGAAAGATGAAAGGGACTTGCCTTTTGGACCTTGGTTGAGGGCTTCCCCTCTGCCAAAACAAAATTTTGAGGTCAGAAAAGATAGCTATCCCGGTTCTTGTAGTAAGAGTCTCTTTGCTTCCTCTAGCAGTAGTAAAATTGGTACTAGTGGTAAATCTAGAGAGGAAAATGAGGTTATGCAACCTTCCAAGTCCCCAGTTGCTGCAACTCCGGTTGGGAGGGATGCTGAGGTAAATGTTGTTATTAATGAGGTGATTAGGTCTACTCCAGTGAAACAAAAGGGTGGCAACCAAGTTCTGAATAGGGCTGATTTGAATTTAAATGAAGTAGAGGAGGTAGCTGAGTCTCTTGGAACCTTTGCTCTAACTCCTAAGTCACCTCTTAAGAAAACCAAGGGCAAAGTTTCTTCCTCCAAACCAAAAGGGAAAAGCTGGACAAGAGTCAAAGGAGGCAAAGCCAAGGGTGGTGGTGTTAAGGGTAATCTTACTATCCAGAGAGGTAAAAGGAGCTTGTTTGATGTGGTTATTTGAGGGGACAGTTGAGGATCTGAATGAAAGTCTTCACAAAAAGCAAGCAGTTAGAATGGAAATTGATACAAATGTACCAGAGGGGGTGTTGGAAGACCAACACCTCCTATCCCAATGAAACTCATCAGTTGGAATTGCAGGGGGTTGGGGAACCCTCGGGCAATTCGAGCCTTGTTGAGGCTCAACAAAATTGAAAATCCTCATAT
Organism: Astragalus membranaceus; assembly: GCA_039519185.1. Lineage (NCBI taxonomy): Eukaryota > Viridiplantae > Streptophyta > Magnoliopsida > Fabales > Fabaceae > Astragalus > Astragalus membranaceus. The sequence continues at coordinate 78,481,411 of CM076850.1, read as the reverse complement.
GGTTTTCCTTATGGAAACCAAGTTATCCGAAGTTGAGATGAATAAAGTTAGAATTCAGTGTGGCTTCAGCTCTGCCATTGTTATGGGTTGTAGGGGCTCTGGTAGAGATAGAGCGGGGGGAATTGCTATGTTATGGTCTGATCCTGTGTCTTTTGAGGTTGTTTCTTTCTCTCATAACCATATTCATGGGGTTGGTTCTATTGACTCTAGTGATTCAAAGTTTATGTTGTCTGGTATATATGGTTTTCCTGATGAAGCTCAAAAGAGAGATACTTGGAGGCTTATCCAGAATCTTATGAACCCTCATATGCTTGATTGGATCTGCTTTGGTGACCTCAATGATATAGTGGAAGCTTCTGAGAAGAAAGGTGGGAACAACAGGTCTGCTAGTCAGTTGAGTTTTGGTAGAGATACTATGGAGCTTTGTGGCCTGACTGATTTGGGATATCTGGGGTACCCTTTTACATGGTCCAATGGTAGAGAGGGAGGTGATAATATTCAATGCAGGCTGGGTCGGGTGTTGGCTTCTGAAGGTTTTTGCAACAGGTTTTCTCCGGTCTCAGTTACCCATTTACCTAGATATGGGTCGGACCACTCTGTTTTGTTGATAAAGCTCGAAGATATTGATCACTTGGATAAGAAGAAGAGAGTGCACGTGTTTAGGTTTGAGGAGAACTGGACTAAGGATTCTAGGTGTGAAGATATTGTTAGAAGAAACTGGCGTGGAGGAAGCAGGGCTTGTGCTGTTAAGTTGGTGGGGGTTAAAGATCTTGATGCTGAATTTGATGATTATAGAACTAGCTCTATAAAGAAAGAAATCAATAGAGTGGAGAAATTACTTAAGGATGAAGCCTTATGGCTGGGCAATTCCTCTAATCTGGGCAGGTTCAGAAACCTTGAAAGAGAGCTTGATGATCTTCTCAAGAAAGAAGAAGTGGCTTGGAGGCAACGGAGTAGGGCTATGTGGTTGAAGCAGGGTGATAAAAATTCCAAGTTTTTCCATAGGAAGGCTAGCCAAAGGAGCAAAACTAATGCAATTAAGAAGCTTAAAGATGAAGATGGGAACTGGTGGCATGGTGATGAGCACGTGGAGAGAGTTATTATTAATTTTTTCACTGATCTTTTTTCCTCTTCTGAATGTTCTGATCCTGAACAGGTTTGTGCTCATAATCAGAAACATCTATCCTCGGCCCAACAGAATGAATGCTCTATTATTTTCAGCAAGGAAGAGGTCAAAGAGGCTATTGATCAGATGCATCCCCTTAAGGCCCCCGGGCTTGATGGCCTTCCGGCCTTATTTTTTCAGAAGTATTGGCACCTTGTGGGCAATGGCATCTTGAAGCCTGTCCTCGATATTCTCAACAATGGAAAATCTCCTGAGTGTATCAACAATACCTTCATTGCTCTCATTCCTAAGTGTAAGAATCCTACTTCCCCTAAACACTTTAGACCTATTAGCTTATGCAATGTCACCATGAAAATAGTCACCAAAACTATTGCTAATAGAGTTAAGAGCTTCCTTCCTAGTATCATTGATGAGGAACAAAGTGCGTTTGTGAAAGGTAGACTCATTACTGATAATGCTTTGGTAGCTATGGAATGCTTCCATTGGCTAAAGAAAAAAACCAAAGGAAAGAAGGGCACGATGGCCCTCAAACTTGATATGGCAAAAGCTTATGATAGGCTAGAGTGGAATTTCATTAAATCTGCCCTTCTAAATTCTGGTTTCCCTGAAAACTTCACCAATCTTATTTTATCATGCATAAACACTGTTAGCTACCAAGTTCTGATAAATGGTCAACCTAGTAGAGTTTTTACCCCTGAGAGAGGTATCAGACAAGGAGATCCCCTCTCCCCTTATATTTTTATCTTGTGTGCAAATGTTCTCTCTGGTATGTTGCATAATGGTAGTCAGAATGGTACTATCCATGGAGTTCAGGTTGCTAGAAATGCCCCATCTATAACTCATCTGCTGTTTGCGGATGACAATTTGCTTTTTACTAGGGCTAATCCTCAGGAAGCTACTTCTATTGCCAAAATCCTTGATTCATACCAGGCTGCCTCGGGTCAACTTGTCAATCTTGATAAGTCTGACATGTCATATAGCCGAAATGTGCCTATCCAAGAACAACAAATTATCTGTAACCAGATTGGGATAAAGGCTGTGACACACCATACTAAGTACCTTGGTCTTCCAGTGGTATTTGGTAGGTCTAAGAAGGAGGTGTTCTCTCTTGTTCAAGACAGGGTTTGGAAGAAGGTTAAGGGTTGGAAAGAGAAGTTTCTATCTAGGGATGGTAAAGAAACTCTAATCAAGTCTAATCGGGGCTGTGTTGATTTCTCCTGATAACCGCTTCATACCATTTACTGCTAGACTGAGCTTCTATTGCACCAATAACATTGCAGAATATGAAGCGTGTGTCCTAGGCATCAAAGCGGCCCTTGAATGGAAAGTCAAAAGGCTCGATGTATATGGGGACTCAGCGCTAGTCATCCATCAGATAAAAGGTGACTGGGAAACCAGGGATCCCAAATTGATTCCTTATCATGATCACATCCAAAAGATGATTGAACGGTTCAGGGAGATCACTTTCCACCATCTCCCTCGCGAAGAAAACCAGTTGGCTGACGCTTTGGCGACTTTGTCATCAATGTTCAATATCAATAACAACAAGAGTCTGACATTCATCCGAATCCAGCATCGAGACCTACCGGCGCATCATTGTGTGGCAATCGAGGAAGAGCCTGATAGTAAGCCTTGGTATTATGATATCAAACACTATATCACAAATAGAGAATATCCTCCCGGTGCCACTGAGAATGATAAGAGAACACTTAGGAGGTTATCAATGGGTTTCTTCCTAAACGGGGAGGTGCTTTACAAAAGGAATCACGACATGATCCTCCTCAGATGTGTTGCAAAAGAAGAAGTAGAAAGAATTATGAAAGACGTCCATGAAGGCTCGTTCGGAACCCATTCTAGCGGGCACACCATGGCAAGAAAAATCCTAAGGGCCGGCTACTACTGGTTGTCAATGGAGACCGACTGCTTTAACTACGTGAGAAAATGCCACAAGTGTCAAATCTACGTTGATAATATCCATGTGCCGCCTGCTTCTTTGAACGTCCTGACAGCACCATGGCCATTCTCAATGTGGGGAATGGACGTCATTGGTCCCATCGAACCTAAGGCATCAAACGGGCATCGCTTCATTCTTGTCGCTATCGATTATTTCACCAAATGGGTCGAGGCCGCTTCTTATGCCAGTGTAACCAAATCGGTAGTTGTCAAGTTCATAAAAAGAGATTTGATCTGCCGATACGGTCTGCCAAATAAAATCATCACAGACAATGGGACCAATCTGAACAACAAGATGATGAAAGAGTTGTGTGACGACTTCAAAATCCAACATCATAATTCCTCCCCGTACCGTCCAAAGATGAATGGGGCAGTCGAAGCTGCAAATAAGAACATAAAGAAGATCGTGCAAAAGATTGTAGTGACCTTCAAGGACTGGCATGAAATGTTACCTTTCGCTCTGCATGGGTACCGACCTCCGTTCGCACGTCAACAGGGGCAACACCATTCTCACTAGTATACGGGATGGAAGCAGTTCTTCCCGTAGAAGTCGAAATACCCTCTCTGCGAGTGTTAATGGAAACCAAATTAGAGGAAGCAGAATGGGTTCAATCTCGATTTGATCAATTGAACCTCATAGAGGAAAAAAGAGTGGAAGCTTTGTGTCACGAGCAGTTGTATCAGCAAAGAATGAAGAAAGCTTATGACAAGAAAGTTCGACCTCGGCAGTTTCAAGACGGAGATCTAGTGCTCAAGAAAATTTTACCTATCCAAAAGGATTCCCGTGGAAAATGGACCCCAAATTACGAAGGGCCTTATGTGGTAAAGAAAGCATTCTCTGGAGGAGCCTTAATTCTCACAAAAATGGACGGTGAAGACCTCCCACTCCCAGTGAACTCAGATGCAGTTAAGAAGTACTATGCCTAAAGAAATATATGAAAAAAGAGAAATATGAGCCAAGCAAAAATGAGCTCGCTAGGTTGAAAACCCGAAAGGGCGGCCTAGGCAAAAATTAGAGCGACCTGGTGGATTGAAAACTCTAAAGAGCAGTCCAGGCAAAAATTAGGGTCAATGAGTTGGACTTGGAACAAATGCAAAGGCAGTCCTCCGAAAGTTGGGTGATGGATGCTCAAGGTCATGTGTATGGGTGATTGACATTGTTACCTCCAAGATACAAACAATCAAAAGATCTGCTTTCTCTTTTTCTCCTTTCTTTTTAGTTTAAACTCTCAATGTAATTTTCAGCCAGTGTGACCTTCGGCACACTCGGTTTCCATTTGAATATTAAACTCTTTCTTCATTCTCTCACCTCCCTATTTGCTTTGAAAAGATGTTTTATGGCAGATGATATTGAATTGCGAAACATGTGCATAATCGAAAGCATTACAATCATTATGAAATTTCTAAAAATCACAAAAATGAGATGATCTCTTATAAAATGGCAAAAAGGACAAAGGCATAATCACTTCAAGCAACGAAGCACAATAACCCGCGCTTTGACACCACTACTTTGAGGCAACCCTCATATCTCACGTCGAGAGTCCTGTGAGGTAATGAGATCAGCAGCAAAGTCAAGAAAGAGCAAAAGAGCAAAAAGTCAAGAAAGAGCAAAAGAGCAAAAGAGTCGAGAAAGAGCAAAAGAGCGAAAAGAATAAAAAAAAACAAAGAACCAAAAACAAAAACAAAGAGAAAAAAGCATCCCACATTTCATTCATCATACCACCAGATATCGATCATTGCACATGCTTACACTGCATGCACGCATACATCATCTATTGCATCCTTAAATGCGTTCAAATATAGATTAGTTTTTTATCTGTCAAAATAAATTTAAATTATAGTGTTAGCATTGAGCCTAGCATCAACCTTTTAGACCCCAGCGGTCCTTCAGAGCCCTAGCGCTCCGTCAGACCAACAATTGGTCCTTCAAATCCAGATCGCACGTCGCGTTAATCGAGCAACCGACGGATCATCCGACCCCAGGTCCTTCAGACTAGCTGTGTCCGCCTAGAAAACACAGTGCAAGTCCTTCGAGGTGTGCAAATCAGGTCAACGACCTGACCTTGCCACCCATGGCCGCTCGAAAAAGGCCATCCCCCAAGCAGACCGTTTTACTAGTACCCTTGCTAGTTTGCGCTCCTTCAGACCCATTGGTCCATCAGGCTTAGGCATGCCCTTCAGACCCCATTGGTCCTTCAGTTTGACTCCAGTCAATGCGCCGAGCATCGACTGTGAGTTAGATCATCAGAGCCCCAGGTGCTCCTTCAGATCCCCAGCGATCCTTCTTTACTTTTTGTTCTATATCCACCATTTTTTTTCAATAATTTATAAAAAAGGATGACCATGACAAAATTAGTGCATTTTTATCTTTATTTCTATTTTACTCGAGAAACCTGGAAAACCCTCCGTATTTCCTAGTAAAATATAAATAAAGAGGGGCAGCTGTTATACCCCAATTTTGTCCGCCTCGTTTATTTATCGTTTAATTTGTTCGTCTAATTTGCAAATAGTTTTTTGGTTTAATTGGGTCTGCACCTCTTATTTGGACCTAAGACTAGTAGTTTATTTAGTTGGGCCTATACTTGTGTAATTGGGCATGCTATACACCTTGTGTTTGTATTTATGTGATTGGGTTTGTTTAGCCTTTTTGTTTAGGTTGGGCCCAATTCTTTCTTTTTACCTTTCTCTAATTGAATCAAAAAAAGCATAAAGGGTTGCTGCCCATTTATATTACAAAGCTGTCCAATACACACAAAAAGTACAAAAAAAAAAACAATAATCCAAAAAAAAACAAATTAGGGAAAATAAAAAAAAAAAATCCGAAAATACAAAAAATCAGAAAATGCAAAATCAAAGGGAGAGGGGCGCAGCATGCTAGCTGTTTGCCCTAGGGCTGTCCTTTTGATCCTTTTTTTCTTCCCCATTGTCCTTCCCTTGGCTGTCCTTGGCACCCTAAATTTGCCCCAGCTGCTGTCCTTTTGATTCCTCCCCAATAGCTGTCCTTTTGCTGACCAAGATGGAGCTGTCCTTGGAGCCCTTGACTGTCCTTTTCCCTCCTCACCACAGCACCCTAATTTTGCCCTAATTGCTGTCCTTAGCATTGCACCAATCTGCCTATAAATACCAAACAGTGACACACATTTCAGCAGAGACAATCAACCAATTTGACAGCAAAATACACAAAAATACCCCAAACACAGTCACTGAAATACAGAAAAATTCGCACACAGAGACACACAGCAGTAATGACACAGAAATTCAGAAATCACCAAAATATTAGTGTAGAACCCTAATCAGCCTACAGACACAGAATAGTAAATAGTAGTAGCAAGCAACCTATGAGACTATTTCTGAAGCTGGAATAAAGAATAGAAGCAGAAGCAGTAGCAGAGAAGCAGCATTCACAGCAAGCAGTAAGCAAAAGAAGTTTGTTCTGAAAGCTGAAGTAAAGGTCGATTCCATTCTTTGTTTTGCTCATTATTCTGTTTTCAAAATATATGTATTTAAACTATAGGAGCCTCGTGGAAATAGGGTAGTTTTTTTTTTTTTCATGTGATTTGATGAGGCAGAAACATATGAGCAATTAGGTTTATGCTTAGGGTTTATAAAAATCACAAACAGAATGGGGTAAAAAGGAGAACAAATTAGAGTTAAAAAAAAAATAATAATAAATAGGATACAGTAAAAAAAAGGGGAAGTTTTACCTCCGGCCACCGTTCACGGTGGCCACCGCCGTAGCCTCGCCGTGAGCCACCGTCAATCACCAATACTATACGCCTCCGCGAACCCAACCGCACCATTACACCCAACCGTCAACACCGAACTACCATCGTACCTCCACCCCTCACCACCGCGAACCCCTCTCAGTCACCGTGAACCACCTCCACCCTTCACCACCGCGAACCCCTCTCATTCACCGTAAACCACCGCAACCCCTCAACCGTTCACGATGGCCACCCTTCCACCCCCACGAACCGCCGGACCTCGCTCTCCCGGCGCTGAGAGGAAAGTTTGGAAATTAGGGTTTTGGTTCACAATCGCTGTTTTATATGGCCTGCTTCTTTTTAAAAAAAAAATTATTTTTTTGCTCAGATCACTTCGCGCACCCCCTCTGTTGCTGCGTGAAACCTCCCCAGAAGCCCAGGTCTCATGGGCCGTGGAACCCAGTATAGAAACTAGGCTTTTATTATTTACACCCCAGTTTTTGTTTTATACAACCCTTGTCTGCTGATCACACCCCATTTTACTACTGCACCCCCTGTTTCTTTTTTAAAAGATTTTCTTCTCCCTAAATAAATATTTTCTCTCACAAACCTATTTTTTTCCCAAATAGCAAATAAATGTATTCCTAAACATAAAAATGGGTTGTTACCAATGGTCACTCTGAGCTTAGCTTGTTTGACCGTTAATAACAACTTTAGTTTTCACGCGAGTTATTAGTGACGACCACTCTGAGTTTTACTTGTTTGGTCGTCACGAATACCTCTCCCAATTTCAAAATAAATAAAAAAAAAACCAAACACACAAACATTTTCTACCAAGAACTACGTAGCTTTGATTTTTCCATCGCACCTGGGAATACGTAGGAGCAGGGGCCCACTTCTGTCAAGCGCAAAAAAACTAAAATTTTTATTAAGTCTTCCTCTTCAATTTTGCAAGTAATAAAAAGGTAAATTAAAGTATTTTCTTTAAATTAACTTTCTTTCTACACATTAAATTAAATGGTAACCTTTCTTTTGAAAGGATGCCGTGGGGTGCTAATACCTTCCCCGCGCATAATCGACCCCCGAACCCAAAAATAAAGGTTTTTTCAATGTTTTCCTATTTAATAAATATTGATGGCGGCTTCATTGCAAAAATGACGAAGAATCCCCTCCTTCGGATTTTTCGGTCGCTACAGCTGGCGACTTCACTGGGGACAATTTTAGAGGGTCAAGCCTAATTTAATTAAATGTGTAGATTATTGTTAATTTAATACCTTTTTTTTACCTTAGCGTTCATATTTGCCAGTCTATTTTTTATTTTTATTTATTTGTTTATTTATTTATGGCCTTATTGAACCTTAGGGTAGAAGACTTTTGTACTATTATCTGTATTTCTTTTGCAGCTTGTGTGGTCTAGGTATTATGCCCGTATCACACACGTCACTTACACATGTTTATTCACACACTTCTGAGTGGGGCCTTATACCCGGGTCTGAAAATTAACCTAGGACGAGTGGAAATTATTAGTGACAGTCATTCCGGATTTTATCTGTCTGACTCTCATGAAAGTCTCAACCAGAGTATGCCCTTTCATGGTATCCCACACCAGGTAGCTCGCTATCGTTGTGGATCATATCATGAAGGGGATTTTAGCTCTGGAAACCTTGGTGAGGAAGTGAATAGAGCCACCTGAGAGATCGATCACGTAAATGACCCTAGACCGTGACCTATATAAGACCTAGCCTGTTTAGGACACAAGGGCATTTCACCCACCCGCTGCATCATTACAGATAATTTTTTTTTTCTCTTTCTAAAAAAAAAAATCAAATCATCAAAACCATTTACTATTATTTTTTTTTCTTCCTTTTGCGTATATAGGATGTGACACATAGTTAACACCTTCTCAAAGATGAATCACCAAGTTTTTCCTTTATTTTAACACGCGTGACATCATTCTTTCATCCATCATATAGCATCATTATTTCACAAAATGTAAAAAAAAAATCCTCACATGCATGTTATTCATCTCATTTAGGTTTGCCGAGAATCGTAAGAGGCTCAAAAATTGTGTCATAAGCAAGGCAATATGGGATCGAACGGTGAAGCAGTTCAAACCCTGAACTACCCTACAGTGAAACAGCCCAATCTGACTAGCTTAAGAGAATGTGCGGGTTGGTTGCCGCCCATCGAGCGCAGGGCTTTCGATAGAACTTATGGGAAGATTATTATGTTACTACGGTTGGAAGTGCAGACAAATGCCATTGTTGCTCTGAGCCAGTTTTATGACTCTCCCTTGAGATGCTTCACCTTCAAAAATTTCCAAATGGCACCTACCCTGGAAGAATATACACAGATCCTTGGTTTTCCTCAACGGGACACTAGGCCCTACCAGTACCAGGGGCATTACTACACAGACGAGAAACTTGCCTCAATGTTACAAATCAGCAAGGAAAGTTTGAAGCTCCAAAAGAAAAACCGAAATTCCATTGTAGGGTTCCCGCAAGAGTACTTGGAAAGTCAAATGAAGTCTTTCGCCGATGCTATAAATTGGGGTCCTTTCAAGCAAGTGTTAGCATTGACCATCTTTGGGATTGTGCTATTCCCACGCCTTGAAAGATATGTGGACACAACAGCTATTGGTGTATTCCTATCCTACAAAGATGAAGAAAACCCAACCAACCCAATTCCAGCCATTCTTGCAGACACTTACTGTACCTTCACTCATTATAGTGAGCTAAAGGGAAAGAGGATATCTTGCTGCCTACAAGCCTTGTATGTTTGGCTTCTCACCCATACCTTCGTCAACAAAGTTAAGGTAGAAGGCCCAATTGAAGACGCTAGAGGGTGTGATGTGGAGTCAATGAACACTAGTGAATGGTTGCAAGTGCTAAGAGGCCTTCATGAATACAAGGTTCGATGGTGCCCGTCATGGTGGAAAGATAGGCCTGAAGTGGTTTTTCAATGTGGAAGCTTCCAAAATGTCCCACTCATGGGAACAAGAGGATGCATAAATTACAACCCCTCTCTAACTCTAAGACAGCTGGGGTACCCCATGCGAAGTCCGCCCATCGAAGACATGTTAATCCCTTTCTACCTTTATGAGGGAGGCCCAAAAGAGGTTGACATGCTCCGGAGGATTTCTCAAGCGTGGGATAAGGTTGCCCGCAAAGGACAAGAGCTTAGCAAGAGGAGCGGCGATAAGGAACCCACCTTTCGTCAATGGCTTCACAAAAGGCTCCAAGACACCCGATTGCCTTACCGAAGCGCACTACGGGTTGAGGAAGAAGTACTTGAACCTACCCCTCCCACTGCCGAAGAGTTGGATAAGCTCAAAATGGCCTTGTCAAAAGCTGAAGAAGAAAAGAAGAGCTTACAGGCAGAATTAGAGAAAGTGCTTCTAAGAAACCAGAAATTGGAGGAGGAAAATACAACTAAGTCATCGGCCATTGAGGATAGCCGCAAGCAACTTAAGATTGAAGAAAAGAATAAACAAGAGGTCCAAAAATACGTAAGGGGGGCAAAGGAAAAACTAAAGCGATGCAACCTGAAGATGAACCAAGCCATTGATGATGTGCATGAATGGAAAGAGTTATGGGAGGAGTCAATGATTGCGGAAAAAATCGCACAAGGCTTGTTGGTGAAATCAAAGAGAGAGTCTCGGATATTGACAGCTGAGTTTGAAGATCAAGTGAAAAGTATCCGGCGGGATAAAGAGGCCATTGAAGAAATACTCCGAGAATACCAACAAGCCTTGAGAAGGGAGCATGAGAGATCTGATGAGCTGAAAGACCATATCAGATATCAAGAGGAAGTTTACCACCAGCTGAAGATTGAGAGCATCCACTGGGAGAGCCGCTTTGTAGAACTGGTCAGCAGGATAGAAAACCATGAAGTCTTCATGGAGTTGAAGAATGAAATCTTGTACTGGAGGGACAGATTCTCATAGTTGGCATGGCTGGCCGACCAAGCTATCATGGGCATCCCGAAGCGTCTAAAAGAGGCTGACGCGGCAATGCACCCGTTCAACACCCCGGTCCAAGTTTCCGAATTTATGGAATTCTGCAAAATCCTGATTGCCGAACTTAGGGAGAAGGCTGGTAGCACCACTAGTAGAAAAAGAGAGAGGAGTGGAAAAATGAAAACCATTATGTATTTGAGCGAAATGTAAAAAAGCATTGTACTGTTTTTTTCGAACTTTTATTTCAAAAATGCTGTACTTTTCCCCCATCAATGAAGTTTGTTTGTTTCACCTATTGATCCTCCTTTTGAAAATGCTTGAAACGTTAGTTTATGTACTTATGACAAATCAAGACACGCTTACAATTCTCGGCCTAAAATAATAAAACTCATGCACACATGCATCACTCATCTTTTCATCCATTCACATACTCATATCATGTATCCCGTCAACAGAGAGTAAAAGACAAGCTGGTGCGTCAACATCGCTATTGGACTCGTTCTCAGGCCAGATACATGGAAGCAAATCAGGACAATCCGCCTCAAGATAACCTGGATCAAGGC
>CM076850.1:78345881-78469607 GCA_039519185.1 Astragalus membranaceus | reverse complement strand
TGATACCAAAGGCAATTGGAAGTAAATTCTTTGATCAGCATGATTTGGTTTTATCACACTCTTAAAAAGTAGTAGTAGTTCTCAATGGTAAAGCTGCTATTCTTGAATTCTTTGATTAGCTTGGTGGTAATAATACAATGTCATCGTAGTAGTGCTTTTGTAAGGATGGTGATGAATTGATTAACTTGAATTTTGTGTTTTCAAATGCCAAACTTAATTTTTAAATTTTAAATTGGATTTTTGTAGGCCATGTCTTGATTTTTAAGTTTAAAATTAGGTTTTTAGAAGGATTTTTTTTATGATTTTCTGATTCTCTGCATTACTCGGTTCTTGTTTTGTGCTAGTGGTGGCAATGAGATACGTTTGGCTATCTTGAACGTTGGCTTGTGTTTTATCTTAGTTTCTGATCTTGTTTATCCTTCTGCTATGCAATCCTGCATGTTAAGTATAGGCTCATGGCTTAGGTGTATTATCACAAGCCGATTTTTTTACCCTGCCTTTTTTGCAGTTTAACTTTTTTTTGATTGTCTGTGGGTAGGGAAAGCTAGGAGGGAATGGGATGGAAGGTTCCATGCAGTAGTCAACAAATTGAGTTGTGTATATTTGAGTATGTTTATGGCAGTAGTCAACAAATCGTTTCTAATAGTAGGTGCTGCTATGGTGTCTGCTATCAAAATTTTAGTACAGAAATGAACTTTTATTTAGTCTGAACTTAGAATTGAACTGAAAGAAAAAGGATGCAGATAAAGGATTGAAAAAATTATCCATATAAATAATCAATTGTAGCTCGGTCACCTAATTTTACTGCCTCATTTTTTGGTCCTATGAAAGATCTAAGTACACTGTTAATTCATGATCCAAGCCACTACTACAAACAATTGTTAGATTGAAAGGAGTTTTTCAGTTTATCTTAAACATTGTTCAGAAAAGTTCAAAGTTTCTTGTCTCAATAGTTAATTTTTCTATCAAGCTTATTTGCTAAGAATTGTATAATCTCAATGAAATTATCTCATTTTTTCTTTCAAAACTTTGATAACTTTTACCGTGAAAAAATGAACGGAAAAGGATAGCTTTGATTAATCTTACTATGATCAAGTTGTCATCACTGCCAATTTGCCATTTGACTGTGCTATCCTCTGATCTGTGTAGTCTGTAGAGTGGGAAAGGGTTTGAATACGAAGCAAAAGAAGATGCAGCAGAGAAAATCGATGTTCGGAAGGCCTTCTGGAACCGATGGCTCTGATTATTCCTACCGAATGGTAGTTGATTCAAGTCAGCTCCCCTCTTAAAAACTAATCCTTTTTTTCACGATTTATGAAATGCACTTTTATACTACAGTTGTATGTAATTGTTTTCTCTCACGTAGCTTTTAGCCATCGTTCATCTGGTTTATGTATTTACTGGTCTTTGTCATTTTGATGTTCCTCCAATTACAGGGTATCAACTTGTTGCAAAGGGGAAGAAACGCCTCTCTGTGCTATTTATCATTGAGGTACCATAGACTTTTATGTTTATTTTTCCTTTTATTAATTATTGGACTTCTATGTCAATAGGATGTTTAATGTAGTAGAGCTGTATTAGTATTAACCTGTTAGTGGAAGAGCAAAAACAATGTGAACAGACCTAGGAATGGAGAGAACATGATGTAGAGACATGCTTATTTTCCTGCATAGGACTGACTATACTTGACATATTTGCCGAAACAAGATAGAACTCATTTGATTTATTTGAATACTTGATGGTTATATTCAATGGAAAATGGTTATGCATTATTATAAATAGTTCAATCTGGTTAAACTATTTTGGGCTGCTCCTCGAGCTACGGTGATAGTCAGTGTTTTTATAACAAGAGTTAAGGAATCATATTACTAGGGGATTTTTGGTTCTTGCCACTGAGGAATAGTTCTGTGGTGTGATATCAACTTTCTAAATGCTATTATTTTGTCTGTTTTTTTGAGCTGTTCATAACCATGTAATAGTACTGTTTTTGTTCATAGAGTTTGCGATGATAAATACTTAGTGTGTATATTCCGACTGCTGCCATCTTATTTTTGTCTGATATAGATGTGAAAATTTCAACTGTGCCCTGCAGGCTGTGTTTCTGTTAATAGGAGCGGTATTTGCATTTTTACCTGGAACAAAAGCAGATACTCCAAATACAGTTGCCGTTTATTCTGTTATTGCCAGTGTCGTTTTGTTGATCATTGCGGATATAGGTTGCTAAACCCAGAGTTCTTTACTTTATCATTTAATTGGGTTATTTATTTGAACCTTTTTAATGAGCTATCTCTGTCATTTTTGTAAGAAAGGTAGAAGACGAAGCCGGTCCAGTTTGTTGAGATTATATGCTGTTCTATCATCCCTAGCGTGGCTCCTCTTTTCCGTTTCTCTAGCAAACCAGTATTCCCTGCTGAAGGTAAATATATCAGTGTTCATCTTGAGATTCATATGATAAAACTTCATAAACTTTCATGAGAGAAATATGACAAGTAAGAAGTAAGCATCTGAAACGAATTTCCACTGTTTTTGAAGTCACAAACTAATGAGGGTTCTATAATTCTTCTACTTTGCTTTTGGTGCATTATAATTCTTTAGTATTAGTCATCTTCATCATTGCATGGGAATTCATTCCAATTGTGCTTTATCAGTACTTTGAATTTTGGTTTTTAAATTGAGGGGTTTTGCTTGAATATTACTTAGTAGCTACACTTCTTTTCAGAATTGGATTTTGAAGCTCTATCTACTTAAAGAGGTCCCATGTGCTTAAGTGTTCAGTTAGGATTTGTGTGTTATGTATCTATTCTTTTCCTTCCTTTTGGTGGCCCGTTCCTTTACCTCTTCCTCTTCTGTTGTCTATGCCTCTTATTCTAGTTTTCCACAGGAGTAAAAAAAAGTTTGAAACTGCTGGCGGCGACGCTTCCTTTTACATGACATGGGATCAATACTTTAAGTTTGTCTTTGTTTGCATTTATATTATTTCTTTTCTGCCTTCCTGTGCCTTTCACTAAGTGTACCTGACATTTTAAAGAACCCAAATCCCTCTAGGGCACCCCAGATATTGAAGGATAAACTTGCAGTTGTGTTATACACAAGTACATCTGAATGTATTGCAGTAACATATGTCTATTTACAAGAAAAGGTGTGGAACATTATAGTTCAATCACGGATTTTTTGTGTATCTCTCTTCATTTGTAGTACAGTGATGCATATGCATATAAATGTCAAGTGCATTTGTTACAGAAATATATGGTGTTGGTAGTTGACTGTCTATAGAAATGCCTTACGATTTCATGTGAATTTATCTGTAGGCTATCCAGTATATTAGTTCTCGGGGAGCCAAGAAGTTTGAGGCTAATGATTTTCCTAGTTTTCATATTGGTAACTTTTCTTTCACTCCCTAAATGCTTTATTCATGTGCAAATCGGTGTTATAATCTGATAATTTGAAGTAGTAACCAGGGCTTTACGCTTTGCAGGTTTCCTAGTATATATACTCACTTTATCATTGTTCAAGATTAGTACCATCAAAGCAGTCGTTTTCCTTCTTTTTAACATGACGCCTCCCAAGAAAGCGTCTTAGCCTCTCGTGGATTTATCTCCCCATTTATCCATTTGTAACAGACTGATATTTATGAATGTATCTTCTTTGAAAATTGAGGGAAGTTCACTGTTCACTTAAGCTCGTGTAAAGTTTTCCCTGCAAAATACGATTTGAATTGCAGATTTTGTCTCATTGAGAGGGTGAATTGATGGTTGTGTAGGCAATCAAGACGTGGGGGGTTTTTACATTTGAGACAGAATGAAAGAAGAATCCATTGGAAAAATTATATCACATTTTCCCTTTTGATTTGAGTCACTTAACACATGAAACTGTATTTTTTATTTTAGGTTTAAATATGTTTTTTATTCCTATAAAATTTGAGAATTTTGTCTTTAGTTATAAAATATTTCACTCACTTTTAGTCTTCACATTTTCTTCTGTCAATGCTTTTAGTCTCTTATGACTTTTAATAGCGCTTAGAAGTGCTATTAAAAGTCATGAGAGACTTTTAATATAGGGACTTTTAGACCACGGTGCCCATGGGGTCATGTTATTGAGGAGGTAAGACAATATAAGGAATATTTGTCAAGACAACTTGCTGCTAATGTTAAGGACAACAAGGTGGAGATTCATGTTTGCTGGAAACCTCCCAGTAATGGGTGGATTAAATTGAACTCAGATGGTGCTAGTAATATTACAAGTGGTGTTGCGGGGTGTGGAGGTGTTATCCGTGGAGATAAATTAGATAATGGTAAGTGGATCGGTGGTTACTTCAAGTTTTTGGGTGTGTGTAGTAGCTATGTGGCGGAGTTGTGGGGTGTCTAGAGGGTCTCAAGATTGTTAAAGAGAAGGGATTTTCCAAGTTGGTTGTGGAGATCGATTCGCTCATAGTGGTGCAGCAAATTAATGAGGAAACGGTTGGAGGTCATGAGGGTTGGAAGCTATTAAAGAAAATTAAAGAGCTAATTCAAGACACAGGTTGGGATATAAAAATTTCTCATATCTATAGAGAGGCCAACAGGTGTGTGGATGCTTTGGCGGCTATGGCATGTGATCAACAATCTACTTTGATGGTTTATGTTGATATAAGTTAGCCAAATTGGTTAATGATGATTTAAGAGGAGTCTTTACTCCTTGTGTTGTTGTGTAGTTTTTTCCCGGGCTTAGGCGCTCTATATATTAAAAAAAATCATGAGGGACTAAAAATATTTGGAGACTAAAAGTGAGTGAATTTTTTTATAGAGACTAAACAAATTTTTTAAATTTTATAGGGACAAAAAAACATATTTAACCATTTACTTTAGAAAATATCTAATATCTAAATAATAACATTTGTCGATTTCACTTTGTCTATCTCATTTCTCCATCTTAACGTGAGCTTTTCGCCCCTCTGGCTGGGTCTTTGCTATAATTTATAAGGAACCTGTCTATCCTTACCTAGCTCTGTATAAAGAAAGTGAAATCGACAATGCTCATTCTGAAGCAAGCAATGCTCAGGTTCAGTAGTTTGGAAACTATCCCAAGAGTTTTGCCAATCCTTGGGTTTTAAGGTGCACTTGGTGAAATATAAAGCATACTAGATTGGAGGGATTTTTTTTGTACCCCCGTCACATTCCAAATACCCCCACATAATTTCTAAAACCTGGAAATACCCTTGCCCAACTAAAATTCACTCGGATTTACCCCCACATAAGGGAAATCCGCTTTTGTTATTTAAAAGCGGATATACCCCCACATAAGGTAAATCCGCTTTTTAAAAATAACAAAATCGGATTTACCCCACACCTAAGGTAAATCTGCTTTGTTATTTTTCAAAGCGGATCCACCCCATTTTAAATAAATCCGCTTTTAATTTTTTAAAATTTTCAGTGGAAATCGGATTTACCTCACAGATACATAAATCCGATTTCCCAAAAAAAATGAAATCAGGATATGTTCGGGTTTTTTAAATTTTGTGAAGGGCAATTGCGTCTTTTCGTAGGGCCCGTGGGGGTATAATTGAATGTGATGGGGGTACAAAAAAAAACCCTAGATTGAATTGACCCGTCTATTGGGCTTATTATTCAAATGGTTCAAATTTGGCCCACTAAGGCCCTGTTTGGAAAAAGAGTAGCGAATAACGGATAAATTAGCAGATAATTGATAAGCTATCTTATAGCGCATAAGTTGATAGTGGATAAACGAGCGAATTCAGTTTAAAGTATTTGGTAAAATTAACGGTTGAGCTAGTTTACAAATATAAGATATCATAAATAAACATTTGTAATAAATGCTTAAAAATGAGAATATATTCATCTAATAGAGCATATTTGAGGAATTTAACTAAAGCAATAAAGGTAAAAATAGAAGAAAAAAGAAATTTTATAAGATCAAATGCTACTTTAAGTAGGTTTTGGAAGCGCGTACGGTAACTTTATCCGCTATAAGCTATCGATTAAATGCCTGTTGTTTGGCCTTGCCAGACAACTTTAGTCTATGTATTTGGTTAAACAAACCTCTTAATTTCAAATTCTGGTGGTAGGATCTCCTAATTTTAGGGTGGCAGTTTGCTCATGGGGGGATGCATTCAACCACTTATAATTGCAACAGTATCACTAACCAACTTGGCCACTGGCTGCTTCTTCGATCATATCCTCTATTTGATATTTCAGGCTCATTCCCACTCTTGGATTTGAATCCTTGTTAATATCCATCTTAATTAGATATTTCAAAACAAGATTCATGTTCGACAGTCGACACATCAAATACATCTTCTATTTGTTTTTTTTTGTTGTAGTTTCTTATCTTTTTTGTTTGCTTTTGTAACAATACAAATTATGTTTACATTTTTTTTGACGTAAATGTTTACATTATTTATGCTATGTAAAACATCTTGGTTCCAATAAAAAAAATTTAACAAATTAATTCTATCTTTTAATTGAAATTTTGTATTGTCTTGTAAATTTCAAAATTTGTTATATTGCTGTATCTTTTTTTCTCAACATTATATTATTTTTTTTTGGAGCATCTCAACATTATATTATTGTATCTATATCACCTGTAATAAAAAAACTGTATCTATATCACAATATATTCTGTTTTTAATGATAATATTTAAGTAATGACTTTTACCTATAATTAGGGTTGTCCACCGATCGGATTTGCTCAAATCCATTGCTCAAAGTAATTATATTTACTCGATTTGGATTTTGTGTTTTTTTCTTATAAAACTCGAACCGAATTAACCCAATATTGGACAGGTTAGTTGAATCAGCCGGGTCACGGGTCAGGAAAACTATTAGTATAAGAGAGGGAAAAATACTAAAAGGCTCAGGAAGATGATGAGAATAGGCAAGGTCCTAATTATTGGAGCAAAATCAGTCGACCTTATCATTCAATGTGTTCACGTTGAGGACACTTGTTTCTTTCTCAACTTGGGCTGCAATTGGCATCATACACATTCATATTGGGACCGTATTAATTAGAAATGTGACGTTCCCATATCATTTGCAAATGATAGCAAACTGATGTACCCCACATCAATTACAACTTGAGAGATTATTTCAGCATCTTTATCCGAGAAAAAAAATCTTATATGCAGGAATTGATCCCCTTTAATGACTTTTTTGTATAGTGAAATCTTAATCATCCATTGAATAAGACAAAAAGTGACGAAGAATGATTAAAAATGGAGAAAGTGAATTGAATAGTCGAGATTTAACATATGTCAGTGCTCAGTGAAAAGTCTAATGGAAAGAATTTGTTCCCCTTCTATGCAGTTATCAAATCTTTTCCTTAGCAGTGATTAGTTAGTGTTCGCAAGTGTATATAGTCAGGAAATTCTTAATACGACAACAATTCCCATTGTGATGCTTCACGAAGGGTGTTGATTGGCTAATAACTGCACAATTATTGTTATCAGCAAAAATTGGAAAATAAAAATTGATTAGCATTTTTTTAATGTGACGTTGAACTTCACGAGATTTCCCTATAATGTAAAGTTTCTGCAGTGAAATCCTGATCATTGGAAAAAAAAAGAGAGAAAACGATTTGAAACATAAAAAAAGAAGCGATAAAGCATTCAAGGGTGGAGATTTTTCACTACTCTCTCTAGTGAAATATCCACAAGACAAGCTAAGCCTGTACATAACACCGCACAGGTACGTAAACTCCGAGATACAACGAGAAGTAGGTGGTACACTTCCCATTTTTGTATACGTACGCCTCACGTGGAATACACGGGGTAGGATGGGTGGGGTAGGGGTCATTAGGGTGGATAGGGAAGGGGAAAGTGAAAGGGAGAGGGAGGGTATGGGTATTTTCAAAAAATAATTGGGATGGGTGTATGTGAGAAAAGAGTGGGATGCTTGTAACAATAGCCTACTCAACTTGAATAAGAGGTGTTGCGCTTATTTGGGCTTAAGTCCCTACTCACATGATGGCAAGCAACTCTTTTACATTGAAAGAACCCCACTAGTCATTAGTCTCAATTATTAGAATTTGCTTATTTCATGTACATGCATAAATCACACCCTTCTCGGATGGCACTTTCTTATAAAAATCAATATATTTTTAGTTTGAGTCCCATTTTCAATTCTTTCTCTAAAATATCTCCCTAACGGATTAATTAATTATTAATAGGAGAAAACTATTCTATAGTGTGGTTTGCGTTGTTTTTCAATTACAACATGACACAAACTAGTTTTTTTCTTCAAAATAACCAAAAGATAATAAATAATATAAATAATTAATATACGCTGTGATTGATAAAAACACCAATTATACGTAACAATGGAACCACGCCTATGTTTTCTTCTTAAGAGTAAATCATCAATTTATTGATCAAAAAATTATAAAGTATAACTCAGTCTCTTGTATGACCTCTAAACTATGAAAATATATTAAATAGTCCCAAAAATCTATCGTTGTCAATAAATTTAGTTCCTAAAATATTATTAACAGACTAAATTGATTGACTTTTGGGTGTGTTTGGTAGAAGAAAAGGAGAGAAAAGAGAAAGAGAGAAAAGAGTGCGACTTTCTATTTTTTGACATTCTCTCATCTCTCTTACTCTCTTCGCTTCCTCTATATTCCCTCTTTCTCTTCTACCAAAAATACGGTTAGTGTAAAATAGTACTAAATTTATCTTCTCCCTTTCTCTCTATCTTATTTCTCTACTAAACCAAACAATAGAAAGTCACTCTCTCTTCTCTCTTTCCTTTCTCTCTCTCTCTCTCTCTCTCTCTCTCTCTCTCTCTCTCTCTCATACCAAACAAACTCTTAGGGTGTGTTTGGTAGAACAGAAAATGGGAAGAGAGGAAGGAAAGAGATAAGAGAGATTGACTTTCTATTGTTTAGTTCAGGAGAAAAATAGGATAGAGAGGAAGAGATAAGGTTACTTGAGTACTTTTTGATTTCTCTCCAAGAGTGGGAAGAAAAAAAGATTAAATGCGTTCTAAGTTGTCACAATTCCAATTTTACCCTTAACTTGTTCACCCTAACTTTTGTTTAATTAAATAATAAAATAACTAAAACAAATGTTTACCTAATTAAATTAAATAATTAAAATAAATATTTAGCTAATTAAAATAAATATTTAGTTAATTAAATTAAAAAATAAACTAAATATTTAATTAAATTAATGAGTAAATTATATATTGTTTTTAACAAGTTTTCATATTTTCAAAAACAGAAAACAAGTTTTCATAATTTATAGACCAAATATAATTGAAAGAGAATAATACTCTTGACTTTAGATACTCAAAAGGATTTTCTCGATTAACTAACTTTCTTTTCCAAAATATCTTTGAGTCCTATAAATACGTTACCTTCCTTCCCATTTTTCCTCATCCACCCAAATTATTAGATATAGAATAAAATAACAAAAAGATGGAGACCTTTTCCTCAAAGCACCTCATCATATTCTTTCTCATAACTCTTCTTCCCTTTACTCTCATGACAAACACTACCCAAGCTAATGAAATATACCAACAAGACAACACATTATTCATAAGAAATTCTTGCAGCTCCACAACATATCCAAGACTATGTTACAGTTCCCTAGTGAACCACGCGGATTTCATTCAAACAAATCGCGTGCTTCTAACGGAAACTGCACTAAACGTGACTCTTGCATCAGCCAAATCAACTTCAGCTATAATTTCAACACTAGCAAAAAGCCAAGGACTAAACCCAAGAGAGATTGCAGCCATGAAGGATTGTGTAGAAGTGTTGAGTGACTCTGTGGATGAACTAAGAAGGTCTATTAATGAATTGGGTCATCTTAGAACTTCAAATTTTGAACTAACAATGAGTGATGTACAAACTTGGGTTAGTGCTTCTTTGACTGATGAGAGTACATGTACTGATGGGTTCCAAGAGATTTCTTCTTCTACTGATGGAAAAGTTAAGACTATAGTGAGAGGGAGAATTGTTCAAGTTTCTCAATTAACCAGTAATGCTTTGGCTTTGATAAATAAATTAGCCACTTCTCACGGTTAATTTAATAGCTCAGCGTGTGTTTGGACTCGCATCCAAACACACACGCTGCGCTCTTACACATGTTTCTCCGTTGCGGTAAATTCACCAATCCTTACACATGTTTGATAAGCTCGAGGTTAGTTACTTTTGTGTCGGTGTTAAATTCCGTTAAGTTCGTTGGTGGTCCACGAGGTAGAATGATGTCGGTGTTGTTAAGTGTGTAATTTAGATATTGTAAATTTGTAGCCAATAGTTGATAGTTATGCCAAACACTAGTGAGTGATTTGAGCATTTATAGTGTTGATTACTTTTTGATGAATTGTCACTTGTATCAATGATGTACACGTGACGTGAATGTAAAGATTTTGAACTTTTATGTAATAATAATACAGGCAGAGTAAATCTTTCATGGAAAGTTGTAAAGTTTATTAATAATTTAGCAAGCAATTTCAACTACAAGTCAAACATAACCAACACTGCTAGTCCAGTGACTTAATCTACTGTAGGACATAGGGTCGATTCGATGCTTTAGGGATCGTGCGAATTTGATTTTAAGCACGAGTAGCGATTAATTTTTCGTTTGAAGTATTGAGACACATCAAACATCACTTGGAATGTCTACTTTAATTAAGAATCAATAAAACATGTGAAGTTACTACTCAAAATAAGCATTTGCTATAAATCTGGCAGGCAAAATTTAATTATTAATATCGATTACTACACAAATCCAACGAAAACATCACATGTAATATTAATTAGAATGGGATAAACTTCAAAATAAATTGCGGAGAAACTAGTAGGAAAATTATGCATCACAAGTATAGATTAGAAATGTTGGAAATTGGATTAAATGGCATCGTGTATCGATGGATCCAGTGTGGAAGGCGTGGCAACGCAGAGGGAGAATATTTGAAGGTGGGGTCATTCACCAAGAGGAACTCAACATAGTCGACAACAAAAACCCCATAGTGAGAGGTGTGCATTGTAATTGGCCAACGAGATGCGGTGTATTTTTTGAGTTTATTTTATTTTAAGGTTATAAATGATTTTAACTACATTTGATCCCAAAATCTTAAGGTGACAAATGATTTTAACCTCTTAAATCATTGTTCCGGACCAGGCCAAGGTCCATCCAATCTGTGCTTTACCCAACTGCCCACTATGCTTGACCTATTCAGTGAAACTTCTCTCCCACTCTCACAAGATCATATGGTCATTAGTTCAAGCCTTGATACAACAACTTCAAACTCTCTCCCAACTCACACGATAGACAACACATTCGCTCACACATTTGAAGAGCCCACTTATAAGAAATTTGCATCATCAGGTGACTCTCT
The DNA here is from genome assembly GCA_039519185.1 of Astragalus membranaceus. Taxonomy (NCBI): domain Eukaryota; kingdom Viridiplantae; phylum Streptophyta; class Magnoliopsida; order Fabales; family Fabaceae; genus Astragalus; species Astragalus membranaceus. The sequence continues at coordinate 78,458,271 of CM076850.1, read as the reverse complement.
CACATCACCTATAAATAGACATGGACCTTGTTGGGATCAGGTGCAGTTTTACTCCCTACCACTTACTCCGAGATAATATTGACCTATGCATCGAAGTACTTGCAGATACAACACTACCACTATGCGTCACTGCGAACTCAATGCCGTGGTCTACGTTATCAAGTTCAATCCATCGTCTTCGAAACACTGGCGGCTTCAATGGAAATTTGTCGTCTCAGTTTTCTTTTTAAAACACTGACCGATATGGCCCCTCAATGAACCTTTGCTACTCATAGTTCACAACAAGTATTAGAGGTAGGCGATCCTCACCAACATCAACATACTGATCAAGTATCGTTAACGAAGAACGACGTCATTTTGCAGGGCAAGTGGTCATGCCAAACATTTTGTTCACCATCCTACTACTCCACCACCTGATGATGACACTAACACTGTCCTTGTCGCAACCAATGTATTGTAAGACTTGCTGCAACTAGTTGAGTAACAATCAAAAGCTCTTAAGGTGTAAAACCTACATATATAACATGTCTTTTCCCAGTGTGCTTTCCTCAGAATATATCCCTCGATCCGAGAATTCTCCGACCACCATCCTACCACCGTTAAGACGGAAGCTGATCTCACCATTCTCCATGCGTTCATCGACGAAGGAGAGCTCATCTGCTCGCCGAAATCCACACTGGAGACCTGTGATTGTGTAGCGAAGTAATTACCCTCACAGAGAAGGCAACAACAGTATCCCAACTCGGTTGGCTCTACGACATGCTCATCATCTTGGGAGATCTTTTGAGGAAAAGATCAGAGGAAGGAGGTAGCATTCCCCATATCGACACCATCGAAGTCACTCTGATGAAGACCAGCCTCGAAAAGGCCCTTACACTAGAAATGGAAAAATAAGCTCGACTTGATAGCCCGTTAAAAATGGAGGGTTGGGATGGTAATTTCACACCGCCAACCCATTGTTTGGCGGGTCACAGACGAGCTGGGGCAGGCAAACTTGTCAACTTTAATTTTTATATTTTCTTCCTTGTTTTTAACTATTTTTAAGCGTTTTTTTTTATCCCGAAGTCGTTGGAGAAGCTATCTTTTCTATTAACATGATGGAACAGGGGACCTGATGAGCACATTGGATTATTTGACACATTTATCGAGTACAAAGGAGCTGGGGGACAGTGAAATTCAAAATCTCTCCTTTTACTTTGAAGAGAGTTGCATTTTCCTAGTTTCAAAATCTCTCTATTCTTTCATTGAGTGAACTCATTGAGCACTTCTCGTCCCACTTTACAACATCTCGACTTCAGCCAATCAGTGTCCTTATTAGATGTTATCCACTAAGGTAAGGTGAGTTCCTTTACCATTATATCCAGTTGTTCGGAAAACAGGCAGTGTTTGTTCGAAAATCAGCGTCCTGCTCGAACAAGGTCTCCTTGAAGACATCTTCTTTTGTGTCGACATTGACATAAACAAACCTATGGATTTGGACAAATTCCTATGTCGATCTCAAAAATTCATCGGTTACGATGAGAAACGGATGACTTCTAAGGTTTTAGAAAAATATAATCTTGAGAAGTCAAAAGTGTTGTCGAAAATTGCTGATATGGCTGTAGTCGAAGGATGCTGACTGCAGTCGAAATTCTATAGTCGAATTTCAGAAGTAAATTTCGAGTGATGTTGTTGAGTGGCAAGGGCTGCTGCGAATTGTACTGATGGTGTCGAAAAAAGGCCTGCAAACACAGAAATGTTAGATAAACAACCGGAGGCGTCTTGCGACTGCCCTGAAGAATTTATCCGCCTCTACAGCGCAAATTCCCCGAGGTACAACCGGGTCTTCTCAATCGCAGTAGCGAAAGAGGTATCAGAACTACCAAGAATAGATTGTGTAACAGGAGAGCAACCCAGAGCTCTTTTTCAAGAAGGTAGGAAAATGAGTTTTCTGATATATCTTTCAAGTGCAACCCGAAATTGTTTATATAGGCTTTAAGAAAAATAGCTGTTAGAGACATAGGCTCCAGCAATCAATAGCCAGTCAAAACCGTTTCGAAAATCAATTGTAATCAAAAGGTTTTAACTCTGCGGTTACGGAATAAATGAGTTTAAAAGGAAAAAGAAGTCGTTGGAAGAAACTGACAGTTACAAAATAAAGGGAATTAAGGTTCAGTTTTCGACCAAATCTTTTCGCCAGTCAGTTCGACCAACTTTCAGTTTTCGACCAGATTGTATTGCCAATCGGTTCGACCGACTTGCAGTTTTCGACCTGAGCTTTCCGTTACAAATTATTTCATAAAACATTTCGACCCATGATTGGGCGTATACGGAAAGGCTGATAAAAGTAATATTTCATTTAATAAAATTAGTACAAAGCCAGTCGAGCGCGCAGGGGGGGAGGGGGGGAATCGAAAGATTCGCACTGAACCAAGCCATGTTGGTCCCTGCTTGTGCGCGCGAGGGAGTCCCTTTTAGTTACTTGTTTACTAGCTCTCATTAAGCTTTAGTATATGAAGACTTTGGTGAATCCAAAGCCAAGCAATGTGGGACTTCTCACTTTTGAAATATCCTTTTATTTTCAGTAAAATACAACAATCCCCCACATATTTCAAAAGTTGAAAAATAAATTTATAAAAGAGGTTTTCTGGGTTAACATCGTAGATGTAATGTTTCGGAGCTGTATAGCAAGCTATGGAACCAGTCCTAGATAGATAAAACATAACATACTGTGAATTGGTATAGCAAGCTATGGAACCCAAGACGCATATTATATGTTAGAGGTTTCATTATCACATTACACCCCCACAATTCTTGCTGTTTTCGCGGTGTTGCGCTACTAGGCCCTGCGCGTGCTCGGTATTCATGAGTGCTCTAGAGACCTCGCCAGGATCTCATGCAAGCGGCCTCACTTGACACTCATATAGGTGATTTCATCAAGTGTATGCTGCAAGTCATACACCACCCATAAGGGCTATGAAAATCATTAAAAGCTTTAAGCTTATCCTTTTAACCCTGCAGTCTAGCACCATCACAATAACACCATAGGAAGGGACAATAATGAAATTAATTTATTTGAATTAATTTCCAGTGCTAGCACTATCAAGAAGTAACTTGTTTTTACCACATTGAACCTTATTCATGGGATCTCCAATCACAAAGGTTGGGTTACCATTACTTCTTAATATCAGTTGGCTTTTAGTCCCATTCCCCTCGATGTTTCACATATCATTTTCTTCCCTAAGGGTTTTGTCAGAGGATCGGCCAAATTCACTTCTGACTTCACATAATCGATCGATATTGCTCCATACTTTTGCAATTGTTTGACAACATTATGTCTTAATTGCACATGTCTATTTTTGCCATTATAGGTCTTATTCTTTGCAACGGCTATTGCCGATTGACTATCACAATGTATTGACACTGATGGTGTCGGTTTTATTCCCAAAGGAATACTAGCTAAAAGGTTCTTCAACCATTCAGCTTCAGTACCAGCCAATTCCAGAGCTACAAATTCCGACTCCATAGTCGATCTAGCAATAATGGATTGTTTGGCTGACCTCCAAGTTACCGCACCACCACCAAGTGTGAAAATGTAACCACTAGTGGATTTTGTCTCATCTGAATCAGATATCCAGTTAGCATCGCAGTATCCTTCTAATACTGTGGGAAATCCACTATAAGTAATACCATAAGATGTGGTACCTCTCAAATATCTCATAAGGTGAGCAATTGCCTTCCAATGATCCTGACCAGGATTGTGAGTATACCTACTCAGACGACCGACTGTGAATGCAATGTCTGGTCGAGAAAAGTTCATTAAATGCAGTAGGCTCCCAATTACTTGGGCATACTGAGGTTGGTCAACAGGATCACCTCTATTTTTCTTTAAGCGTGAGTTAGCTTCATAGGGGGTACTCAAGGGGGTTGAGTCATAGTGTCCAAACTTCCTAAGAAGTTTTTCCACATAATGATCTTGCGATAGTGTGATACTATCACCTTCCCTGATGATTCTAACTCCTAATATTACATTAGCCTCACCCATATCTTTCATGTCGAAACTAGATGAAAGAAAGGATTTTGTTTTGATAACAATATCCAGACAAGTACCAAATATGAGCATGTCATCTACATATAAACATATGATTACATGTTCTCCACACACAGTTTTAGTGTAAACACATTTATCAACTTCAGTTGTGGTGAAGCCATCTTCGACTAAGGTTCTGTCGAATTTTTCATGCCATTGTTTTGGTGCTTGTTTTAAACCATATAACGACTTAAGGAGTTTACATACTTTGTTTTCTTAAACTGAAACTATACATCCTTCGGGTTGATTCATGTAAATTTCTTCTTCTAAGTCACCGTTCAAAAAAGCGGTTTTAACATCCATTTGATGAATAACTAGTTTGTGGATAGAAGCCAAAGCTATTAAAACTCTAATAGAAGAAATTCTTGTTACTGGAGCAAAGGTATCGAAATAATCAATGTTTTGTTTTTGAGAAAAACATTTTGCTACTAGTCTTGCTTTGTATTTATCAATGGACCCATCAGGGTTATATTTTCTTTTGAAAATCCACTTGCATCCTATTGATTTTGCCCCAGGTGGTAAATCAACTAGGGTCCAAGTGTTACATTTGGAAATTGAGTCTATTTCAGTTTTAATGGCTTCTTTCCAAAATTTCGACTCAGAAGAAGAAGTTGCTTCAAAAAAGGTTTCTGGATCTTTTTCGACTAGATAAGTGTAAAAATCATTTCCGAAGGATGTTTCTTTTCTTGGCCTTTTACTTCTCCTTAGTTCTTGATACGGTTCCTCATGAGTTTCATCATTAGTACTTGCTAATGGTTGTCTAGATATACTATCATGTTTTAAAGGAAAAACGTTTTCAAAAAACTCAGCATTTTTAGTTTCCACGATAGTATTATTATCTAAAACATCACTTTTCACAACAAGGAATCTATAAGCAGCGCTGTGTTCTACTTATCCTATAAAAACACAATCAGAGGTTTTGCAACCAATTTTTCTTTTCTTAGGATCAGGCAACATAACTTTAGCTAAGCACCCCCACACTTTTAAATATTTTAAGTTAGGTTGATAACCTTTCCACAGTTCATAGGGGGTCTTTCCGGTTTTCCTATGAGGAGTTCTATTTTGTATAAAACATGCAGTTAATATAGCCTCACCCCACAAGTTAGTTGGCGCATTAAAACTTATTAACATAGCGTTCATCATTTCTTTCAATGTCCTATTTTTCCTTTCGGCTATGCCATTAGATTCAGGTGAATAGGGGGGAGTTGTTTCATGTATTATACCTTCCTTTTCACAAAAATCATTAAAAGATATGTATTCTCCTCCACGGTCGGATCTAACTCTTTTAATCTTTCTATCTAATTGTTTTTCGACTTCAGCTTTATATGAAAGAAAAGCTTCAAATGCTTCATCTTTTTGTCTTAATAGAAACACCTTAGTGTATCGCGAAAAATCATCTATAAACGTTACATAATAATTTTTTCCGCCCCTAGTTGGAGTTTGTTTTAGATCTCCTAGGTCCGAATGAATTAAACTAAGCAGTTCAGTTTCACGATGTACTGGGGGACACGATTTCTTTGTTAATTTGGATTCAACACATACATCGCATTTACTATGTTGATTATCACTAGTCGAAATCATGCCAAGGCGTTGCAATTTAATAACATACTGAAAGTTAATATGACCTAGTCTAGCATGCCACATATTATAAGAGTCAATCAAGTAAGCAGAAGTCGAAACATTGTTATTGAAATCAAAAGTGTTGAGTACAAAAAGTCCATGATCATAATATCCCTTTCCAACAAAAATGTTGTTCTTGGTAAGAACAATCTTATCAGATTCAAATGTCACTTTGATACCATGCTTCAGCAGAACCCCAACAGAGATCAGGTTTGCCCTTATGTTAGGCACATGAAGCACATTTGTGAGAGCCAGAGTTTTTCCCGATGTGAGCTTGAGAAGAACTTTTCCTTTCCCCACAACTGGGGCTGGATGTGAGTCACCCAGATAGATATTTTCTTCTCCTTCCCCTACAGCAGTGTAGGAGGTAAAAACTTCTCTATTAGCACAAATGTGCTTGGTGGCTCCAGAATCCACCACCCATTTGTTCACATCAGTTGCCATGTTGACCAGAGAAACGACAGCAGCAATGACATCGTCATCCTCATTATCATCTCCACCAGCATCAACCAAGTTGGCGTTAGCCTTAGGAGGATTGTCATTTCTCGCCCTATGCCTGCATTTAGGTGCATAGTGTCCTGGCTTTCCACAAACAAAGCAGTATCCTCTTTTCTTGAATTCAGTGCTATGAGTACCAGGATAATGATCATTGTTCTTTTTGTGATACTTTTGATTAGATGATTTCTTGGGATCGTACCTTTTGTTTGGAGAGACTGATTTGCCTTTGTCGAACCTTGAAGGGTTGTTCATCACCATGTTTGCCCGTGAAGCTATTGATTTCGCCTTTGTCTTGTTACTCTCTTTTCGGTTGGTATCTTCGATGATGATATGAGTCAGCAGCTCGTTCAGTGACAATTGCTTGTGTTTGTGCTTCAGTTGTTGCTTGTAGTCCTTCCATGATTCTGGCAGCTTCTCAATCAAAATACCTGCAATGAACTCGTCAGGGAGAACTATGTTTTCAGCCTTCATTTCCTCTAGTAATTTGTGATACTGGTTGATTTGAGTTTTGATTTCGCCAGTTTCACTCATGACCCAATTGTAGTAGTTGCTGATGACAAATTTCTGCTTGCTTGCATCTTCAGCGGTGTATTTGAGAATCATTGATTCCCAGATCTGATTAGCTTCCTTGTAGGTGCAGTAGATGTCGAACAATTCGTTTGAGAGGGTGCTGAGAATTGTGTGACGACACACCTTGTTGGCATGGGTCCAAACTTCGACCTGTTTGGGAGTAGCAGGTTCGACAGGTTTGGAGTCAGTAAGAGCAGCAGCAACTCCGTGCATGTCAAGAAGGGAACTCACGCGTTCCTGCCACCTGCGAAAATTTTGGCCTGCGAAGATCTCAATTTTAGAGATGTCAGGGAAAGGTTTCACATAAGTTACCGGGACAGCAGAAGGGATGATAACAGTGCTGTTGTTGTTGATGGGAGCACCGTTATCATCGTTGTTGATTGCGTCAGCCATGATAAATTCTTCAGTTTGTTGTCGAAAATTGCTGATATGGCTGTAGTCGAAGGATGCTGACTGCAGTCGAAATTCTATAGTCGAATTTCAGAAGTAAATTTCGAGTGATGTTGTTGAGTGGCAAGGGCTGCTGCGAATTGTACTGATGGTGTCGAAAAAAGGCCTGCAAACACAGAAATGTTAGATAAACAACCGGAGGCGTCTTGCGACTGCCCTGAAGAATTTATCCGCCTCTACAGCGCAAATTCCCCGAGGTACAACCGGGTCTTCTCAATCGCAGTAGCGAAAGAGGTATCAGAACTACCAAGAATAGATTGTGTAACAGGAGAGCAACCCAGAGCTCTTTTTCAAGAAGGTAGGAAAATGAGTTTTCTGATATATCTTTCAAGTGCAACCCGAAATTGTTTATATAGGCTTTAAGAAAAATAGCTGTTAGAGACATAGGCTCCAGCAATCAATAGCCAGTCAAAACCGTTTCGAAAATCAATTGTAATCAAAAGGTTTTAACTCTGCGGTTACGGAATAAATGAGTTTAAAAGGAAAAAGAAGTCGTTGGAAGAAACTGACAGTTACAAAATAAAGGGAATTAAGGTTCAGTTTTCGACCAAATCTTTTCGCCAGTCAGTTCGACCAACTTTCAGTTTTCGACCAGATTGTATTGCCAATCGGTTCGACCGACTTGCAGTTTTCGACCTGAGCTTTCCGTTACAAATTATTTCATAAAACATTTCGACCCATGATTGGGCGTATACGGAAAGGCTGATAAAAGTAATATTTCATTTAATAAAATTAGTACAAAGCCAGTCGAGCGCGCAGGGGGGGGGGGGAATCGAAAGATTCGCACTGAACCAAGCCATGTTGGTCCCTGCTTGTGCGCGCGAGGGAGTCCCTTTTAGTTACTTGTTTACTAGCTCTCATTAAGCTTTAGTATATGAAGACTTTGGTGAATCCAAAGCCAAGCAATGTGGGACTTCTCACTTTTGAAATATCCTTTTATTTTCAGTAAAATACAACAAAAAGCACCTTGGGACAGAAAGCAGAGGATAGCACATGAAGCCTGCGATTCTCCAGCAAAACTCGAGAAGCACACACCCTTGAACACCTCAATGCCTGCGCAAACACTGACTTCAAGGATGATGGAATTCACCCTTTAAAGGCCATCAAGGAAAATGATGCTATTGAACAACTCATTCAACACAGGAGGCTGTGGAAGTATAAACGCTCGAAGCTAAAGGGGGAGAGACGAGGTAGAGATACTAGTCACATCGGCATAAGAAGCATACCACACTTGATACCACCACATCCAAACACGTTGACCATTTTATAACTGTTATGGATTGAGCCACTACAGCATTTTGCACTAAGGCCCAATACCAAAGGCAAACCCACCAATCAATGGTGAGGATCAAAGACCAATATCCAATGGTTCCTATTGATTCCCAAAACCTATAAATAAGCATTCAATGCTACCATTAAAGGTACACACTCTCCGATTCTCTCACTTGCAACTGACCCACCCGTTGACTTGAGCGTCAGAGTGTCATTGCAGGTACCACCCCACCTCGGGTCGGAGCTCAAACTCGGATTGACCAAGAACACCGCTACCAACTATCTCGGATCGGATCTGGTATCCAAGGTCGGATACAAGGAAGGAGATAAGGTATAGAACATTGGCGACCACAGTGGGAGCATCTTATACTCTAGTCCCTCCCCCCATCTCCTTGGTCAGCAATGGCTCCAGTGTTACGTCAGAGGAACGTCTCAAGTGTTATAGTGAGACCCGATCAACAGCAGCAAACACCCGAAGGTGTAGCAGTCACTCTGCCCGTAGCTCTGCCCACAGCCACAACTCATCCAGAACAATGGTTCCCATAAACTCCGCCCGGAATCAACTTCCACCTCCTCCCCAGACTGTCCAGGTGCCGGTCGACGCTGTTCAACAGCTCGTCCAGCTGCTGACAAGACAGGCCGAGGCTGATCAGTAGAGGAGTCAGCGCTACTCCCAGCTGGAGGCTGAAATTGCCGAGATCCGAGCTCGCGACATCCCAGATCGGTCCTCTCCTCAAAACCATCCTCCCAGCAGAAGAACGTCTAGTCAAAGGCGGTACCGATCTCCGGCATGGAGGGGGAACCACCACCATTCACCACCTCGTCAGAAAGGAAGACGAGTATCTGGAACTCCCCCAAATCAAACACAAGACGACAGTTATTATCCTGAGGGTTCTCCTCGCCGAAGCTCGCCTTTGGCATCCTCTTCTCCGAGGCGGCGTTTTATAAGCCGGGAAAGATCCCCGAGGCATGAACGTCGGCACCCTCGCTCTCGAAGATCCCTTGTTAGGCACCATAACCAACGACCTCCTCCGAGGGAGAAATCGACAGCACGGAAAGGACCCTTCACGACAAAGATTGACTACTTTCTGGTGCCAAAGCACCTTGAGAAACCCCCTAATCGCCATCTCAATTACTTCGATACAATTATGCAATATCGGAACGTCCCAGACGAAATCAAATGTCGGATTTTCCCCTCACTCTTGAGAAGTTGGCTTTGGACTGGTTCAGAGTCCTCAAGCCGAACTCAATATCCTCCTGGGACCAGCTAGCCAAGTTATTTTCTGCCCATTTCACCCACCCCAAAATGAAGCCGAAATCTCGGAAAGTTTTGCAAGCAATTCGACAGGGGGAGAACGAGTCACTCCGGGACTATATTGAAAGGTTCAATAAGGAAGCCGCTCAGGTCCGGAACATCGATGACTCTTTCCGACTTTTCTTCATGGAAGCCGGTCTTCGAGAAGGAAGTCTTTTCCAAATCGATGTCGGAGTAAATCAAACTGAGTTGCTTGCCGAGTTCCTCCAGCGATCTCAGAAGTACATTGACCACGAAGAAGGAGCGGTTGCGAGAAAGTCGGACACCGAACCGGGAATGACCAAACCTCGGAATGAGAAGGAGGCCCAGAACGATAGTAAACCCAGGTCTCACAACTGTCACCAGCATTATTCCGATCTTAACGATACAAGAGCTAGAATCTTAGCAGAATGCATGAATGCGGAATTTAAGGAAGTTAAGTTCCCTGATCCACTCCCGCACAGACCGGGGCAGCGATCTAACAAGTACTGTCGGTATCACCGAAGTAAAGGACATGACACAAATCGCTGCAATGCTCTGAAAGACGACATTAAAGATCTGATCAAGAAAGGGAAATTGAGTCAATATGTGGCCAAAGCACCTCGGCAGGAGGCAGAGGTTAAAGAAGAGAATGATGACCCTAAAAAGAAGGAGAAGGCTCGTCAAGAAAGAGAGGAAAGCTCGGAAGACGAGCGCGATTTCTGAAAGTCCTAAAGGTCGACCAGTAATGATGGGCATCTCTGGTGGATACCCCATCGAAGCTTCAGGCAAGACTATGAAAAGAAAGTGGAAGGAGATTATGAGTGCTGCTTCCACCTCAGCGGTAACCTCGACCCCAGACCGACCTCTCGTGGCTTTTGGCGATCAAGACTTGATAGATGGCAAACCCAACAAGCATTTACCTCTTTTGATCAGGGATGTCATGGCCAATCACGAGATAAGAAGAATCCTTGTCGATCAGAGAAGCTCGGCAGATATCATTTTTATCGACCTTGTGAGAAAGCTGCAAATCTCTGAGGAGGACTTCACCCCTTACAGGGGATCTTACCTTTCAGGTTTCAACGGGTCCCGGACCAAACCACTCGGCTATTTGGAATTAATGGTCACCTACGGCGAAGAACCATTGGAAAGGACAGTCAAGACCAAATTCCTAGTTTTGTCATGCCCTTCGGTCTACAACTGTATTATCGGAAGACCGACTCTAGGAAGGCTCAGAGCTGTATCCTCAACAGTTCATCTGAAAATGAAATTCTACTCTCTGTGCAACAAAGTTATTGCCCTTGATGCCGACCTAGAGACCGCCCAGAGATGCTTCTACCTGTACATGAAAGCAGATAGACGGGCCTCAGAGGAGGGGGTTCCCCCGAAGAAGCAGAAGCCCGGAAGGATCCCAAAAAGAGAAGAAACAGCAGAGCCGCCGAGGTCAATGTCACAGTTGATGCGAGGTACGATCCTGACAGCTCCGAAGAGGAGAGTGATGACGATCTTACCCGAGAGCTGAAGAAGAAAATTAGGCGACCTCAACCTGATGGTGAATTCGTGCAAATCCAGTTGGGAGATGATGTTGTGCGAAAATGTGATGTGCAAGTATACACAATCGCAACAAGTAATATATTGATAAGTAAAGTTCGTTCCCACAGGGATTGGAATTAATCTAAGAAGTTTAAGTGATTAGAACCTTAGTGAAAAGAATTAAGTAACAAGTAAAGGTAAAAAGTTGTAAACATCATAAGTTGTGATAAAACAGTATTAAGTTTGAATTAATTAAAGGTGAGTTGGATAGCTCAATAGCATGTAAGTTCCCAAGAGTAATGTTCATATAATATTAGACGCTGTAGCGTTAAGCGCTTAAGAATCCGTAGACGCTGTAGCGCCTTGGTGGCGTGCCTTTCAGTCACTTTCGTCAGGGCTATGTTACAAGACTCCTATGTCTAGGCTCTAAATAAGTTTTACCCCTGTATATTAAGCTCTTACAACATTTGCCTTATGAACTATTACTCCCATATGTCTAGAGTTAAGTAGTGCTTCCTTTAAATGTCTTTAAAGGGTTTTCATTCATATCATTCCTTGAGTTCTCTTTGTGAACCATGTCTGTACCCACAAAGTTACCTTGTTTTAGTTGATCATTCCCAAACCAAGATTGAAAGTATTATGACACAAGGAATAAAACACAAACATCATAATATTATGCAAAAGTTACTCACGGTTCATTACATACCAAGAACAATCCAACCACAACAAAGTTAGCTCATCACAAGTTCCATCAACATAATACAACTAGAGAGTATGTATTACCGTATGAAGACAAGAGAAGAGTGGTTGCAAAAGATGCACTCCAATGATCCCAAGTAGCATACAAGAGATGAAGTTGAGGCGTGAGCAAAACCTTGGATGAAGAACTAGAAAACTAACTTAAAACTAAAAGCTTAAAAGTCGTGTATCAATGGAGAATGGCTGCTATCTTACGGTTTAGCTGCCCTCCTTAATATTATATCTACTTATCTACGTAAGTTACCTCCTAGAGAAGCAATCTTAATTAATTCAATTAATATCTAAGTCTTAGTACAATAATAATATTACATGATGATTATTAGACTTAGATATTATCCTTAAAGTACTTTACAAAAAGTGGTAATGATGGAATACAACAACTATCACATGGGTTCCATTTAGGAGGCGCCAAGTGTAATTTAGCATCCACTTGAAAGTCAACAAATCCAGCTGAGAGGAAGAGATAAGGGTGGTGACTCATCATGTCCTCAAGTGGCCACACAAATATCTCAATGGTCAGCCGTCATATAACGCTGTAGCGTCTAGTAGGTAGCATACCGCTGCAGCGCTAAAGCAAAACATCAAACATATTCACAAAGGCATTGACTATGCCCAAGGTTTAAGGAATTAACTTATAACCTATAACTTGTTCTAATATTCATATATTCACATATTTAAGCACTAAAATTACTTGAGAAAAGAGCTTTGACTTAAGTATTAGGAGCATAAATAACCTATATAAAATAAGGTTATCAGATGACCCAACCCAAGCTGTCAAGATCGGATCCGACCTCTCTGAGGAAGTTAAAGCAAAGCTCGCTTTATGTCTGAAGGCTCATGCCGACCTCTTCGCCTGGTCGGCGAAGGACATGCCCGGGATTCCCCCGGAAGTCGCCTGTCACCAGCTTGCTGTTAACCCAGGGGCTAAGTGGGTTGCCCAGCGCAAGAGAGCTCAAAGCAAGGAGAAAGCAGCCGCCACAGCTAAGGTCGTTGATGATTTAATTAAAGCCGATTTTGTAAAGGAAGTCAAGTATACAACTTGGCTTTCCAACCCTGTACTTGTCAAGAAAAGTAATGGAAAATGGCGAATGTCTGTTGATTATACCGATCTTAATAAGGCCTGTCCAAAGGACGCCTTTCCTGTTCCTAGCATTGATCGTCTCGTCGATAATGCTTCAGGTTTTCGTTTACTATCTTTTATGGATGCCTATTCCGGATATAACCAAATTCCGATGTTCCCTCCCGACCAAGAAAAGACCGCCTTCATGACTGACCGCGGTAATTTCTGTTACCGGGTTATGCCATTTGGCTTAAAAAATGCGGGAGCTACCTATCAAAAAATGATGAACAGGGTTTTCCGAAAGCAGATCGGGCGTAACGTAGAAGTCTACCTCGACGATATGATCGCGAAAAGCGAAGGTGAGAGCCTCCACATAGCCGACCTTGAAGAGATCTTCGCAGAAATCTGAAAAAACAATATGAGGCTGAACTCGGAAAAATGCACTTTCGGAGTCCGAGTTGGGAAATTCCTTGGTTTCTACCTCATAGAAAGGGGCATTGAAGATAACCCGGACAAATGTCGGGCTGTGACAGAGATGCGCACCCCGTCTACCAAGAAAGAGCTTCAAAAGCTTAATGGGATGATCGCTGTGCTATCTCGTTTCATTTCCAATGTTGCGTTCAAATCGCTTCCGTTATTAAAGCTGATTAAGAAGGAAACAAAGTTTGATTGGACCCCGGAGTGGGATGATTCCCTCTCCCAGCTTAAAAAGGCTTTGACCGAACCACCAATCCTGACTCGGCCAAACCCAGGGGAAACCTTATACATGTACTTAGCAATCTCGGAGGAAGCAGTTGGCGCCGTTCTCATTCGGGAAACAGGGACTGGTTAGAGTCCAGTATACTTTGTGAGCAAAGCTTTACAGGGATCAGAAGTTAGATACCAGAAAATAGAAAAAATCGCCTTTGCTCTATTCATCTAGGCATGTCGCCTCCGACCTTACTTCGTCGCTCATCAGGTCGTGGTGCGGACGAATCACCTGATCCGACAAATCTTACACCAACCTGACTTAGCAGGACGAATGCCTAAATGGGCAGTAGAACTCTCTGAGTTCGGCATCAAATACGAGACCAGGCCAGCTATGAAAGCTCTGATACTTGCCGACTTTGTCGCTGAAATGACCCCGGCCGACCCTGAAGGCGAATTGTGGATGCTCCATGTAGATGGATCCTCAAATCCGAAGGGGAGCGATGCAGGGCTAATACTTGAAAGCCCGACAGGTGTTATAATCGAGATATTCCTCACTTTTGGTTTCCCAACTTCAAACAATCAGGCAGAATACAAGGCATGCATAGCAGGACTCTGACTTGCCATAGACCTCCAAGTTACTCGGCGCTCATTAAACACAGACTCCTTGTTGGTAGTCTCGCAAATCGGAAAGCAATACGAACCCAAAGATCCGACCTTGCAGAAGTATTTAACCCGAGTGCGGGAATTGCTTGCCTATTTCGTGTTTGCAGAGGTTAAGCACGTTCCCAGAACGGAAAACATCAGAGCGGACGTTCTTTCCAAGCTCGCCAGCACCAAAGTTCCGAGAAATCACCGATCAATAATCCAGGAAACGCTAAGCAAAGCCAGCGTTCTCCCCAACCCGGAGCCCGCTTTTTCCATCAATGTAGTTGAGGAAAGCAAAGGTTGGATTTCACCAATAATGGAGTACATCAAGTCGGGGGACGAGCCTCCGGACTTCCGTGAAGCCAAATTAATCAGGAGGAAGGCCTCGTTTTTCTCCATAATCGATGAAACACTCTACAGAAGAAGCCTCTCCGCGCCATTATTAAAGTGCGTTGAAGGAGAGGAAGCAGATTATGTCTTGGCCGAGATCCACGAGGGGATCTACGGACAACACCTTGGAGGTCGGTCTCTAGCTCGGAAAGCCTTAAGAGTAGGATATTTCTGGCCAAACATGGAAACCGATGCAAGAAACCATGTCAAAAAATGCAAGAAGTGTCAAATCCATGCCAAGGTTCATGTAGCACCGCCTGCCGAGCTCACTAGTCTCACCTCGCCATGGCCTTTCACGTGGTGGGGGATAGATCTAGGGGTGTTCAAATTCGAACCAAACCAATAGAAAACCGCAAACCGAACCAAACCAAACCGAAAACCGCAAAAAAACACTTCTTATTGGCTCAGTTCGGTTTCTTTTTTCAGTGCACCGCGCGGTTCGATTCGCGGTTTCGATTACAAAAATCGAACCAAACCAAACCGCAAGTAACACTAAGGCTTATTGACTTACAACCTTCCTTACTAACTTACTAGCCCAAATGCAACTAAAAACCAACTCTCACTCACTTACTAGCCCAAATCCAATTAATTCTTTGACTCACTTACAAACAATCCATATTGTTATGCTATATTTATAAATTACAATAAAATATTTAATTCAAATTCTTTTAAACATTGTCTTAGCTATCTTAAAAGAATTAAAAGAGAGTAATTGATATACTACATATATTTAAGTAGATTTTTTCTTAAAGATTTATGTTAGCCGTTTTTTATGTTAGTTAATTTTAGGCTTAATTACAGATTTGGTCCCCCTATTTTCACCAACTCATGATTTTAATCCCCTAACTTTTTTTTTTCACGAATTTAGTCCCCCTATTTTCTCAATTTCTAAAGTCAAAGTCCCCCTCTAATTTAGTCAAAATTGTTGCTGAGTTGTTAGTCACCTAACCTACATGACATGACAAGCTGGCTTGCCTTGTTGGATTTTAACTTAAAATTTTTAATTTTATTAGAAAAATGGTTTTTTAATTATTTTTTTTATAACTATTCGAACCCTATAAACAGAACACAGAAACCCAACTTCGAATTCACGCACACTCTCTGCGTCTTGTACTTCACTTAATCTGGTTACAAATCATCAAATTAAGAGCACCACTGAGCTTCAAGTATCCAATCTCAGTCACAATGAAAATCATGCTAGAGTAGTGAACTTGGTTGCAAATCTCAAGCAGAACTAGTGTCACATAAAACATGGAATCCATAGCCAAATGAGAAGGGAAAAATCTGACTAGCATCGCTGCAAAGACAAGGGCATCATTTCTTGAACAAACAAACAAATAGATCATGTGCATCAAAGGGATGGGAAAAATACTCATGAACTGAATCGCTTACCACCGGGTGGTTTCGGCGGCGGTGGGTAGTTGCAACACCATGGGAAGGAGTTGAGGATCGAACGCTTGAACAGATTGAGAAGGGTGCCTTACATTGGTTTGGGGCGGCGAGTTGATGGATCTTGGATCGTATGGATAGGTGAGTATGAGCGACTACGATAGCAGGATTATTTTGATACATGTGATACATAATTTCTGTATCAAATCAGAGGGGGAAAATGCACAGTGTGTGAGTGAAATTGTTAGTGTGTGAGAATTGAGCAAAACCTCAATACATTGCTTCTAATCTTCAAAACAAGTTGTTGTGTTTGTACATTCTGTTCTTTAACATTGAAGATCAACAAATAACCAGTGTTTTACCTGTTCAGTGAATTAGAACGATTGCTCACTGCTCATGTTCCATCACCCTTCCTCTCCTCGCGTTGTATCATCGTTCCAGCTGCGCGCAATCTTATTGCAAAATGGAATTATGGAAGTGGGTTTCTGTGTTCTGTTTTTAGGGATTCAAGCTTGGTCACGATGAAGAAGAAGAGGATGAGTTTCTAATAGTTATAAAATAATAATTAAAAAACCATTATTGTAATAAAATTAAAAATTTTAAGTTAAAATCCAACCAGGCAAGCCAGCTTGACACGCCATGTAGATTAGGTGACTGACAACTCAGCAACAATTTTGACTAAATTAGAGGGGGACTTTGACTTTAGAAATTGGGAAAATATGGGGACTAAATTCGTGAAAAAAAAAATTGGGGGACTAAAATTGTGAGTTGGTGAAAATAGGGGGACCAAAACTGTAATTAAGCCTTAATTTTAACTTCGTTTTAAATTATGTTTTGTCATGGAAAGAACCGAACCAATCCAAACCACATTGGTTTGGTTTGGTTTGGTTTGGTTCGGTTTTATTTTAGGAAGCCAACCGAACCAAACCAAGCTGCATGTAGTTTTATCTTGCGGTTCGGTTCACTTTTTGTCTCATAACCGAAAAAAACCGCACAGCGAACACCCCTAGATAGATCTCTTAGGGCCATTCCCAACTACCCCCGGCCAGGTCAAGTACCTAATAGTGGCTGTGGACTACTCCACAAAATGGATTGAAGCCGAGCCTCTAGACATTATCAGCGCAAGGAACTGCATCAAGTCCTTCAAAAAGAATATTATGACCAGATTCGGGATCCCCGAGGTAATAATCACTGATAACGGAACCCAGTTCACTGACAAGGGCTTCAGGAAAATCATGTCCGATCTTCAGATTAAACACCGGTTCACCTCGGTAGAGCACCCCCAAACTAACGGACAGGCAGAGGTCGCTAACAAGGTACTCCTCAATGGATTGAGAAAGCGGCTCGATGAAGCCAAGGGAAAATGGGTTGAGGAACTACCTTATGTGTTGTGGGCTTACTGAACCACCCCGCAGAGTTCGACGGGGGAGACCCCTTTCCGACTCTCATACGGGAGCGAGGCGGTAATTCCTGTTGAAATCGGAGATCTTAGTTGGAGGACTCTTCACCCAAAATCTCCTGAAGAAAATGACCAGGCTCTAAAGGAGAACCTCGACCTCGTCGACGAGGTTCGAGGGCAAGCCTCTCTCAAAGAAGCATTGATCAAACAAAGGATAACAACCCGATACAACAC
Organism: Astragalus membranaceus; assembly: GCA_039519185.1. Lineage (NCBI taxonomy): Eukaryota > Viridiplantae > Streptophyta > Magnoliopsida > Fabales > Fabaceae > Astragalus > Astragalus membranaceus. The sequence goes on along the minus strand of CM076850.1, from coordinate 78,440,420 downwards.
GAAAGTTGTCCTGAGGGATTTCGAAGTCGGCAGCTTGGTGTTCCGAAGGGCCGACGTCGGCTTAAGGAATGCCGCTCAAGGAAAGCTCGCTCCGAACTGGGAAGGACCTTACCGGGTCGTCTCTAAAACCGGTAACGACGCCAAGAACGGAACGCTGCCAAGTTGAAGCTGTATTACAGTTAATTTACGCTTTAAAAAGAATTATGTATGCCGATGTATGAACTCTTCGCATCTAAAAAGAACTTCATGACTCTGCATTATGATCACTAATTTGAAAATCCGGTGTTCCGAGGTTAAAGGGAGCCCCTATAAGACCGGAACCCAGTGCCCAGCGTTTAACACAACCTCCGACCGCGGTCGTCGCAGACTCTCTTTGAACAAGCTCGATCTGGGCCGTGTCCCGGTAAACTGTAACAGCCCAGGTCCACCGCAGCGGCCACCCCGGTCCCACTGTTACCTCACGGTCTTCTCTACCCCTCTTGTAGAGTTTTTGCCTTCCGTGGGAATCGAACCTTGCACCTGAGGCATAAGTGCAAGTTAAACCCCCTTCCCACTACCAATTGAGCGCGCGCTCAATTGGTAGTGGGAAGGGGGTTTAACTTGCACTTATGCCTCAGGTGCAAGGTTCGATTCCCACGGAAGGCAAAAACTCTACAAGAGGGGTAGAGAAGACCGTGAGGTAACAGTGGGACCGGGGTGGCCGCTGCGGTGGACCTGGGCTGTTACATAAAAAGGCGCCTTTTTATGTAACAGCCCAGGTCCACCGCAGCGGCCACCCCGGTCCCACTGTTACCTCACGGTCTTTTCTACCCCCCTTGTAGAATTTTTGCCTTCCGTGGGAATCGAACCTTGCACCTGAGGCATAAGTGCAAGTTAAACACACCTCCCACTACCAATTGAGTTGTAACACCCTAAAATAATTTAATTAAGTAATTGATTAAATTATTTAAAGTGTTGCACTATTTTATTTTATTATGTGATGATATGGTATTTTATTTTAATTGAAGGGGATGGCGTTGGTAATACCAGAATTTCAAGTGACGGCCCAAGAGGCCCAAGCCCGTTGGCTTAGGCGCTCTTTAGACACTAGGGGTCTAGGTCGCGCCCCACTAGTGTCAAAGGAAAGAAAGAAAGTCGAAATAGAGAGGAAAAGAAAGAAAGTCGAAGAGAGGAGAAGAGAAGGAAGGGCGATTTCAAGCTTGGAGTTAGGGTTTGTGCGCCTTGCTCCTAGGTAAGGGTTCTTAATCTTCTATGATTCGATTTCCTTTCTCTATCAATTGCTTAGGTTTCGAATTTCCCTAACCCTTTCTATTTTGATCAATTCGCAATGCTCCTAGGGAAAGAGAGAAAGGGCGTGATTGTGTGAAAAGGAGGAGCTTCTTGATTTCGGTGATTTGTCGGTGCTTCGGTGGAAAAGGCTCTAGCTCGTCATAATCAAGGTTAGGGGAGTCTCACTCTATAATAGAGAATATAATAGGTTGTATGTAAACCATAGGACCCCACTTGACACTACTTGCTAATTGTTAGAATTGTTTAGGTTAGTTGGAATTGATAATTAGTGTGATTGATTTGATTTCCCTATGCTAAGGTTTGGATTTCATGTGTTAATTTTGTGCTTTGAAGTGTTCTTGAATTATATATGTGAGATTGGATGTTGCTGGAAAAAGTGCAGTGTGATTTGTGATTGTTGTGGTATTTTGAGTTTTGGAAAAATAATTGAGAATTGGTGTTTGGTTGTGATGGGGCGCCTGGGCGCCAAGTGCTGGGGGGGGGAATTGGCGCACTGGGCGCTGTTTACTGTTGCTGGGCGTGTGTGTGTTCTGGGCAGGGCGCCTGTGTTGCTGCCCTGTGGCGCCTGGGGAGGCGCCAAGTTGCTGTCTATGCTTAGGCAAGGCGCATAAATCATGTTTTTGGGCAAACTCATTTTCTGAGCATATTTTACCGAGCCAAACTTTGTATTGACCTGACCAAATGTTATTTAAAACACTTTGGCTAAAGAATTTCTGGATTTTCACTTGTGGTTCTGAAATTGTCCGGTTGGGCATCATTTTGACTTGTTTTAGGGGTGCCTTGTGCACACATCATTTTCTGAGCATATTTTACCGAGCCAAACTTTGTATTGACCTGACCAAATGTTATTTAAAACACTTTGGCTAAAGAATTTCTGGATTTTCACTTGTGGTTCTGAAATTGTCCGGTTGGGCATCATTTTGACTTGTTTTAGGGGTGCCTTGTGCACACATCATTTTCTGAGCATATTTTACCGAGCCAAACTTTGTATTGACCTGACCAAATGTTATTTAAAACACTTTGGCTAAAGAATTTCTGGATTTTCACTTGTGGTTCTGAAATTGTCCGGTTGGGCATCATTTTGACTTGTTTTAGGGGTACCTTGTGCACACATCATTTTCTGAGCATATTTTACCGAGCCAAACTTTGTATTGACCTGACCAAATGTTATTTAAAACACTTTGGCTAAAGAATTTCTGGATTTTCACTTGTGGTTTTGAAATTGTCCGGTTGGACATCATTTTGACTTGTTTTAGGGGTGCCTTGTGCACACATCATGTTCTGAGCATATTTTACCGAGCCAAACTTTGTATTCACCTGACAAAATCATATTTTAAGTGTTTTGGCTAGAGAATTTCCAGATTTGCACTTGTGGTTTGAAAGTTGTCCTATTGGGCATCATTTTGACTTGTTTTGGGGGTGCCTTGTGCACACATCATGTTTTGAGCATATTTTACCGAGCCAAACTTTGTATTCACCTGACAAAATCATATTTTAAGTGTTTTGGCTAAAGAATTTCCAGATTTGCACTTGTGGTTTGAAAGTTGTCCTATTGGGCATCATTTTGACTTGTTTTGGGGGTGCCTTGTGCACACATCATGTTCTGAGCATATTTTACTTAGCCAATTTCTGTATTCACGTGACCAAATCCCATTTTGAACATTTTGGCTAGAGCGGTTTCAATTTTTAAGGTGGTCTACTATGTTTGTGCGTTTGGGTGTGGTGTGGGCGCCAAGTGTGGCCGCCTAGGGCGCCTAGTGGGGCGCCCGTGACTTGTGTTTGAGTTTCGGGTCTAATGGTGCTAGATTGGTCCCTAAGTGTTATCCTAGTCCTAGGGACGTGATTGTGAGGAGAAAATAATGAGTTGGTTGGTGATGAGGCCATGGGGGCTAAAACTAAGATTAATTAAAGATGTGATATAGGATACATGGACCGTGTTGTTAATAATTATGATTGTGGTTTTGTCATGGAGTCTCATGCATACATAAGGCTGCGGTCTGAGTTGTTAATTATGATAATAAGGCTGCGGTCTGAGTTCTAAATTGAAATGATAAGGCTGCGGTCTGAGTTGATAATATGATGATAAGGCTGCGGTCTGGGAAAATGGTACCACATGCATAACTGTATTGCATACATCCTCATGATAAGCATGCTAGTTGGTGATTGTATAGACTATGCTACTGTGTGACTGTGTGAGTGTGATGCTATGATGTAATATACTTCTTATTATAATCTTTATTATGTAGTTGAGACTCACCCTTCTGTTGTTGTTTACCACAGGTAGTCCTGAGTGAAGGCTTACTCCTTTCACTCCCGAGTCGGTCTGCTCTGATACGTGACACCTAGGGGGTTGGCTTAGGATTTCTAATGATATTTAATTGTTGTTGATTTTCGTGTGCATTGACTTAATGTTTCCGATGAGGCCGTTGTTTGGCATTTTGAGTTTACGTTATTTTTCCGCTGCGAGTCGTTCAAATTATTATGCGTGGATTTTGTTGGTAAAATCAAGAGTACCTTAATTTATTAAATGGTGTTGCGTATTGTGAATGGTTACATCAAGTACGTGTGTAGCATTCCATTCAAAAAGAAATTTTGAAACTCTGATCTCTATGGAAATTAGCCGGGTAGAATGGGGTGTTACATTAGTGGTATCAAAGCAAAAGTTCGGTCTGTCCGACCAAGTATGTCTGTCTGTCATATGGTGTATGACAATTAGGTGTTTTGTTTTAGTTCTAAATTGTCGTTTATGCTGCAGTGCTAGGTTGAGATGGCTAGAAGGGATGATGCTGCTTTGGCTGCTGCTCTGCAGGCCATAGCCCAAGCTGTTGGAAATCAACACAATGCTGCCGATGTGAATGCCCGTAACCTGGCAACGTTTCAGAGGGAAAACCCACCCACCTTCAAGGGTCGGTATGATCCCGATGGAGCCTTGTCGTGGCTGAATGAGATAGAGCGGATATTCCGAGTTATGGATTGCACTGCTGCCCAGCAAGTGAAGTTTGGGACGCACATGCTGGCGGAAGAGGCTGACAAGTGGTGGTTAGGGATGCTGCATAGGTTGAACACTGCTGGTGAAGAGGTTACTTGGGATGTCTTCACAAGAGAGTTTAAAAGAAAGTACTACCCCGAAGACGTTCGGGCCAAGAAAGAGGTAGAATTTCTAGAATTGAAACAGGGAAATAAGACTGTGGCTGAGTATGCAGCCAAATTTGAAGAGCTGGCTCAATTCTGTCCTTACTACGCCAATGATGCTGATTCAGAGTTCTCTAAATGTGTGAAATTTGAAAGTGGCCTGCGACCTGACATTAAGAAGGCAATTGGGTATCATGAGATACGCGATTTTGCTAGATTGGTTGACAAGAGTAGAATTTATGAAGAAGACAGTTCTGCTGCCTACAAGATTGGGAAAGAAAAGAGGAATACTCAGTTTAGGGGCAAACCATATGATGTGTCTGGGGGTAAAAATAAGTGGAAGGCAGGTGCTGGTAAGAAATTTTCTGAGGGCAAGAAGCCTAGTGGGGGAGGTGCTTCCGCTGATATAGTGTGCTACACCTGTGGCAAGCCGGGTCACAAAAGTTTCGATTGCAAGACGGAGGTAATGTGTTACCGTTGTGGGAAGAAAGGTCATATGGCGTCTAACTGTGATCGTAAAGAATCAGTGTGTTTCAATTGTGGTGAAGCTGGTCATTTCAGTTCTAAATGCACCAAACCGAAGAAAGAGAAATCCAATGGAAGAGTTTTCGCGTTAGCAGGCTCAGAGGGGCCTAATGAGATTCGAGGTACTTGTTTTATTTATGGTTTCCCTTTAATTGCCATAGTTGATACTGGTGCTACGCATTCTTTTATTGCTGCTGCTTGTGCTGAAAAGTTAAATCTAGTATTGTCTGATATGAAAAGGGAAATGGTTATCGACACTCCGGCTAAGGGTTCGGTGACTACTTCTCTATTGTGTGCTAAGTGTCCTCTGTCAGTATTTGGCAGAGATTTTCTGGTTGACCTTATATGTTTGCCTTTGGGAGGGTTGGATGTTATTCTTGGTATGGACTGGTTAGTGGATAACCATGTGCACATCAACTGTTTCAGCAAGTCTGTGAGTTTCTTTCCTCCTGAGGAGGGAGAGTCTGTTTTGTTGTCTGGGGATCAGCTGCATAAGGTAATGAAGGATGGTGGTCAACTATTTGCTTTGATGGCGTCTATGTCTGCTGAAAACCAAGCTATGGTTGAAGGATTGCAGGTGGTGTGTGAATTCCCTGAAGTGTTCCCTGATGAGATTCCTAGTGTGCCACCCGAGAGGGAAGTAGAGTTTGGGATTGACCTTGTGCCTGGTACTAGGCCTGTGTCCATGGCTCCGTACCGAATGTCAGCTTCTGAGTTATCTGAATTGAAGAAGCAGTTGGAAGAGTTACTTGAAAAGAAATTTGTGAGGCCTAGTGTGTCACCATGGGGAGCTCCGGTTTTATTAGTAAAGAAGAAAGATGGGAGTATGCGCCTGTGTGTGGATTATAGACAGTTGAACAAGGTGACTATTAAAAATAAGTACCCTCTTCCGAGAATTGACGATTTGATGGACCAGCTGGTGGGTGCTAAAGTTTTTAGTAAAATTGATTTGAGGTCAGGATATCATCAGATTAAAGTAAAAGATGAGGACGTCCAGAAGACAGCGTTTCGAACGAGATATGGACATTATGAATACTCTGTGATGCCGTTTGGTGTCACCAATGCACCAGGAGTGTTTATGGAGTACATGAACCGTATCTTCCATAGTTACTTGGATCGGTTTGTGGTAGTTTTTATAGATGATATTCTGGTATACTCCAAGTCTGAAGAGGAGCATGCAGAGCACTTAAGATTAGTGCTTGAGGTATTGAAAGAGAAGAAGCTTTATGCTAAGTTGTCCAAATGCGAGTTCTGGCTGCGTGAGGTAAGCTTTTTGGGTCACATTATTTCTAGTGATGGCATAGCTGTAGACCCAGCTAAGGTTGATGCAGTGTTACAATGGGAGAGCCCAAAGTCTGCGACTGAGATTAGGAGTTTCTTGGGGTTGGCCGGTTACTACAGGAGGTTCATTGAGGGTTTCTCAAAGCTAGCCCTTCCGTTGACTCAATTGACGTGTAAAGGGAGAATTTTTGTTTGGGATGCTAAGTGTGAAGAGAGTTTCCAAGAGTTGAAGAAAAGATTGACAACATCTCCGGTGTTAGTGTTGCCCGTGCCGGATCAACCGTTTGTGGTATATTGTGATGCTTCCAGAATGGGCTTAGGGGGCGTATTGATGCAGGATGGGAAGGTAGTCGCTTATGCGTCCAGACAGTTGCGGACTCATGAGAAGAACTATCCTACTCATGATTTGGAATTGGCTGCTATTGTGTTTGCGCTAAAAATTTGGAGGCACTATTTGTATGGCACTAGATTCGAGGTATTCAGCGACCACAAGAGTTTGAAATACTTGTTTGATCAGAAGGAGCTGAATATGAGGCAGAGGCGTTGGTTAGAGCTGCTGAAAGACTATGATTTTAGCTTAAACTATCACCCCGGCAAAGCTAATGTCGTGGCTGATGCTTTAAGTCGAAAGACTTTGCATATGTCAACAATGATGGTAAAAGAGTTGGAATTGATTGAGCAATTCCGTGATATGAGTCTGGTTTGTGAAGTGACACCGCGGAGTGTTAAGCTGGGTATGCTGAGGATTGGTAATGACTTCTTGGTTAGTATCAGAGACGCCCAGAAATTAGATGTGAAGCTGGTTGACTTGTTAGTTGCGGGTGATCAGAATGTGGATGGGGATTTCAGGTTGGATTCCCAGGGTGTGTTGAGATTTAGAGACAGAATCTGTGTTCCCGATGATATTGAGATGAAGAAGATGATCCTTGAGGAGAGTTGTAACACCCCTTTTCTAATAACTTTACTTTTAATAAAATCAGAGTCTCTTTTTTTTTTTGAAAACAATTCAAGCGAGTGCTACATTTACTTCATAAAAATCACGATACATAACACCATAAGAAAAAGGCTTAGCTCGCATCAACTAAATCCAATCACCATCAGCAGCGGAATAATAATCAATTCAAAAATTAAAACCAATACATCACCAACAAAGTCTAGCAGTTTTAAGAAAATAAAGCATAAACCTAAGACACCCCCCCCCCTGGTGCTACGTATCAGAGCGTGACACTTCCTACCAGACGAAGGCATACAGGAAACCTTCACTCATCATTACCTGCACGTTGCCGACATAAGAAGCAACATAAAGGCAGTAGGGTGAGTCTCTTTTCATAATTAATAACATATGAAAATTAAGCAATGCATAGGAAAAAGGAAGTCAGGCACATCAATTCACAATAATGGAACAATCGCATCAATATTTTATTTCCAAACAGCACCACACAATATATGATTTATGCATGTAATGCAACCCAAACTCCACGGGTACATGCATGTCGGATCCGTCACCAATACAAATAGGCCGTAGCCTCTGCTCACCAAATCAAAATTAGGCCGTAGCCTCTGCTCACCAATAATGCATATGTCCATGAGATGCTATGGAAAATGCATTACAACACACCAAGTCCAAGCAATTCATCATTTAAAATTCATGATCTCACCATTGTATAATAATCAGCTCACCAAATTAAAATTAGGCCGTAGCCTCTGCTCACCAATCTCACCCTATCACACTCACCAATTCAGCTCACCACTCACATCAACACCCATTCAAATAGACCAGCTTAGGACAATTGACACAACATAGGGAAGTGGGTAAAAATAGCCATTTGGACACTTGAACACCCTCAGCCAGAAACACCAGTAAAAATAAATTATTTTTGCATAAAATTGTGGCTATTGGATAGGCACTGAAATTAGCTTCAAAACGCATTTTGAACCGTCGAATTTGGATAACCGAGTCAAAAGTTACATTAAAAACAGTTTAGGAAAAATGTTAGACATTCTGGAAACAGGCGCATGGGCGCTGGGCGCCCAGGGGCAACACAGCGCTTGGCGCATGGGCGCTTGGCGCCCAGGAAAGGCAACACGCAACAGCGCACAGGCGCATAGGCGCTTGGCGCCCAGGAGCAACACGCGCAACAGCGCACAGGCGCTAGGCGCCCAGGGGAACAAGCGCGCAACAGCGCACAGGCGCTAGGCGCCCAGGAGGCAACACGCGCACATAGGCGCTGGCGCCCAGAAGCAACATCCAGGGAACAGCAGCAACATGGCGCCCAAGCACTAGGCGCCTAAGGCCAACATGCTACACAACTCATTTTGCTTCGAAATTCATTTTACACGAGCCAAATGCTCAGGACATGATAAATCAATAAAAATTTTCCCAAAAACTAAACTTTAATTTTGGCGCCCATGCACTAGGCACCTATTGAATTTTCGCAACTCAACTCATTTCTTGACCAAAATCAGTTTTCAGGAGCCATTTTACCCAAGTATAAAAACCTGAAAACAATTTTCACAAAACTATCACCAGAACTTTGGGGCCCTTGGCGCCCATGACTCAAGCAACAAGCGCCAAAACTGGCAGCACAGGGAACACAGTAGGCAACACAGGCAACAGGGACAGCAACACAGGCAACAGGGACAGCAACACAGGCAACACAGAATTTTGGAAAACTGGCGCAGCACACTGCTGGGCACTTGGCGCCCATGACCATGGCGCAAAACAGAATTTTCAGCAACAATCCATATGGTGCCTAAGGCGCCTAGGGGCATCCAAACAGAAATTTTTCCACTTTAAATTACCAATTAAAATTTACCAACAATCCTATTTATAAATATAATCAAAATGTCACCATAATTTCCCAATTTCACCACATAATCACCAAACAATCATACACTCAAACAATTGGCCTACAATTCGCATATTGCCCCAATTCCAACATCAATCATAGAATTCTCAACATGTTAATTCAATAATAACATCACAATACTATAATTTCTCAACAACAATACAATTCAATCATGGAAACTAACCTAGGACCCTAACCCCAAGCAATTCCCAATTCACATAAGTATTAAGAACAAAAAGAGGACCCCCTAACCTTGAGAAATTCGAATTGATAGCCAAGCTTCAAGGGAAGAATGCGAATCACAATTGAGCCTCCTCTCCTTCTCTTTGAGCTTCGCCCCTCTCCTCTACTTCTCCTCTTCTATTCGCACTTTTCTCTTCTCACTTCTCCTCTCTTTTACGTTACTTTCTTTCTTTTCACAAATGAGACAAAAATGCCACTAAGCCACAAGACCCATAGTGAGTCGAATCCTATGACCATCCCATGGGTCATGGGCTCACTTGTGGGTCATGGGCTCCGTGCACCATCAATTTCGAGACAACACCTCCTAATAATTTAAAATTAAATAAATACATTAAACCTTGAATTATTTAATTAAATTAAATAAATATTGTAAGCCTTAAATAATTTAATTAAATAAATAATTAAATTATTTTGGGGCGTTACAACTCTCCCCCACTTAGAATATTTCGTCCTCGAAATTACCTGAATCAAACAACTCCGGATATGCTTCCCGCATCCTGCTCTCCAGCTCCCAAGTCATACTCTCACCAGCAGCTCCCAACCACACCACCTTCACTAACGGAATTTCCTTCCCTCTCAGAATCTTTACCTCTCTATCTTTAATCCGCACCGGCATAGTCTCAACCGTGAGATTATCCCGTACCTCTACTTCGTCCATCTGAACTACATGAGACGGGTCCGGAACATACTTTCGAAGTTGTGACACGTGAAACACGTCATGCAAGTTCGAAAGATTAGGCGGCAAAGCCACCCTATAGGCAACACTTCCCACCCTCTCCGTAATCTGATACGGACCAATGAAACGGGGAGTCAACTTCTTAGATTTCAAGGCACGCCCAACACCAGTCATCGGAGTGACTCTCAGAAACACATGATCACCGGCCTGAAACTCTAAATCCTTCCTTCTCTTATCATGATAGCTCTTTTGTCGACTCTGCGACGCTTTCATCTTCTCACGGATTAATTTTACCTTCTCAGTTGTTTCTCGCACAATCTCAGGCCCCAACACTGCACTCTCCCCAGATTCATACCAACACAACGGAGTCCTACATCTCCGACCATACAATGCCTCAAACGGTGCCATACCAATACTAGAGTGAAAACTATTGTTATAGGTGAATTCTATCAACGAAAGATGAGAATCCCATGAACCTCCCTGCTCAAGAACACATGCCCTCAACAAGTCCTCTAACGACTGAATAGTCCTCTCCGTCTGACCATCTGTCTGCGGATGATAAGCGGAGCTCAACCTCAACTTAGAACCCAATGCTTCCTGCAAACTCTTCCAAAATTCAGAGGTGAATCTTGGATCTCTATCAGACACAATACTAAGCGGAACGCCATGCAACTTCACAATAGTCTTGATGTAGATTTCTGCCAACTTTGGAACCGAATAAGTCATATTAATTGGTAAGAAATGAGCAGACTTAGACAACCTGTCCACAACTACCCATATAGCATCAAACCCTCTCACTGTATTTGGCAACCCAGTTACAAAATCCATGGAAATGCTATCCCATTTCCATTCCGGAATCTCCAATGGTTGCATCAGCCCTGCAGGCTTCTGATGCTCAACCTTAGACTTCTGACAAGTCAGACAAGAATACACAAACTGTGCCACATCCTTCTTCATACCAGGCCACCAGAACAGTTTCTTCAAATCTTGGTACATTTTCGTAGCCCCGGGATGAATACTCAACTTGCTTCTATGGCTCTCCTCAAGAATCATTCTCTTCATCTCAGCATCGTCAGGAATGCAGATCCTATCTCTGAATCTCAATACACCTTGGGAATCTAACTTGAAATCTCCACCCACATCTTGATCATTCACAACCAACAGGTCTACCAACTTTACATCTGACTTTTGTGCTTCTCGGACACTAACCAAAAATTCATTTCCAATCTTCAACATCCCCAATCTGACACTCTGCGGTGTCACTTCACAAACCAGACTCATGTCCCGAAACTGCTCAATCAATTCTAACTCTTTCACCATCATAGCCGACATATGCAAACTCTTCCGACTTAAAGCATCAGCCACGACATTAGCTTTGCCGGGGTGATAGTTCAAGCCGAAATCATAATCCTTCAGCAACTCTAACCAACGTCTCTGTCTCATATTTAGCTCCTTCTGATCAAACAAGTATTTCAGACTCTTGTGGTCACTAAACACTTCAAATCTGGTACCATACAGATAGTGCCTCCAAATTTTCAGCACAAACACAATTGCAGCTAGCTCCAAATCATGAGTAGGGTAGTTCTTCTCATGGGTCCTCAACTGTCTGGACGCATAAGCTACTACCTTACCCTCTTGCATCAATACACCTCCCAAACCCATCTTGGAAGCATCGCAATATACTACAAACGGTCGATCAGGAACAGGCAAAGTCAAAACGGGCGATGTAGTCAACCTCTTCTTCAACTCATTGAAGCTCTCCTCACAGCGGGCATCCCACACAAAAGCTCTTCCCTTACACGTCAATTGAGTCAACGGAAGTGCCAACTTCGAGAAACCTTCAATAAATCTCCTATAATAACCAGCTAATCCCAAGAAGCTTCTGATTTCAGTAACTGACTTCGGGCTCTCCCATTGAGACACAGTATCAACCTTGGCTGGGTCCACAGCTATACCATTACCAGAGATAATATGACCAAGGAAACCTACTTCATTCAGCCAGAACTCACACTTAGACAACTTTGCATACAATTTCTTTTCTTTCAGCACTTCTAGCACTAACCTCAAATGTTCTGCATGCTCCTCTTCTGTCTTAGAATACACCAGAATGTCGTCAATAAACACAACGACAAACCGATCCAAGTAACTATGGAAGGTACGATTCATGTACTCCATAAACACACCCGGCGCATTGGTAACCCCAAACGGCATAACAGAATACTCATAGTGCCCATATCTCGTTCTGAAAGCGGTTTTCTGAATGTCTTCATCCTTTACCTTGATCTGGTGATAACCCGACCTCAAATCGATTTTACTAAACACCTTAGCACCTACCAACTGGTCCATAAGATCATCAATTCTGGGAAGCGGATACCTGTTCTTTATTGTCACTTTGTTCAATTGCCTATAATCGACACAAAGTCTCATACTCCCGTCCTTCTTCTTCACTAACAGTACCGGAGCACCCCACGGTGACACACTTGGTCTTACAAATTTCTTCTCAAGCAGATCTTCTAATTGTTTTTTCAATTCAGACAATTCTGAGGCTGACATTCGGTACGGTGCCATAGACACAGGCCTAGTACCAGGTATAAGATCAATGGCAAACTCAACCTCCCTTTCTGGCGGAACACTTGGAATCTCATCTGGGAACACTTCAGGGAACTCACACACTACTTGAACCCTTTCAATGATTGCCTGATTCTCAGCAGACAATGACGCCATCAAAGCAAACAGATGAACTCCCTCCTTCATTACCTTATGCAAATGACCAGCAGGCAACAACACCGATTCTTCCTCTTCGGGAGGAAGGAAACTCACAGATCTCCGGAAACAATTAATATGCACATGGTTAAATACTAACCAGTCCATACCAAGAATGACATCCAACCCTCCCAACGGCAAACAAATAAGATCAACTAGAAAATTTCTGCCGAAGATTGACAGAGGGCACTTAGCACACACAAGAGAGGTAGTTACTGAACCCTTAGCTGGAGTGTCAATAACCATCTCCCTCATCATAGAAGATAAAACAAGGTCCAATTTCTCAGCACACAAAGCAGCAATAAACGAATGCGTAGCACCAGTATCAATAATAGCAATCAAAGGAATACCATTAATAAAACATGTACCTCGAATCTCATTAGTGTCCTCTGATCCTGCGAGAGCAAACACCTTTCCATGGGACTTCTCTTTCTTCGGCTTAGTACACTTAGTACTAATATGACCTGATTCCCCGCAATTGTAACACACCACATCCCTTTTCTCACATTTCGCAGCCACATGACCCTCTTTACCGCATTTGAAACATTTATTATCTGAGCAGTCAAAACTCTTGTGACCCGGTTTGCCACACCTGTAGCACACAACCTTCGCAGGGGCATCTCCCCCACTTGCTTTCTTATTGTCAGCATACCTCTGCTTACCCTTACCAGCTGGAGCCTCATACGGTTTTCCCCGGTTCTGAAACTTACCCCTCAGATCCCTCATGACCCTGGAGTGAGCATTACTATCATCCTCATATATCCTGCAACTGTCGATCAAATCAGCGAATACCCGAATCTTCTGGTACCCTACAGCTTTCTTAATATCAGCCCTCAGCCCATTCTCAAACTTGATACACTTTGAGAACTCAGAATCAGCATCAGCATAATGGGGATAAAACTTAGCCAATTCGGTGAACTTGGCAGCATACTCTGTCACTGACATGCTTCCTTGCTTCAGCTCAAGGAATTCTATTTCTTTCTTACCCCTCACATCTTCAGGAAAATATTTCCGCAAGAACTCTCTGCGGAAAACAGCCCAAGTTATCTCTTCATTGGCAGTTTCTAATCTCTGCCTCACCTCCATCCACCAATCATCAGCTTCCTCTGCCAGCGTATGGGTACCATACCTGACCTTCTGCGCATCATCACAATCCATGACCCGGAATATTCTTTCAATCTCTTTCAGCCATGCCAAAGCACCATCTGGATTATACTTGCCCTTAAAGACAGGTGGATTCTCTCTCTGGAACGTAGCCAAATTGCGCGTCCCATCATTAACAGCACCGGGTATATTACCCATCGCCCCGGCTATAGCCTGCAAGGCAGCAGCAAGTGCAGCATCGTCCCGTCTGGCCATTTCAAACTATCACTGCAGCACAAACAGAAATTTAGAACTAATCTAACAATTCTATTTGTCATAAGACACTATGACAAGACGACTTGGCCGGACAGACCGAACTGCTCTGATACCACTAATGTAACACCCCCTTTTCTAATAACTTTACTTTTAATAAAATCAGAGTCTCTTTTTTTTTTTGAAAACAATTCAAGCGAGTGCTACATTTACTTCATAAAAATCACGATACATAACACCATAAGAAAAAGGCTTAGCTCGCATCAACTAAATCCAATCACCATCAGCAGCGGAATAATAATCAATTCAAAAATTAAAACCAATACATCACCAACAAAGTCTAGCAGTTTTAAGAAAATAAAGCATAAACCTAAGACACCCCCCCTGGTGCTACGTATCAGAGCGTGACACTTCCTACCAGACGAAGGCATACAGGAAACCTTCACTCATCATTACCTGCACGTTGCCGACATAAGAAGCAACATAAAGGCAGTAGGGTGAGTCTCTTTTCATAATTAATAACATATGAAAATTAAGCAATGCATAGGAAAAAGGAAGTCAGGCACATCAATTCACAATAATGGAACAATCGCATCAATATTTTATTTCCAAACAGCACCACACAATATATGATTTATGCATGTAATGCAACCCAAACTCCACGGGTACATGCATGTCGGATCCGTCACCAATACAAATAGGCCGTAGCCTCTGCTCACCAAATCAAAATTAGGCCGTAGCCTCTGCTCACCAATAATGCATATGTCCATGAGATGCTATGGAAAATGCATTACAACACACCAAGTCCAAGCAATTCATCATTTAAAATTCATGATCTCACCATTGTATAATAATCAGCTCACCAAATTAAAATTAGGCCGTAGCCTCTGCTCACCAATCTCACCCTATCACACTCACCAATTCAGCTCACCACTCACATCAACACCCATTCAAATAGACCAGCTTAGGACAATTGACACAACATAGGGAAGTGGGTAAAAATAGCCATTTGGACACTTGAACACCCTCAGCCAGAAACACCAGTAAAAATAAATTATTTTTGCATAAAATTGTGGCTATTGGATAGGCACTGAAATTAGCTTCAAAACGCATTTTGAACCGTCGAATTTGGATAACCGAGTCAAAAGTTACATTAAAAACAGTTTAGGAAAAATGTTAGACATTCTGGAAACAGGCGCATGGGCGCTGGGCGCCCAGGGGCAACACAGCGCTTGGCGCATGGGCGCTTGGCGCCCAGGAAAGGCAACACGCAACAGCGCACAGGCGCATAGGCGCTTGGCGCCCAGGAGCAACACGCGCAACAGCGCACAGGCGCTAGGCGCCCAGGGGAACAAGCGCGCAACAGCGCACAGGCGCTAGGCGCCCAGGAGGCAACACGCGCACATAGGCGCTGGCGCCCAGAAGCAACATCCAGGGAACAGCAGCAACATGGCGCCCAAGCACTAGGCGCCTAAGGCCAACATGCTACACAACTCATTTTGCTTCGAAATTCATTTTACACGAGCCAAATGCTCAGGACATGATAAATCAATAAAAATTTTCCCAAAAACTAAACTTTAATTTTGGCGCCCATGCACTAGGCACCTATTGAATTTTCGCAACTCAACTCATTTCTTGACCAAAATCAGTTTTCAGGAGCCATTTTACCCAAGTATAAAAACCTGAAAACAATTTTCACAAAACTATCACCAGAACTTTGGGGCCCTTGGCGCCCATGACTCAAGCAACAAGCGCCAAAACTGGCAGCACATGGAACACAGTAGGCAACACAGGCAACAGGGACAGCAACACAGGCAACAGGGACAGCAACACAGGCAACACAGAATTTTGGAAAACTGGCGCAGCACACTGCTGGGCACTTGGCGCCCATGACCATGGCGCAAAACAGAATTTTCAGCAACAATCCATATGGTGCCTAAGGCGCCTAGGGGCATCCAAACAGAAATTTTTCCACTTTAAATTACCAATTAAAATTTACCAACAATCCTATTTATAAATATAATCAAAATGTCACCATAATTTCCCAATTTCACCACATAATCACCAAACAATCATACACTCAAACAATTGGCCTACAATTCGCATATTGCCCCAATTCCAACATCAATCATAGAATTCTCAACATGTTAATTCAATAATAACATCACAATACTATAATTTCTCAACAACAATACAATTCAATCATGGAAACTAACCTAGGACCCTAACCCCAAGCAATTCCCAATTCACATAAGTATTAAGAACAAAAAGAGGACCCCCTAACCTTGAGAAATTCGAATTGATAGCCAAGCTTCAAGGGAAGAATGCGAATCACAATTGAGCCTCCTCTCCTTCTCTTTGAGCTTCGCCCCTCTCCTCTACTTCTCCTCTTCTATTCGCACTTTTCTCTTCTCACTTCTCCTCTCTTTTACGTTACTTTCTTTCTTTTCACAAATGAGACAAAAATGCCACTAAGCCACAAGACCCATAGTGAGTCGAATCCTATGACCATCCCATGGGTCATGGGCTCACTTGTGGGTCATGGGCTCCGTGCACCATCAATTTCGAGACAACACCTCCTAATAATTTAAAATTAAATAAATACATTAAACCTTGAATTATTTAATTAAATTAAATAAATATTGTAAGCCTTAAATAATTTAATTAAATAAATAATTAAATTATTTTGGGGCGTTACAACTCTCCCCCACTTAGAATATTTCGTCCTCGAAATTACCTGAATCAAACAACTCCGGATATGCTTCCCGCATCCTGCTCTCCAGCTCCCAAGTCATACTCTCACCAGCAGCTCCCAACCACACCACCTTCACTAACGGAATTTCCTTCCCTCTCAGAATCTTTACCTCTCTATCTTTAATCCGCACCGGCATAGTCTCAACCGTGAGATTATCCCGTACCTCTACTTCGTCCATCTGAACTACATGAGACGGGTCCGGAACATACTTTCGAAGTTGTGACACGTGAAACACGTCATGCAAGTTCGAAAGATTAGGCGGCAAAGCCACCCTATAGGCAACACTTCCCACCCTCTCCGTAATCTGATACGGACCAATGAAACGGGGAGTCAACTTCTTAGATTTCAAGGCACGCCCAACACCAGTCATCGGAGTGACTCTCAGAAACACATGATCACCGGCCTGAAACTCTAAATCCTTCCTTCTCTTATCATGATAGCTCTTTTGTCGACTCTGCGACGCTTTCATCTTCTCACGGATTAATTTTACCTTCTCAGTTGTTTCTCGCACAATCTCAGGCCCCAACACTGCACTCTCCCCAGATTCATACCAACACAACGGAGTCCTACATCTCCGACCATACAATGCCTCAAACGGTGCCATACCAATACTAGAGTGAAAACTATTGTTATAGGTGAATTCTATCAACGAAAGATGAGAATCCCATGAACCTCCCTGCTCAAGAACACATGCCCTCAACAAGTCCTCTAACGACTGAATAGTCCTCTCCGTCTGACCATCTGTCTGCGGATGATAAGCGGAGCTCAACCTCAACTTAGAACCCAATGCTTCCTGCAAACTCTTCCAAAATTCAGAGGTGAATCTTGGATCTCTATCAGACACAATACTAAGCGGAACGCCATGCAACTTCACAATAGTCTTGATGTAGATTTCTGCCAACTTTGGAACCGAATAAGTCATATTAATTGGTAAGAAATGAGCAGACTTAGACAACCTGTCCACAACTACCCATATAGCATCAAACCCTCTCACTGTATTTGGCAACCCAGTTACAAAATCCATGGAAATGCTATCCCATTTCCATTCCGGAATCTCCAATGGTTGCATCAGCCCTGCAGGCTTCTGATGCTCAACCTTAGACTTCTGACAAGTCAGACAAGAATACACAAACTGTGCCACATCCTTCTTCATACCAGGCCACCAGAACAGTTTCTTCAAATCTTGGTACATTTTCGTAGCCCCGGGATGAATACTCAACTTGCTTCTATGGCTCTCCTCAAGAATCATTCTCTTCATCTCAGCATCGTCAGGAATGCAGATCCTATCTCTGAATCTCAATACACCTTGGGAATCTAACTTGAAATCTCCACCCACATCTTGATCATTCACAACCAACAGGTCTACCAACTTTACATCTGACTTTTGTGCTTCTCGGACACTAACCAAAAATTCATTTCCAATCTTCAACATCCCCAATCTGACACTCTGCGGTGTCACTTCACAAACCAGACTCATGTCCCGAAACTGCTCAATCAATTCTAACTCTTTCACCATCATAGCCGACATATGCAAACTCTTCCGACTTAAAGCATCAGCCACGACATTAGCTTTGCCGGGGTGATAGTTCAAGCCGAAATCATAATCCTTCAGCAACTCTAACCAACGTCTCTGTCTCATATTTAGCTCCTTCTGATCAAACAAGTATTTCAGACTCTTGTGGTCACTAAACACTTCAAATCTGGTACCATACAGATAGTGCCTCCAAATTTTCAGCACAAACACAATTGCAGCTAGCTCCAAATCATGAGTAGGGTAGTTCTTCTCATGGGTCCTCAACTGTCTGGACGCATAAGCTACTACCTTACCCTCTTGCATCAATACACCTCCCAAACCCATCTTGGAAGCATCGCAATATACTACAAACGGTCGATCAGGAACAGGCAAAGTCAAAACGGGCGATGTAGTCAACCTCTTCTTCAACTCATTGAAGCTCTCCTCACAGCGGGCATCCCACACAAAAGCTCTTCCCTTACACGTCAATTGAGTCAACGGAAGTGCCAACTTCGAGAAACCTTCAATAAATCTCCTATAATAACCAGCTAATCCCAAGAAGCTTCTGATTTCAGTAACTGACTTCGGGCTCTCCCATTGAGACACAGTATCAACCTTGGCTGGGTCCACAGCTATACCATTACCAGAGATAATATGACCAAGGAAACCTACTTCATTCAGCCAGAACTCACACTTAGACAACTTTGCATACAATTTCTTTTCTTTCAGCACTTCTAGCACTAACCTCAAATGTTCTGCATGCTCCTCTTCTGTCTTAGAATACACCAGAATGTCGTCAATAAACACAACGACAAACCGATCCAAGTAACTATGGAAGGTACGATTCATGTACTCCATAAACACACCCGGCGCATTGGTAACCCCAAACGGCATAACAGAATACTCATAGTGCCCATATCTCGTTCTGAAAGCGGTTTTCTGAATGTCTTCATCCTTTACCTTGATCTGGTGATAACCCGACCTCAAATCGATTTTACTAAACACCTTAGCACCTACCAACTGGTCCATAAGATCATCAATTCTGGGAAGCGGATACCTGTTCTTTATTGTCACTTTGTTCAATTGCCTATAATCGACACAAAGTCTCATACTCCCGTCCTTCTTCTTCACTAACAGTACCGGAGCACCCCACGGTGACACACTTGGTCTTACAAATTTCTTCTCAAGCAGATCTTCTAATTGTTTTTTCAATTCAGACAATTCTGAGGCTGACATTCGGTACGGTGCCATAGACACAGGCCTAGTACCAGGTATAAGATCAATGGCAAACTCAACCTCCCTTTCTGGCGGAACACTTGGAATCTCATCTGGGAACACTTCAGGGAACTCACACACTACTTGAACCCTTTCAATGATTGCCTGATTCTCAGCAGACAATGACGCCATCAAAGCAAACAGATGAACTCCCTCCTTCATTACCTTATGCAAATGACCAGCAGGCAACAACACCGATTCTTCCTCTTCGGGAGGAAGGAAACTCACAGATCTCCGGAAACAATTAATATGCACATGGTTAAATACTAACCAGTCCATACCAAGAATGACATCCAACCCTCCCAACGGCAAACAAATAAGATCAACTAGAAAATTTCTGCCGAAGATTGACAGAGGGCACTTAGCACACACAAGAGAGGTAGTTACTGAACCCTTAGCTGGAGTGTCAATAACCATCTCCCTCATCATAGAAGATAAAACAAGGTCCAATTTCTCAGCACACAAAGCAGCAATAAACGAATGCGTAGCACCAGTATCAATAATAGCAATCAAAGGAATACCATTAATAAAACATGTACCTCGAATCTCATTAGTGTCCTCTGATCCTGCGAGAGCAAACACCTTTCCATGGGACTTCTCTTTCTTCGGCTTAGTACACTTAGTACTAATATGACCTGATTCCCCGCAATTGTAACACACCACATCCCTTTTCTCACATTTCGCAGCCACATGACCCTCTTTACCGCATTTGAAACATTTATTATCTGAGCAGTCAAAACTCTTGTGACCCGGTTTGCCACACCTGTAGCACACAACCTTCGCAGGGGCATCTCCCCCACTTGCTTTCTTATTGTCAGCATACCTCTGCTTACCCTTACCAGCTGGAGCCTCATACGGTTTTCCCCGGTTCTGAAACTTACCCCTCAGATCCCTCATGACCCTGGAGTGAGCATTACTATCATCCTCATATATCCTGCAACTGTCGATCAAATCAGCGAATACCCGAATCTTCTGGTACCCTACAGCTTTCTTAATATCAGCCCTCAGCCCATTCTCAAACTTGATACACTTTGAGAACTCAGAATCAGCATCAGCATAATGGGGATAAAACTTAGCCAATTCGGTGAACTTGGCAGCATACTCTGTCACTGACATGCTTCCTTGCTTCAGCTCAAGGAATTCTATTTCTTTCTTACCCCTCACATCTTCAGGAAAATATTTCCGCAAGAACTCTCTGCGGAAAACAGCCCAAGTTATCTCTTCATTGGCAGTTTCTAATCTCTGCCTCACCTCCATCCACCAATCATCAGCTTCCTCTGCCAGCGTATGGGTACCATACCTGACCTTCTGCGCATCATCACAATCCATGACCCGGAATATTCTTTCAATCTCTTTCAGCCATGCCAAAGCACCATCTGGATTATACTTGCCCTTAAAGACAGGTGGATTCTCTCTCTGGAACGTAGCCAAATTGCGCGTCCCATCATTAACAGCACCGGGTATATTACCCATCGCCCCGGCTATAGCCTGCAAGGCAGCAGCAAGTGCAGCATCGTCCCGTCTGGCCATTTCAAACTATCACTGCAGCACAAACAGAAATTTAGAACTAATCTAACAATTCTATTTGTCATAAGACACTATGACAAGACGACTTGGCCGGACAGACCGAACTGCTCTGATACCACTAATGTAACACCCCTGTACTTGTCAAGAAAAGTAATGGAAAATGGCGAATGTCTGTTGATTATACCGATCTTAATAAGGCCTGTCCAAAGGACGCCTTTCCTGTTCCTAGCATTGATCGTCTCGTCGATAATGCTTCAGGTTTTCGTTTACTATCTTTTATGGATGCCTATTCCGGATATAACCAAATTCCGATGTTCCCTCCCGACCAAGAAAAGACCGCCTTCATGACTGACCGCGGTAATTTCTGTTACCGGGTTATGCCATTTGGCTTAAAAAATGCGGGAGCTACCTATCAAAAAATGATGAACAGGGTTTTCCGAAAGCAGATCGGGCGTAACGTAGAAGTCTACCTCGACGATATGATCGCGAAAAGCGAAGGTGAGAGCCTCCACATAGCCGACCTTGAAGAGATCTTCGCAGAAATCTGAAAAAACAATATGAGGCTGAACTCGGAAAAATGCACTTTCGGAGTCCGAGTTGGGAAATTCCTTGGTTTCTACCTCATAGAAAGGGGCATTGAAGATAACCCGGACAAATGTCGGGCTGTGACAGAGATGCGCACCCCGTCTACCAAGAAAGAGCTTCAAAAGCTTAATGGGATGATCGCTGTGCTATCTCGTTTCATTTCCAATGTTGCGTTCAAATCGCTTCCGTTATTAAAGCTGATTAAGAAGGAAACAAAGTTTGATTGGACCCCGGAGTGGGATGATTCCCTCTCCCAGCTTAAAAAGGCTTTGACCGAACCACCAATCCTGACTCGGCCAAACCCAGGGGAAACCTTATACATGTACTTAGCAATCTCGGAGGAAGCAGTTGGCGCCGTTCTCATTCGGGAAACAGGGACTGGTTAGAGTCCAGTATACTTTGTGAGCAAAGCTTTACAGGGATCAGAAGTTAGATACCAGAAAATAGAAAAAATCGCCTTTGCTCTATTCATCTAGGCATGTCGCCTCCGACCTTACTTCGTCGCTCATCAGGTCGTGGTGCGGACGAATCACCTGATCCGACAAATCTTACACCAACCTGACTTAGCAGGACGAATGCCTAAATGGGCAGTAGAACTCTCTGAGTTCGGCATCAAATACGAGACCAGGCCAGCTATGAAAGCTCTGATACTTGCCGACTTTGTCGCTGAAATGACCCCGGCCGACCCTGAAGGCGAATTGTGGATGCTCCATGTAGATGGATCCTCAAATCCGAAGGGGAGCGATGCAGGGCTAATACTTGAAAGCCCGACAGGTGTTATAATCGAGATATTCCTCACTTTTGGTTTCCCAACTTCAAACAATCAGGCAGAATACAAGGCATGCATAGCAGGACTCTGACTTGCCATAGACCTCCAAGTTACTCGGCGCTCATTAAACACAGACTCCTTGTTGGTAGTCTCGCAAATCGGAAAGCAATACGAACCCAAAGATCCGACCTTGCAGAAGTATTTAACCCGAGTGCGGGAATTGCTTGCCTATTTCGTGTTTGCAGAGGTTAAGCACGTTCCCAGAACGGAAAACATCAGAGCGGACGTTCTTTCCAAGCTCGCCAGCACCAAAGTTCCGAGAAATCACCGATCAATAATCCAGGAAACGCTAAGCAAAGCCAGCGTTCTCCCCAACCCGGAGCCCGCTTTTTCCATCAATGTAGTTGAGGAAAGCAAAGGTTGGATTTCACCAATAATGGAGTACATCAAGTCGGGGGACGAGCCTCCGGACTTCCGTGAAGCCAAATTAATCAGGAGGAAGGCCTCGTTTTTCTCCATAATCGATGAAACACTCTACAGAAGAAGCCTCTCCGCGCCATTATTAAAGTGCGTTGAAGGAGAGGAAGCAGATTATGTCTTGGCCGAGATCCACGAGGGGATCTACGGACAACACCTTGGAGGTCGGTCTCTAGCTCGGAAAGCCTTAAGAGTAGGATATTTCTGGCCAAACATGGAAACCGATGCAAGAAACCATGTCAAAAAATGCAAGAAGTGTCAAATCCATGCCAAGGTTCATGTAGCACCGCCTGCCGAGCTCACTAGTCTCACCTCGCCATGGCCTTTCACGTGGTGGGGGATAGATCTAGGGGTGTTCAAATTCGAACCAAACCAATAGAAAACCGCAAACCGAACCAAACCAAACCGAAAACCGCAAAAAAACACTTCTTATTGGCTCAGTTCGGTTTCTTTTTTCAGTGCACCGCGCGGTTCGATTCGCGGTTTCGATTACAAAAATCGAACCAAACCAAACCGCAAGTAACACTAAGGCTTATTGACTTACAACCTTCCTTACTAACTTACTAGCCCAAATGCAACTAAAAACCAACTCTCACTCACTTACTAGCCCAAATCCAATTAATTCTTTGACTCACTTACAAACAATCCATATTGTTATGCTATATTTATAAATTACAATAAAATATTTAATTCAAATTCTTTTAAACATTGTCTTAGCTATCTTAAAAGAATTAAAAGAGAGTAATTGATATACTACATATATTTAAGTAGATTTTTTCTTAAAGATTTATGTTAGCCGTTTTTTATGTTAGTTAATTTTAGGCTTAATTACAGATTTGGTCCCCCTATTTTCACCAACTCATGATTTTAATCCCCTAACTTTTTTTTTCACGAATTTAGTCCCCCTATTTTCTCAATTTCTAAAGTCAAAGTCCCCCTCTAATTTAGTCAAAATTGTTGCTGAGTTGTTAGTCACCTAACCTACATGACATGACAAGCTGGCTTGCCTTGTTGGATTTTAACTTAAAATTTTTAATTTTATTAGAAAAATGGTTTTTTAATTATTTTTTTTATAACTATTCGAACCCTATAAACAGAACACAGAAACCCAACTTCGAATTCACGCACACTCTCTGCGTCTTGTACTTCACTTAATCTGGTTACAAATCATCAAATTAAGAGCACCACTGAGCTTCAAGTATCCAATCTCAGTCACAATGAAAATCATGCTAGAGTAGTGAACTTGGTTGCAAATCTCAAGCAGAACTAGTGTCACATAAAACATGGAATCCATAGCCAAATGAGAAGGGAAAAATCTGACTAGCATCGCTGCAAAGACAAGGGCATCATTTCTTGAACAAACAAACAAATAGATCATGTGCATCAAAGGGATGGGAAAAATACTCATGAACTGAATCGCTTACCACCGGGTGGTTTCGGCGGCGGTGGGTAGTTGCAACACCATGGGAAGGAGTTGAGGATCGAACGCTTGAACAGATTGAGAAGGGTGCCTTACATTGGTTTGGGGCGGCGAGTTGATGGATCTTGGATCGTATGGATAGGTGAGTATGAGCGACTACGATAGCAGGATTATTTTGATACATGTGATACATAATTTCTGTATCAAATCAGAGGGGGAAAATGCACAGTGTGTGAGTGAAATTGTTAGTGTGTGAGAATTGAGCAAAACCTCAATACATTGCTTCTAATCTTCAAAACAAGTTGTTGTGTTTGTACATTCTGTTCTTTAACATTGAAGATCAACAAATAACCAGTGTTTTACCTGTTCAGTGAATTAGAACGATTGCTCACTGCTCATGTTCCATCACCCTTCCTCTCCTCGCGTTGTATCATCGTTCCAGCTGCGCGCAATCTTATTGCAAAATGGAATTATGGAAGTGGGTTTCTGTGTTCTGTTTTTAGGGATTCAAGCTTGGTCACGATGAAGAAGAAGAGGATGAGTTTCTAATAGTTATAAAATAATAATTAAAAAACCATTATTGTAATAAAATTAAAAATTTTAAGTTAAAATCCAACCAGGCAAGCCAGCTTGACACGCCATGTAGATTAGGTGACTGACAACTCAGCAACAATTTTGACTAAATTAGAGGGGGACTTTGACTTTAGAAATTGGGAAAATATGGGGACTAAATTCGTGAAAAAAAAAATTGGGGGACTAAAATTGTGAGTTGGTGAAAATAGGGGGACCAAAACTGTAATTAAGCCTTAATTTTAACTTCGTTTTAAATTATGTTTTGTCATGGAAAGAACCGAACCAATCCAAACCACATTGGTTTGGTTTGGTTTGGTTTGGTTCGGTTTTATTTTAGGAAGCCAACCGAACCAAACCAAGCTGCATGTAGTTTTATCTTGCGGTTCGGTTCACTTTTTGTCTCATAACCGAAAAAAAACCGCACAGCGAACACCCCTAGATAGATCTCTTAGGGCCATTCCCAACTACCCCCGGCCAGGTCAAGTACCTAATAGTGGCTGTGGACTACTCCACAAAATGGATTGAAGCCGAGCCTCTAGACATTATCAGCGCAAGGAACTGCATCAAGTCCTTCAAAAAGAATATTATGACCAGATTCGGGATCCCCGAGGTAATAATCACTGATAACGGAACCCAGTTCACTGACAAGGGCTTCAGGAAAATCATGTCCGATCTTCAGATTAAACACCGGTTCACCTCGGTAGAGCACCCCCAAACTAACGGACAGGCAGAGGTCGCTAACAAGGTACTCCTCAATGGATTGAGAAAGCGGCTCGATGAAGCCAAGGGAAAATGGGTTGAGGAACTACCTTATGTGTTGTGGGCTTACTGAACCACCCCGCAGAGTTCGACGGGGGAGACCCCTTTCCGACTCTCATACGGGAGCGAGGCGGTAATTCCTGTTGAAATCGGAGATCTTAGTTGGAGGACTCTTCACCCAAAATCTCCTGAAGAAAATGACCAGGCTCTAAAGGAGAACCTCGACCTCGTCGACGAGGTTCGAGGGCAAGCCTCTCTCAAAGAAGCATTGATCAAACAAAGGATAACAACCCGATACAACACGAAAGTTGTCCTGAGGGATTTCGAAGTCGGCAGCTTGGTGTTCCGAAGGGCCGACGTCGGCTTAAGGAATGCCGCTCAAGGAAAGCTCGCTCCGAACTGGGAAGGACCTTACCGGGTCGTCTCTAAAACCGGTAACGACGCCAAGAACGGAACGCTGCCAAGTTGAAGCAGTATTACAGTTAATTTACGCTTTAAAAAGAATTATGTATGCCGATGTATGAACTCTTCGCATCTAAAAAGAACTTCATGACTCTGCATTATGATCACTAATTTGAAAATCCGGTGTTCCGAGGTTAAAGGGAGCCCCTATAAGACCGGAACCCAGTGCCCAGCGTTTAACACAACCTCCGACCGCGGTCGTCGCAGACTCTCTTTGAACAAGCTCGATCTGGGCCGTGTCCCGGTAAACTGTAACAGCCCAGGTCCACCGCAGCGGCCACCCCGGTCCCACTGTTACCTCACGGTCTTCTCTACCCCTCTTGTAGAGTTTTTGCCTTCCGTGGGAATCGAACCTTGCACCTGAGGCATAAGTGCAAGTTAAACCCCCTTCCCACTACCAATTGAGCGCGCGCTCAATTGGTAGTGGGAAGGGGGTTTAACTTGCACTTATGCCTCAGGTGCAAGGTTCGATTCCCACGGAAGGCAAAAACTCTACAAGAGGGGTAGAGAAGACCGTGAGGTAACAGTGGGACCGGGGTGGCCGCTGCGGTGGACCTGGGCTGTTACATAAAAAGGCGCCTTTTTATGTAACAGCCCAGGTCCACCGCAGCGGCCACCCCGGTCCCACTGTTACCTCACGGTCTTTTCTACCCCCCTTGTAGAATTTTTGCCTTCCGTGGGAATCGAACCTTGCACCTGAGGCATAAGTGCAAGTTAAACACACCTCCCACTACCAATTGAGTTGTAACACCCTAAAATAATTTAATTAAGTAATTGATTAAATTATTTAAAGTGTTGCACTATTTTATTTTATTATGTGATGATATGGTATTTTATTTTAATTGAAGGGGATGGCGTTGGTAATACCAGAATTTCAAGTGACGGCCCAAGAGGCCCAAGCCCGTTGGCTTAGGCGCTCTTTAGACACTAGGGGTCTAGGTCGCGCCCCACTAGTGTCAAAGGAAAGAAAGAAAGTCGAAATAGAGAGGAAAAGAAAGAAAGTCGAAGAGAGGAGAAGAGAAGGAAGGGCGATTTCAAGCTTGGAGTTAGGGTTTGTGCGCCTTGCTCCTAGGTAAGGGTTCTTAATCTTCTATGATTCGATTTCCTTTCTCTATCAATTGCTTAGGTTTCGAATTTCCCTAACCCTTTCTATTTTGATCAATTCGCAATGCTCCTAGGGAAAGAGAGAAAGGGCGTGATTGTGTGAAAAGGAGGAGCTTCTTGATTTCGGTGATTTGTCGGTGCTTCGGTGGAAAAGGCTCTAGCTCGTCATAATCAAGGTTAGGGGAGTCTCACTCTATAATAGAGAATATAATAGGTTGTATGTAAACCATAGGACCCCACTTAACACTACTTGCTAATTGTTAGAATTGTTTAGGTTAGTTGGAATTGATAATTAGTGTGATTGATTTGATTTCCCTATGCTAAGGTTTGGATTTCATGTGTTAATTTTGTGCTTTGAAGTGTTCTTGAATTATATATGTGAGATTGGATGTTGCTGGAAAAAGTGCAGTGTGATTTGTGATTGTTGTGGTATTTTGAGTTTTGGAAAAATAATTGAGAATTGGTGTTTGGTTGTGATGGGGCGCCTGGGCGCCAAGTGCTGGGGGGGGGGGGGAATTGGCGCACTGGGCGCTGTTTACTGTTGCTGGGCGTGTGTGTGTTCTGGGCAGGGCGCCTGTGTTGCTGCCCTGTGGCGCCTGGGGAGGCGCCAAGTTGCTGTCTATGCTTAGGCAAGGCGCATAAATCATGTTTTTGGGCAAACTCATTTTCTGAGCATATTTTACCGAGCCAAACTTTGTATTGACCTGACCAAATGTTATTTAAAACACTTTGGCTAAAGAATTTCTGGATTTTCACTTGTGGTTCTGAAATTGTCCGGTTGGGCATCATTTTGACTTGTTTTAGGGGTGCCTTGTGCACACATCATTTTCTGAGCATATTTTACCGAGCCAAACTTTGTATTGACCTGACCAAATGTTATTTAAAACACTTTGGCTAAAGAATTTCTGGATTTTCACTTGTGGTTCTGAAATTGTCCGGTTGGGCATCATTTTGACTTGTTTTAGGGGTGCCTTGTGCACACATCATTTTCTGAGCATATTTTACCGAGCCAAACTTTGTATTGACCTGACCAAATGTTATTTAAAACACTTTGGCTAAAGAATTTCTGGATTTTCACTTGTGGTTCTGAAATTGTCCGGTTGGGCATCATTTTGACTTGTTTTAGGGGTACCTTGTGCACACATCATTTTCTGAGCATATTTTACCGAGCCAAACTTTGTATTGACCTGACCAAATGTTATTTAAAACACTTTGGCTAAAGAATTTCTGGATTTTCACTTGTGGTTTTGAAATTGTCCGGTTGGACATCATTTTGACTTGTTTTAGGGGTGCCTTGTGCACACATCATGTTCTGAGCATATTTTACCGAGCCAAACTTTGTATTCACCTGACAAAATCATATTTTAAGTGTTTTGGCTAGAGAATTTCCAGATTTGCACTTGTGGTTTGAAAGTTGTCCTATTGGGCATCATTTTGACTTGTTTTGGGGGTGCCTTGTGCACACATCATGTTCTGAGCATATTTTACCGAGCCAAACTTTGTATTCACCTGACAAAATCATATTTTAAGTGTTTTGGCTAAAGAATTTCCAGATTTGCACTTGTGGTTTGAAAGTTGTCCTATTGGGCATCATTTTGACTTGTTTTGGGGGTGCCTTGTGCACACATCATGTTCTGAGCATATTTTACTTAGCCAATTTCTGTATTCACGTGACCAAATCCCATTTTGAACATTTTGGCTAGAGCGGTTTCAATTTTTAAGGTGGTCTACTATGTTTGTGCGTTTGGGTGTGGTGTGGGCGCCAAGTGTGGCCGCCTAGGGCGCCTAGTGGGGCGCCCGTGACTTGTGTTTGAGTTTCGGGTCTAATGGTGCTAGATTGGTCCCTAAGTGTTATCCTAGTCCTAGGGACGTGATTGTGAGGAGAAAATAATGAGTTGGTTGGTGATGAGGCCATGGGGGCTAAAACTAAGATTAATTAAAGATGTGATATAGGATACATGGACCGTGTTGTTAATAATTATGATTGTGGTTTTGTCATGGAGTCTCATGCATACATAAGGCTGCGGTCTGAGTTGTTAATTATGATAATAAGGCTGCGGTCTGAGTTCTAAATTGAAATGATAAGGCTGCGGTCTGAGTTGATAATATGATGATAAGGCTGCGGTCTGGGAAAATGGTACCACATGCATAACTGTATTGCATACATCCTCATGATAAGCATGCTAGTTGGTGATTGTATAGACTATGCTACTGTGTGACTGTGTGAGTGTGATGCTATGATGTAATATACTTCTTATTATAATCTTTATTATGTAGTTGAGACTCACCCTTCTGTTGTTGTTTACCACAGGTAGTCCTGAGTGAAGGCTTACTCCTTTCACTCCCGAGTCGGTCTGCTCTGATACGTGACACCTAGGGGGTTGGCTTAGGATTTCTAATGATATTTAATTGTTGTTGATTTTCGTGTGCATTGACTTAATGTTTCCGATGAGGCCGTTGTTTGGCATTTTGAGTTTACGTTATTTTTCCGCTGCGAGTCGTTCAAATTATTATGCGTGGATTTTGTTGGTAAAATCAAGAGTACCTTAATTTATTAAATGGTGTTGCGTATTGTGAATGGTTACATCAAGTACGTGTGTAGCATTCCATTCAAAAAGAAATTTTGAAACTCTGATCTCTATGGAAATTAGCCGGGTAGAATGGGGTGTTACATAAACTGTTCAAGGAGCCGAAGAGGTCTTGGAGATTTCGATCACCAAGATCAATGGCCAACGTTGCCATCACCCAAGACCGATGGCCGAGGCTGCCATCACCCTTAAGTGCGAGTTCGATCTGGGCCGAGTTCGATAACCTCCCCTGAAGGCGACGCACGTTACTTGAGCAAAGACCGATGGCCGAGGCTGCCATCACCCTTAAGGGAGAGTTTGATTTGGGTCGAGTCCCTGTAAACTGCCCTGAAGGCGGCGCACGTTACTTGAGCAAAGAAAAACGCAAGTGCAAGAAATAAAACGCAACCGAGGTAAATAAAAACCGGAAATGCGAGCAGCTAAAATAAAGCAAAAGATTACAGACCACCCCGGATAAGGCCGGGTCCTCAAGTTCAAAAGGACTTTCAAAAATTTCAAGGCGAAAAGCCGGTTCTGTCTGGAACCCGAAACCTTAGTCAAACCGGTTCCACCCGGAACCTCGGAGCCATCTACCCCCAGTCATGGGTTAAGCGTCGGATGGGCGAGAGTAAATGATCACACATTCATTGGAAACGGAGTCGGTCTTGACGATCTCATTCCCCTCCACGGAATAATCAACGCTCAACATCTCTCTATCGAGAGCCAGCGAAGGGTGAATCACGAAAACTTAGTCAAGAGCTTTGTTAAAGCCTTCCCCCGCCATCCCAAGAGCCATCTCCGCTATATCGGCAGTTTCAAGCTTGGCCTTCCGAGCATTCTCTTCAGCCTGCCTCAGTTTCTCCTGCAGATCTGCAACCTGACTTTGGGGGTCGGTCCCCTCCTCCCGAGCTTTCTGAATATCGGCCTCAAGATCGGAAATCCGATTCCTCAAAGTCGTAACTAACTCCACAGCTTCTTTCTCTTTGGTCTCAAGCTCGGTAATCCGAAGCTCGAGCTCCTTAACCTTGTTGGAAGCAGAGTCCCTCTCGTTTTCAAGATCTCTTTTCTCCTTCCGAAGATCGGAGAGGTCCTTCTGAGCTGTCGCCAGAGTGGAAGAGAGCGACTCATATTTCCTCCTTTCCTCTTCCTTCAGAGCTCGCTCTTCATCTCTCTCTTTCAGGGCCCCTGAAATGAAAAGAATGCAAAACTAAGTTATAAATATAAAGCGACAAAAGCAGCAAGGGAAGGAGACGTCGGTTTCCCACAATCACCTTTGACTCGGGCTTCTGCTTCCTCCCTTTGCATTTTGGAGATGTCGGCCAGATGCCTAAAAAGTTTCACTGCGGCTTCCACCGGATCAACCTGGTACTCCTCAAGATTTTTTCTCAAAAAGTCGTCATCAATTGGGATATTAGAAGATCGGCGTTTCTTTGAGCCATCTTTTTCATGACGACCTCTCTTTGACACCTTGGGAGACCCGCCTCGGTTGACGTTTCCGAAGCTGAAGTTCGCCAATCTGATCTTCAGCACTCGCAACAGTAATGGTGTTAATTGGCACAACTTGTATAGGCTCATCCCGCTAGGGGTTCCCTGAGGGATCGGAGGAGCATCGGAGCTGCCCTCCTTTCTGGAGCTGCCTTCAGAATGGCAAACTTGTTAGGAGCCATTTGATCTGCAAAGAAAAACAAAAAACTGAGATTATGGATACCGATCTTGAAATAGGACAAAAGCAGACAACATATCTATTAGTATTCGACCCTACCGAGCGCCGCTAAAACTTTTGACCTCGAGCCCGCCTCGACCAACTTTGCTGTATCGATACCAAATTTCTTCGGATCTTTCCAAGGAATCAGATCAGCAAAGTTCGTCAGGATCGCCAAGGATTCTTGGCCTTCGTCACTCAGTCTGCTTAAGTTAACCGTATAGGAATTTGGGGGGAGATTGAAGTGAGAAAGAGACCACCCGATGGGACACTTAGTGGACTCTAGAGATTGTCCATCATCGCTATATTTGCCGATGTACTTCACAGCTACGTCATTCACAGACTCAACAAAGAAGAATCTGTCTTTCCAATTTCCCTTCAAGGAGTCTGAATAGAGCATGAAAATTTTGGTGTTTCTTCTGGCCCTGAGGCTCACATGCTCCCACCGCTCTTTAGACCCCTCCTCGTGCCGCCTATTTATTTCAAATAATAAGAAGAACAAATTAACAGAGATCGGCCTCTCCAAATGAATGCACGT
This sequence comes from Astragalus membranaceus, assembly GCA_039519185.1. NCBI lineage: Eukaryota > Viridiplantae > Streptophyta > Magnoliopsida > Fabales > Fabaceae > Astragalus > Astragalus membranaceus. Next base: position 78,408,279 of record CM076850.1, on the reverse strand, counting down.
CAGCTCAAAAGCCAGCATGAAGGCCCAGGCATTGGGGTGAATTTGGGTAGGAGCGAGGTTCAGTCTTCCCAAAACCACCTACTGAAAGGCGGTGAATGGAGGTCGGAGGTTCATAGTAACAATCGTCACCTCGTACATCACAAACTTGAGGGCCGGTGCCCAAACGGCGACATGTTGACCTTCTCCCATGCCTTCCGCTCTCCATATATCTCCTCTTCTCTCGGAAATTACTTTAACGATGTGGCTCATATCATCTCCAGCCTTATACACAGATCGGATCGCCCTCAATGACTCTGACACCCAGGAATATTCCCATTGGGTACTTAAAGGCAACAGCAGAGGGGCATCGACCAATCCGACCCTAGTGCTGGGGTACTCATCGGAATCACCTTCAGCAAGATCTTCCCCTTTGTTCCGACCTTCAAGAAGATCTTCTTCTTTGTTCCGATTTTCAGAAAAACCCTCCACTTCGGCCTCAACATTGGCCTCACTATCATCAGAACTCCAGCGAGAGTTGGTGCTCTCTTGCTCTCCTCCATCACCATTAGCATCAGACTCATCCGACTCAATGACCACTACGTCTTCGGATCGGGCTTCGCTCGGGCGACCTTCCTCCACCAATTCATTATCAGGAATCTCGGGAGAGCGCTCTTCCACTTGGAAGGTGTTGGGAGCCGAAATAAATCCCTCATGAACATTGGGCTCGGCCGATCTGAGGTTATCGGTGCGAGCTCCTTCCGAGTCTCTAGGATCGGAAGCCATCAGTTTGGCAACGTTTGGACGATTTATATCGATAACCCGGCGGGTTTGTTTTGTTCTAGCCAGATTGCACCTGCAGAAATGGGGGCATGCCAAATCAAGTTTAAGCGCTAAACAGTGGGTCCACAACCAAGTCGGAACCCGACCTGACGACTCCCACTCTGTATTTATGAAAATGTGCAAACAGGAATACCGGCTAAAACATAAGGCAAAAAGAAAGAGAAGCAGTGGAAGCACACTAACCTTGGAAACTGGAAGCTCGACGAAGCTGAACTTGTTCGCGTGCTCTGACAACCTCAATAAACTGAAAGGCAGAGACCCTCGCCACAGTAAGTTGAACGGGAAGCTCGAAGATCAAGGCACAGAATAACGATGTTAAGGTCGGTACCCGGAGCAATTTGCAAAAAAAAACCAGTGCAAATAAGTGAGTCACTCACACATATTTATAGTGTTCCAACGGCTACGAATTGGGCCTGGGCCTAGGCGAGGCGTCCAATCAATAGCACCTAGTCAGGGCGCGTGAATCGAGGCGTCATCATTACGCCACTCCCCATCGAACGACGCACCCCATCAACAACATTGATGTCAGCGCTGGAATCAAAGCAACGCCATAATGAGAATACCTTGAGTAACTCAGTTTCGCTTTCTCCAACCCTCGGAAGGTCGTCGCGTATAATAGCCATCCAAATACGAGCTCGCGCAGAGCACCTTAAGCCCAGCCTCGAACCTCAAAGTACTCCGAGGCTGGAGACAAAACACTGACCATAGTATAAGCCCAGCCTCAGAAGCTAGGCGTGTTTTTCAGACTGACAAGACCGGTACGGTCTCAGAGGGTACCTCAAACCCGGACAAGGCATCAAGTCGAGCTCGCCCTAGGGCAAACCGACTTGGGGGGAAACTGTTATGGATTGGGCCAATACAGCATTTTGCTCTAAGGCCCAATACCAAAGGCAAACCCACCAATCAATGGTGAGGATCAAATACCAATATCCAATGGTTCCCATTGATTCCCAAAAATCTATAAATAAGCATTCAATGCTAGCATTAAAGGTACACACTCTCCAATTCTCTCGATTGCAACTGACTCACTCGCTGACTTGAGCGTCAGAGTGTCATTGCAGGTACCACCCCACCTCGGGTCGGAGCTCAAACTCGGATTGACCAAGAACACCGCTACCAACTATCTCGGATCAGATCTGGTATCCAAGGTCGGATACAAGGTAGGAGATAAGGTACAGAACAATAACTATTTGCTTATCTTGGGAAAGATGGTGGTGGACAGGTCATGGGTACTCTCTCTTTAATATACCCCTGAATCATGTGGATTTTTGTGTGCAAGTTCACCACCTGCCAGTGGGAATAATGACTGTAGGAGTAGGAAGATATCTAGCTGTCTGTTTTGGACGAATTTAATGCATAGTATTTGGAGGAATTTTATGTGTCCTCTCGTTCCTATATATGTGTGTGCTCATATGAAGAATGATACAATGTTGATATCTAAGCATATATGCACAAGATCCGACAACAAACCCAAGAAATATTAGATGGTTGAAAGAGGAACTAGCGCTCGTAAAAGCTGGATTTATACTGTTAAAAACTATTGGATTAGAGTGTCAAAGCACATAAAGGTTATCGAGATTAAAGAGACATTGTTCCAACACAAAGAAACCATACATATAGTCTTAGTGATGGATATTTAAAACCATAAATTCAAAATGCATAGAAATTCAAAAATAGAAATCGAGTCTTAAACATGAAATGGAATTGTAAGGACAGAATTAAGTTATTAATTCATCACCATCTAATCATCTAACTCTATTATGATAGGGTTGTCTTCATTTCCACCATTAACATAGGCATCATTAGCAATTCCATTGTTGACATCTTAATTAGATATGGCGTCTTCTCCTATTAACATGAACAATTGCTTTGAAGTGCCTATCACCCATAAGTGATCGATGTGAAGTGCATTAGATAAGTAACACCATTCAATGATGTGAAGCATAATAAAAGAAAGGAATACCATAAAAATATGTAAATAATCATTCATTCATAATATATCCAATATAAAAAGTCAAAAGATGATAAAACTTGACATTTGATAAAAGATGTATATATTGTGAATGCAGTAACTAAAATAATGTATTAATTTAAGAACAAATTAACTATCACTGTTATTTTGTGTTAGTTTTTATGCCAGCAAGTTTGGTACTACCTTAACTATCATTTAACACCTAATGCTTCACATTAAAAAAAACATATATTATAGCTCCCTATGATATGGTATTCAATTTCCGGAGTAAAGAATTTATTAATTTAAGCCTATCAAAAAAAAAGTTCCTGAATGATGATGGCTGCCAAAAGTAATACCATATATGATAAAATGGAAATCAAATAATGTATTTAAGAACAAAAGTAAGTCAAATTGAATGAGGTGTAAAAGGTCATAGTGGCTGTTCTGGACCGGGCCTTCGGCCCAATCCGACGCTGGACCGGCCAGGACCGGCCCATTACCAAAATGGAGAAGTAATGACTAGGCCTTCGATCCACTGAAATCAACAGTTCAGATCTACCCTCGTGGAGGCTCGCTTGATCAAACGGTCGAGATCAACCATACTGATCCGATGGCCAGCACTGCCCCTCTTGTACTATATAAAGAGTGATTGCTCTCACTAAACAGGTAGACATAATCTCAACCCATACTGATACTCTGCTTAAACTCTTACTCCATTGACTTGGGCGTCGGGCGTCGGAGTGTCATTGCAGGTGCAACCCGGGCAGAACTCTGCGTGTGACCAGATATCGCTCACCCCATCAATTCACACCGTTGGACTCCGGACTCGACTACTCGTACCCGTTTCAGGTCGAGCGTGGCCTAATGATAAACAAACCTTGTGTCCTAAAGTATTTGATAGCACAGAGACAGAACCTTAAATAAATTGCACATAATCAAAGTGGAGTAATTATATAAAGATAGTTGAAAAGCAAGAAAAAATTATCTAACTCCAGGTCTTCCAGAGCAATATTAATTAGTTTACTAACTTTACCATCTTTCTCATTTTCTTTGAAATCACCTTTTTCAACCAAATGCCCAATAACATCTGATTAAGAAGAGCACTTTTGGTCCTTTATGTTTGCTTCAGATTTCACTTTGGTCCTTTATCTTTTTTTTGGTCCATTTTGGTCCCTCATGTTTCGTTTTTGTTTCATTTTGGTCCCTCACGTTAGTTTTGACTAACGGACGCCACGCTGCCAGTTAACTGCTGACGTGGCGTCCATTTTTATTAAATGACGTGGCATATAAATGACGTGGCGTCCATTTTAAAAACATAAAACATAATTTAAGAAATAATTAAAAACAACAACATTCAACAACAACATTCAGCAACAACATTCACTTCGTTTGTTTTCCTCTTATCTCGCATCAACATTCAGCAACTCTGGTTCTCACTCTTATCTCGCAGAAGGATGCTTCTTCTCACTTCGTTTGTTTTCCTTTCGTTTCAGCAACAACATTCAGCAACAACATTCAACATCTTCCTTTTGTTTTCCTTTCGTTTTCCCTCACCAACAACACCAACAATTTCGTTTCCGTCGTTTCGATTTCCAACAAGATGAGAACTCAGATCTGAGAAAAACAAGTAAAATGGAAGAAGAACGAAATCAACCCATAAACACAATAATCTTCAACCCAAATCTGAAAAAAAAAACAGATCTGAAACAAGATGAAGCAAGAATGAAACTTAAAACGAAACTGAGAAAAAAAAGGAAGATTAAGATGAAAAAAGAACAAATCTGAAAATAACAGATCCGAAACAAGAAGATGAAGACGAAAAAAAAAATCTGGAAAAAAATCAGATCTGAAACATCATAAATACGAAGCAATAAGATGTTGGTGTTGGGGAAAATAAGAGGACAATGCTTCTTCTCAATCCCACGTTTCTGAATCCTTAGCATGTTGTAGATTCTACATAACAAGAACAATCGCACGGTGGTGATGTGGGAGAGGGAGGTTATGTTTCTGGAAGAGGAGAGTGAGAGAGGAAAACAGTTAATGTTTTAATTGAAATTAAATAAATGGGGTTTGATTTAAATTGAAAAACGAATTGCTGATGTGGAAATGAATGGAGGGACGCCACGTCAGCAGTTAACTGCCAGCGTGGCGTCCGTTAGTGAAGGACCAAAACGGACCAAAAAAAAGATAAATGACCAAAGTGAAATCTGGAGCAAACATAAAGGACCAAAAGTGCTATTTAGCCTATTAATTAGTTTACTAACTTTACCATCTTTCTCTCATTTTCTTTGAAATCACCTTTTTCAACCAAATGCCCAATAACATCTGATTAAGAAGAGCAAAAACATACACTTAAACTCCACAAACAATAATATCAAACAAAATATAGTAAAGGCGTACAAACCAATGATCAAATCATCTGTTGGAGCAGATAGTATATCAGGGAAAGGTGTACGTGAAGACAAAATGGGTAAGAGAAATGTGACAGCTTCAATTCTAAAACAGTTTGTAGTATTCATAAAATGGAGCTTGTACTTTTGTGGTGTTGTTTGAAACTTGGTCTCATTTTGGCCCACACAGCTTCTCAATCCTATAACATTTGTCTTCCTCTAACAGGCATTGAAATGGTATGAGGAGTGCATTCTTGACACTACGGTGAATTCTATTAAGCTGAAGACAAACATAAAAATCACTAATAAATGTAACATTTACTATAAAATACTATCCATACATGAAAGTAGCGATACTCACATGTTGATCAAGTAAAATCAGTTCAATAGTGTTAATGCTGTCAGAAACATTATATTGTGGAAGTGTCCAAAGGCGGAGGATACGAACTTCCAATCTCGAGTTAATCTTTCCAGAACAATGTCAGAAATAAGGTGAACATGTCCTGCCATGGATTTGCTATACAAAAGGATAAAAGAAAGGAGATAAATAAGAGAAGAAAATCACTGTAGATGGTCAATGATAGATTAATCTACAGAGTACCACATATTAGCATATAGTGTAAGCATCAATCACATGTATACATGGTGTGAGTTTCGAAGAAAACCAAGAATCTCATATTCATGGATGTCAATTGAAAGACAACATCATGATATATACTGATTAAAAGTCTATATGCATGTAGGTCATATATATTCATCCCTTCGTTAAAGACTAATAGCAAGCGACTCTTTAGCAAATAAATCCTATATCTTTGTTAAAGACTTACAGTACCCCACACTTGATTTAATTTTTGCATGAATAAGAATTACACAATATATTCCAACCACATTTTCATCATGTACTTTCACAAATGAGCTAAAATGATGGGAATTGATTACCTTGATATAATAAGTCTTTTTGATATCAACAACATATGCATCAACATTGACACCTAATATGTCGTAGTAGCTACTGTCCTTCACCATGGCTAGTGATATCCAACTCATGATTCACAACTCTAAAATTAAGTAAACTGGAAAAAATCTAATTAGCTGACTGATATAAATACACAGCACTTGAACAATATGAAAAGAGGGGGAAATCAAGAAAGTGCTTCCTAACCAAGATTTTAGAACCAACCCTATACAATAACCAAGTGAGTTTCAGGTGTGAGAGCATACCAACTAATATTGGTTTCCTTGTTTACATCAAGTGACTTTCATGTAGGGGAGAAGCAAGTACATCAAATACTATAGCTATAATTTCTCGCTCAAAAGTTTATGGCCAAATAGACATGGGAAACAATCAAACTTCAGAAATCAATGAAATAAGAAAATCAAAATGAAAACCTTTCAACTTTTGAAGTTCAAACATTGAAAAATATTCCACCTCACCTATCACAAAATACATTTATCATACTCCAAAAGGATTTCATCCATGGTGATTAGATGTTGTCATGCACTTGCTATTATTCTCTGCTTCAACATCAAACTTGATATCATCACCTTTTTTTAAGCCTTTAATATTGCTGAAATTGCACCATACTAATTCAGCATATGAATATCACACTTTCAGATAAAATATCAATTTCTTCCCAAATTAATCTTTCAAAGTAACTAAGACATGTATCTTATGCAGAGCTTGCTTTCAAAAATTTAATGGCAAATCTGTAATAAATATATACATGTTATAAATAATGCAAGTAAAACAAAATATGTTATCACAAAATATATTTATCATACTCCATTGGGGCATTTTCTCAAACAGCAGGTAGTTACCATTTAGAATAAAATTAATAAATAAAAAGTAAGATGGTCTCTATGGTTGGTCACCGTTGGTCTCTGTAGATGTCAATTTTGTGGCGCGAGACAGTTGCTCCTGCTACTTGCAATGCCACAATCGCTTCCACTTCATCTGATGCCACAAATGCTCCGCGCACGGTATTAGTTGCTCTAACTTCTTCGAGATATTGCGAGTTGAAAACCAAAGGGGTTGTTCCGTCGAAGGGGACAAACAGTTGCGACAAAGATGCCGAAGGCGACATCGCGCAGTCCACAGTAGGCAGCAACAGCTGAGAGCAACACCAACCCAAAAACAAGTGACAAAAAAAATCAAATACCAAAAATAAGAGAAAGAAGAAATCAATTGGGAGAGTAAACACTGAAAAAAAAAATAAAAAAAATCAAAGAATTGTTAATGAATGAAGAAAGTAGAAACTAAATCAATAGAAGAGATTGAAAAGTCAGAGGATAAAAAACTCAAAATAGAAATGGAGATAAAATAAGGAGAGAAAGGGAACTAACTCACCACCACCTTCAGTCTCCACCATCAACCAGCAACATTTGTCGTCTTGCATGCATTTGTTCACCATGTTGGAACAGTCGCGAGGAATTGGATAAAACGTGTTGGTGATGGGTGAGAGAGAGAGAGAGAGAGATGGCGACAGAGAGAAGAAGGTGGGGAGGGATGGGTTTGGCTGTGGTGAGGTTGTGGGCTTTCGCGGTGGTAAGGGACACATGGAGAGAGAGAGAGATCGAAAGAGTGATTGAGAAGAAAAGGCAGGGCGGGGAAGTATTGCGTTCAACTTTGTGGCTACAGTAGTACTGACAACATCACATGGATGGGGTGGCAAGTAGGAGCAGTCAATATCACAGGGGGTGGAAGGATTTAAGCGCCAAATCCAACCTGGCAAAGAAGATTTTAGCGCCAAAAACTGACCTGGCAAGGTGGGATGATGAGTTGGAAGTTCACGTGGAGAGTACCACGGGATGTAAATATATAGATGTGGAAAGGCCCAAAGTGCCAAGAAGGGGAAAAATGGGAAATCTAATGGCAACGATAACATTCAAAACTAGTGTTAATTCTACTAGAATACCATCTAATGATTTGGTGCTTATTAAACTCTATAATGATGCAATTATCACACCACTTGCTCGCATCAATACGCCTATGTCTACTCTTAACCCGACGCAAATTACTTCCCGCAGTGGTGTATTGGACCAATGGATACGACGCTACTTAACTTACATAGAGGTCTCATTATTGACCAACCTTAGTCGGTCTTCAACCTTAGCAGCTGACTGTGCCGTGTGTCTCTCAAAGTTCGACAATAACGACCTCATCTGGATTCTACCTGTCTACTGCCATGCCTTTCACGCGAACTACATCGACACGTAGCTCCTTTCCAACCTCTCCTGTCCGCTCTATCGCTTTCCTATTTCGGTCTCCAATTCGACCTCGCCAATGTTCTCCGGTCACCGTCCGCCAATAGTTTCCGCATTATTTTAAATATAAAAATATCACTTCGTTATTTTACTTATGTTTTAAGGTTTTTCTTTCTCTTTGTGTCAAAAAAGGATTTTTGTATCTTGTTTTCATACTCTTATTTTCCTGCATACAAAATTAGTGTTTTTTTAAGGATACAAAATTAGTATTATGAATTATGAATTATAATATATGAATTACTTTTGAGCGGGTTTATATGAATTTTTTTTTCTCAGACTCAAAATAGTGGTACACTAGTAAAAAATTACTTGAATTTAGTGTTATATTTTCAAACAAAAAGGAAGTATATGTTTGTCAAAAAAACATATTTGATATATGTTAGTTAAAATGCTAGTAGTACTTCTATAAAATGGTATTTTTGGGTTTTTTTTAATGTAAATGTCAGAGAGATGAACGTTGGTCTCTGTAGATGTCAATTTTGTGGCACGAGACAGTTGCTCCTACTACTTGCAATACCACAATCGTTTCCACTTCATCCGATGCCACAAATGTGTAATGAACATATCATCTAGAAGAAGCCCATAGAAGAGCAAATCAGCCCAAGGCCCACAACAAAGAAAAGTATTGGGTACATATGAAAGGAAGTGAAATCAAAAGGGGCATGGAATGAAATGAGTGATACTCTCCTCTCTCTCTCTCTCTCTCTCTCTCTCTCTCTCTCTCTCCCCTCTAACAGTATTCTCTCTATTGTAATTCAACGGGAAGGTTCTGTATCGAATTCCCATCCCATCTCCATAGTTATACACTTTACTTTCATAGTTCATTACACTGTAATTGTACTGCTTAATCAATTCCATTTGTACTATTTGAAGGAAATTGAATACAACTCAGTGTTTTCTACTCAGATCTTAGTGTGTTAATTCTTAACAATTGTTGAATTGTTACAAAATGCTCCGCGCACGGTATTAGTTGCTCTAACTTCTTCGAGATATTGCGAGTTGAAAACCAAAGGGGTTGTTCCCTCGAAGGCGACAAACAGTTGCGACGAAGATGCCGAAGGCGACGTCACGCAGTCCACAGTAGGCAGCAACAGCTGAGAGCAACACCAACCCAAAAACCAGTGACAAAAAAAATCAAATACCAAAAATAAGACAAAGAAGAAATCAATTGGGAGAGTAAACACTGAAAAAAAATCAAAGAATTGTTAATGAATGAAGAAAGTAGAAACTAAATCAATAAAGAGATTGAAAAACCAGAGGATAAAAAAATCAAAATAGAAATGGAGATAAAATAAGGAGAGAAAGGGAACTAACTCACCACCACCTTCAGTCTCCACCATGAACCAGCAACAATTGCCGTCTTGCATGCATTTGTTCACCATGTTGGAACAGTCGCGATCCGTTTGGCTGTGGTGAGGTTGTGGGCTTTCGCGGTGGTAAGGGACACATGGAGAGAGAGAGATCGAAAGAGTGATTGAGAAGAAAAGGCTGGGTGGGGGAAGTATATGGAAATGGATCCTCTGACTTTTTGGCGGAAACTTTCCCCTAACTTTAGTCTTTTATTGATGAGAGAGAAAAGAAAAATGGAGGGAAATGAAGGAAAATAAGATGAGAGAGAATATATAAAAAGAGAGAGATAGACACAAAGTTAGGGAGAAGTTCCCGCCAAAAAGTCAGAGGATCCTTCCCCATGAAATATTGCGTTCAACTTTGCGGCTACTGTAGTATTGACAACATCAGATGGGGTGGCAGGTAGGAGCAGTCAATATCACATGGGGGTGGAAGGATTTGAGCGCCAAATCCAACCTGACAAAGAGGGTTTTAGCGCCAAAAATGACCTGGCAAGGTGGGATGATGAGTTGGAAATCCACGTGGAGAGTACCACAGGACGTAAATATATAGATGTGGAAAGGCCCAAAGTCCCAAGAAGGGGAAAATGGGAAATCTAATGGCAACGATAACATTCAAAACTAGTGTTAATTCTAGTAGCACCATCTAATGATTTGGTGCTTATTAAACTCTATAATGATGCAATTATCACACCACTTGCTCGCATCAATACGCCTATGTCTACTCTTAACCCGACGCAAATTACTTCCCGCAGTGGTGTATTGGACCAATGGATACGACGCTACTTAACTTACATAGTGGTCTCATTATTGACCAACCTTAGTCGGTCTTCAACCTTAACAGCTGACTGTGCCGTGTGTCTCACAAAGTTCAACAATAACGACCTCATCCGGATTCTACCTGTCTACTGCCATGTCTTTCACGCGAACTACATCGACACGTGGCTCCTTTCCAACCTCTCCTGTCCGCTCTATCGCTTTCCTATTTCGGTCTCCAATTCGACCTCGCCAATGTTCTCCGGTCACTGTCCGCCAATAGTTTCCACATTATTTTAAATATTAAAATATCACTTCGTTATTTTACTTATGTTTTAAGGTTTTTCTTTCTCTTTGTGTCAAAAAAGGATTTTTGTATCTTGTTTTCATACTCTTATTTTCCTGCATACAAAATTAGTGTTTTTTTAAGGATACAAAATTAGTATTATGAATTATGAATTATACTATATGAATTACTTTTGAGCGGGTTTATATGAATTTTTTTTTCTCAGACTCAAAATAGTGGTACACTAGTAAAAAATTACTTGAATTTAGTGTTATATTTTCAAACAAAAAGGAAGTATATGTTTGTCAAAAAAACATATTTGATATATGTTAGTTAAAATGCTAGTAGTACTTCTATAAAATGGTATTTTTGGGTTTTTTTTAATGTAAATGTCAGAGAGATGAACGTTTGGAATTAATGGTAGCTCATTTATTGTGTATTACCAATGTCACTTATATATAAACATAGCAACATTACAACTACTCTCAACGTTTCATGCACCAAATGACGCTCTGTTTCCTTCTCCGTTACCTCAATAGTACTCGTCGTCTCCGCCATGTCAATGCTGATACCTCTGGCGCCACGGCGCTGCCGATAATCACCTCCCCTCAAATAGTCTACTCCCCTCGAAGCATCTCGTCAGATATTCCTACCTCAGTAGTCATTGACTCGCTCCCGCTATTTCCTTTCTCCTCTGTCACGCCCTGGTCTTCAATCCCAGCCGCAGACTGTGTCGTGTGTCTCTCGAAGTTCGACAACAACGATCCCATCCGAATTCTACTTGTCTCCTACCATGTCTTCCACGCTGACTGCATCAACACGTGGCTCCTTTCCAACCTCTCCTATCCGCTCTGTCGTTCTGCTATTTCGGCCTCCGATTCTGACCTCCCAACGTTCTCTACTCACCGTCCACCAATAGTTTACGCATTCAGATTAGAAACGTGAGTAACTGGGGAACTAAACCAGTCTGCATTGTTAAGATTGGAAAGGATGTTGTCTGCAACTCCATTGGATCGTTCGAGAATTTTGTGGAAGAGGAATCAGATAGGTATTGGGTCCATGTTCATACAGAAGTTCCTACGTCGATGGAGTCTCTGGCGGCGTCAAATGCAGGAGCACTTGCCAGGAAGGTTGTCGAAACTTGAAAATGCTTGAACGAGAACGTGGATAGAGTCTCCGCTTCTATTTCTTCACGAACGATGTCGTTTAAAAGCTCTGGAAGGGTCTTCACTAGAAGTAGTCGTCGAAGCGACATTGTTCCAATTGCTGTGGAATATGACGTGAAAGGTAACTGAATTGGGGAGGAAATCTCTGAAATGTTTCGTTGGGTATCAATGATATGACTAGAAAATTAGATTAACACTTTTAGTCCAATTTCTAAATTTTGATATAGATACTATATTTTTTAATTTTAATCTTTTCTAACATTCTTTTGTCTTTTTTTGTTTTTTGCCTAATACATTCCTTTGTCATTTTGCTTTCCTTCTGATTACACTAGTTGATGAATTGTAATTGTGAAATGCTTGTAGATAGTTGGAGAACCATAATTTTTTGATTTGAATCATGATTTTTGTTTTTTATTAGGAATGCGTATGATAGTGTGATCATGAGATGAAAAGATACAAATGTAAGTGTTTCTTTTATTTTTTCTACAAGAAATATTCATTTTAATAAAGGGAAGTTTTTTCGGAAAAAAATACTAAACTCGTTCAACAAAAATCGTATCAATTAATTAAATATAATCATATTATGAATGGAAAAAGAATGTTATTATATACAAAAGGACCATATATAATCCCAAATTAGTGGGTTTTTTTCCAACAAGATCAGTACTTAATTTCAAAAATCATTAGTATCTTTTCATCTCATAAGCACTATAATACGCATTCCTAATAAAAAACAAAAATCATGATCCAAGTCAAAAAATTACTATGCCTCTGCAGCTATCTACATGCTTTTCATGGTTATAATTCATAAATTAGTGGAATCAGAGGGGAAGTAAAATGTCAAAGGAATGCATTAAGCAAAAAACGAAAAAGACAAAGGAATGTTTGAAAAGATTAAAAAATATAGTATCTTTATCAAAATTTAAAATTGGACTAAAAGTGTTAATCTAATTTACCAGTAACATCCTCGAAAGCCAATGAAACATTTCAGAGATCTCCTCCCCAATTCATTTACCTTCCACGTCATATTCCACAGCAATTGGAATGATGTCGCTTCGACGACTACTTCTAGTGGAGAGCCTACCAGAGTTTCTAAGCGACATCGTTAACAAATAAATAGAAGCGGAGATTCTCTCCACGTACTCGTTCAAGTAGTTTCAAGTTCCGGCAAGTGCTGCTGCATTCGACACCGCCGAAGACTCCATCGACGCAGGAACTTTTGTATGAAGATGGACCCAATAACTATCTGATTCCTCTTCCATAAAATACTCAAACGATCGAATGGGGTCGGCAGCAACATCATTTCATATCTCAACAATGCAAACCGGTTAAGTTCCTCGGTTACTCACGTTTCCAATTTAAATGTAAAAAGTATTGGTGTGGACGGTGATCGAAGAATGTTGGGAGGTCGGAATTGGATGCTGAAATAGCCGAGCGATAGAGTAGATAGGAGAGGTTGGAAGGAAGCCATGTGTTGATGCAGTCAGCGTGGAAGGCATGACAGCAGACAGGTAGAATTCAGATGAGGTCGTTGTTGTCAAACTTTGACAGACATACGACACAGTAAGCGGCTGAGGTTCAAGACCGGAGGAGTGTGATAGAGGAGAAAGGAAACAGCGTGAGCGGGTCAATGACTACTTAGGTAGGAATCTTCGGTGAGAAGCTCGATGGGAGTAGACGCTTCGAGGGGAGGTGATTAGTGGCAACGTAGTGGCGCTAGAGGGATCAACATTGACATGGCAGAGACGGCGACTGTTGAGGTATTGGAGAAGGAAACACAACGTCATTTGGTGCATGAAGCGTTGAGAGTAGTTGTAATGTTGCTATGCTTATATATAAGTGACGTTGGTTATCCACAATAAATGAGCTACCATTCATTCCAAACGTTCATCACTCTGACATTTACATTAAAAAATCCAAAAATACCATTTTACAGAAATATTTCTAGTATTTTAACCGACATATATATCAAATATCTTTTTTTATCAAACATATATCAAATATCCATTACTTCCTTTTTGGTTTGAAAATATAACACTAATTTCAAGCGACTTTTTTTTAGTGTACCGCTATTTTGAGACCGAGAAAAAAATCTCATGTCGACCTGCTCAAAAGTATTGTCTTGTGAATTCCCACCTTTACTCTCTTGTAAATGTTTAACTCATATACTATATTTTGCAATACTAATTTTTTATACTTAAAAAAACCACTAATTTTGGATGCAAAGAAGTTTATTTTTATAATATGTTAATGATAATTCTGAAAACATGGGACTAAAATATTTAGACATGATCAAAGAAAGACAAAGTAGGAAAACAAGATACAAAAATCCTTTTTCTGACGCAAACAGAAAGGAAAACCTTAAAACATAAGTAAAATAATTAAGTGATATTTTTGTATTTAAAATAAAAATAATTTTTTATATAGTTTAGTTTACATTAGCTACCGACAATGAAATTACTCATAAAGAGGCAAAAAGAAATGATAAATGCGTCTACTTTTTATTTTTTATGTAAGTGTTTCTTTTAATTTTTCTTCAAGGGTGCTATTGAACAACTCATTCAACACAGGAGCAAGTTCTGGCAACCTCGCCGACAAGTGCTGCTGCATTCGACACTGCTGGAGACTCCATCGACGCAGGAACTTCTGTATGAACATGGACCAAATAAAATACCTATCTGATTCCTCTTCCACAAAATACTCGAATGATCCAATTGAGTCGTCGACAATATCGTTTCCAATCTCAACAATGCAGACTGGATTAGTTCCTCGATTACTCACGTTTCAAATCTTAATGCGGAAACTATTGGCGGACGGTGATGGGAGAACTTTTCACTTTGGCGAGGTCAGAATTGGAGGCCGAAATCGCAGACCGACAGAGCGGACAAGAGAGGTTGGAAAGGAGCCATGTGTCGATGGAGTCATCATGGAAGGCATGACAGCAGACAAGTAGAGTCTGGATGAGGTTGTGGTCGAACTTCGAGAGACACACGACATAGTCAGCGGCCGAGGTTGAAGACTGGGGCGTGACAGAAGAAAAAGCAAAAAGAGGGAGCGAGTCAATGACTACTGAGGTAGGAATCTCCAGCGAGAGGCTTCAAGGGGAGTAGAGACTTCGAGAGGAGGTGATTATCGGTGGCGACATATGGATCAACATTGACACGGCGGAGACGATGACGACTGAGGTAACAGAGAAGGAAACAGAGCGTCATTTGGTGCAATATTAAGTGTTGAGAATAGTTGTAATGTTGCTATGTTTATATATAAGTGAAGTTGGTAATACACAATAAATGAGCTACCATTTTTGGAATTAAGTATTGATCCTGTTGGGAAAAAAAACCAGTAATTAGGGATTATATATGGTATTTTTGTATATAATAGCATTCTTTTTCCATTCATAATATGATTATATCTAATTAGTTGATACAAAATTTTTTTGAACAATGAATTTAGTATCTTCCTTTTTTTTTTTGAAAAATTAAAAGGAATATTTCTTATAGAAAAATTAAAAGAAACACTTACATAAAAAATAAAGAGAAGAAGAATTTAACATTTCTTTTTGTCTCTTTATGAGTAATTTTTTTGTCCGTAGTTAATGTAAACTAAACAATACCAAAAATTATTTTTATTTTAAATATAAAAATACCAATTCATTATTTTATTTATGTTTTAAGGTTTTCCTTTCTTTTTGGGCCAAAAAAAAAGGATGCTCATTTATTATGTATTACCAACGTCATGTATATATAAACATAGCAACATTACAACTACTCTCAACGCTTCATGCACCAAATAGCACTCTGTTTCCTTCTCCGTCACCTCAACTATCGTCGTCTCGACCATGTTGATGTTGATCCCTCTGGCACCATGCCGCCACCGAAAATCACCTCCCCTCGAAGCGTCTCGTCGGAGATTCCTACCTCAATAGTCATTGACTCGATCCCGCTGTTTTCTTTCTTCTCTGTCACTCCTTGGTCTTCAACCTCAACCGCTGACGGTGTCGTGTGTCTCTCGAAGTTCGACAATAACGACCTCATCCAGATTCTACCTATCTTTTTACACGCCTTCCACGCTGACTGCATCGACATGTGGCCATTTCTAACCTCTCATGCCCGCTCTGTCACTCTGCTATTTCGGCCTCCGGTTACAACCTCACCAATGATTTCTGGTCACCGTCTGCCAATAGTTTACGCATTGAGATTGGAAACGTGAGTAACGAAGGAACTAATCCGCAATTTTAATAGATAAATCTGTTGTGTAATTTTTCAAAACGAATTTATCTATCAGTGGTGTTTTTATAACCTTTTTACACTAACCTTTCTTATAATTTAATGCTGAATTTAATTTATTAATTATTTTACGAAACAGATTTATCTATTTATTAGATAAATCCGTAGTTAAATATTTAGCTACAGATTTATCTAATAAATAGATAAATCCGTTTTGTAAAACGTAAATAACGGATTTATCTAATTGTTAGATAAATTCGTTAGTTTAATTTTTAACGAAGGATTTATCTAACAATTAGATAAATCCGTTGTTATATATTTAACTGCGGATTTATCTAACAAATAGATAAATTCGTTTTGTAAAAAATAAATAATGGATTTATCTATTTCACCAAAAAATTTGAGGGCAAAATGGGAAGAAAAATTCGTTGTGGGGGTTTGATGTATAGTGTAGGGGAATGAAAAATTGAACCTTGGAGTAGTTTGGACCGTGGAAAGGTAATTGTTAGAGGGGGAGGGGGGAGAGTGGAGTTCAAATCTTGTACGCCTACGTTTTTCCACCTACCCTTTCACTCAACCATGTGAATCTTAATAGCCTTAATTGTAGTTCGGCCTATTTATTCGTGTTTTACTACTTTTAGCACAATTAGGCAAACGATTGGCTTTCAAATTTTTAAAGTGGGGTAGTATCTGAATATGCCTTCAAACAAACAGTTAGCCGAATATTTTCATTTAAAAAGAATTAAAAACAAGAAGAAAAGGCCGGACAAAATTAGGGTGCAGTAAGGTGGCTTATAAGATCCTAGCTAATACCATTGCAAATTGTTTAATGCTAGTAATCTCAAGATATATTCCTGAGGGTCAATATGCATTTATTTTTGGTTTATCCATGATTGATAATGCTAAAACTGCATCTTAGAGCGTTCATTATCTTAATTGCAAATTAGGTGGCCCAAGGAGTAGGCAACATTGAAAATAGATATAGGTAAAGCTTATGATCCATGACTAAAAATAAAAATAAAAAGCTTATGATCAAATGAGCTAAGTTTATTTGAAGGTAGACTTATTTTGGATGAATTTCCATGTGAAATCGGTTGATTGGGGACTCGTGTGTATTTTATTTGTCCATTTCTCCATTATTGTGAATAGTATTAAAAGTGTGACGTCAATTATATATGAAACAGAACTGAGAGTGAAAGTCTCGTTTTATTGATTGATGAGTGAAATTGAACGTACGGCAAAGACTTAATAGAGTTGAGTTTAAATAATACTAATGTACCATTTATCTTCTCCAACTTCCATTTATCTTCTAAACAAAGTCTAAAAGATAATAACAAACTAATTGAATACAATTAGTAAAATGCAGTTAAATAAATAATTGAAGTGTAACTTAATACCCCCCTCAAGATGGAGAATAGATAACAAGCATTCCCATCTTGCCAATGAGTTCTGAGAACAGGGGTCTTGGAATTGTTTAGCATCACAAATATATCCTTGAAAATCATTTGATTTTATGAATTTACAAGCTAATAAGATTGCCTATGCCATATCTCTAGTCGATGTGGGACTTCAACACACCCTTCACGCTCAGGGCTGGACATCTGAAGCATTGACTGATACAAGTGAAATAACAAGAATCTCAACACACCTCTTCGCACCCTGGACTGGACAACTAGAGAATGAAAAAATAGGGTTTTTTTTTCTACCCCCATCATATCCCTATATACCCCCCACAGACCCTGCAAAAAGACGAAAATACCTTTAAAATTTTTACAAATTTACAAAACATTTACCATTTTTCACTTGCATCCGTTTGACCAGAAAGTTTACTGAGAGAATCAGATTTACCCTTGAGAGAGCTATTTCCGATTTGCCATCGGATTTACCATCGGATCTACATAAATCCGATCTTCCCCAGAGCACGCAGAAACAGTAAGTCAGAACTAGCTATATCCGATTTGTGTTTTTTGTGTTTTTTTTTTAAAATTTGTTTTTTTCCAGTGTCCAATAGGTATCGAGGGGAGTCCTCGGGTCAGGCCTCGCCTTCTGCTCCCAGTACACGCACCCGCCACAGGATTGTGGGACATGCGTCTACCCGGCGTAGCAGACAGCAGCAGTATCAGCAGGTGGAGGAGGCCCCAGCCCCAGACTATCACTATGAGGAGGGCCAGCATGGGCACCCTCTTGATGAGCATTCTATGTCTGAGGACCATTCTATGTCTGAGGACTACCAGCAGCAGTATCAGCAGCAACAGCAGTATCAGCAGAACCGGGAGGAGCCCTACCATCAGCCCCAGCAGCATGAGGAGCAGCCTCCTCTATTCACTGGGCTAGCATCTCATGTTTGTTCCGTTATATTGAGAGACCCAGTAAGTTTAATTTATTCACAAAGCCTTATTTCTGATAGTTTTATAATACAGACATATGAGCGGAAATTGAAGGTTACCAACCATGGTAACAAGCTGGCTCAGAGACTGCTTGGGTTTTCCCAAAACCACCGGTTGTAGGATTTTATCACAGGTTTCGGATTAGCCCCCCTCGTCTCGACCGGACATACAAGGGTGGACCATGAGCTGATGTCTGCTTTTCTTGAGAGGTGGCACTCAGAGACATCGTCATTTCACTTACCATTTGGTGAAATGACGATTAATTTGGATGATGTCTCCTATATGCTGCATCTACCCATTACGGGGAACTACTACAGAGGTCCACCTACTTCTGTCACCACTGATTAGGCCATCCACCTAGTGCATATTTATCTAGGTGTGACTATGGAGGAGGCGGGGCTGGAGTGTCGAGCTTCATCTGGCCCATATTGCCGTTTTGAGTGGCTGCAGGAGATTGTTAGTAGAGGGTCCATAGAGAATGACATGCGTCCTGCTGTCAGGGCCTTTATCCTTTTGATCCTGAGCTGGTCCATCTTCACAGTCAAGACCGGCGACAGGACTGAGGCTAAGTGTCTGCTGCTACTTGAGGATGTCAGTGCAGCTGGTGTGGGATCATATGCATGGGGGGCAGCAGCACTTGCTTTCATGTATGACCAGCTGAACTACTCCTGCTTGGACCGGGCGCATCAGTTAGGAGGGTATGCGACCCTCTTACAGGTAATAATTTTAAGTTAATTTTTTTCGAGTTTGGTTAAATTTCTGTTAAACAGTTTTTAATTCACCATGTTGTTTATCTTCTTTTTTTCAGAGCTGGATTTTATGGTATTTTCCTCAGCTGGTGGAGAGGTGGAGTGGATTGCGGACTGGAGCACTGTGTGGGCGTTGGAGGGAGAAAAAGACAGATGGAGTGAAGCTGGGGGTATACAGTCAGAGGATTGATGCGCTGACCTCGGATGATGTCTGCTGGCGACCGTTTGAGGAGCACCGTGACGATAGAGACTTTGAGCAGGTCTCATTATACAGGGGACACATCAGCTGGGGAGACATCACTGTTCCCTACATGGCAGATAGGTGCCTCAGACAGTTTGGGTACGTGCAGGTCATCCCACGTCACCCTCTTACCGGTCTTTCGAGCCATGAAGACTGCATTTTTCGGATTGCACATTATATGCCTGTGGTGGAGGAGGTTTTGCATACTACTTATCCTGCTGAGGAGTTAGGTCAGGTTGCTCCGGACTACATACATTGGTATGTGAGAGCATCTATTCCTAGACTCTTACGGGTTGCATCTGTAACACCCCAAAAATAATAGAATAAATTATTTTAGTTAATTAAAAGAGATTTTGGTGGTAGAGTAATAATATAATTATTAATTATTATTTGTTGAAGTAATTATAAGGTGTTTTAAATAAAATAAGGAGTGGTACTGTATTAGGAGGTGGTGCTGCAAATTAGTTGGGCTTAAGCTGCGGGAAAGCCCGCAATCCAAGCCCAACAACCTAAGCGCATATTTAAGCTAAAATTTTAGGGTTTAGTTCATTTGCGCAAAAAGAAAAGAAAGTGGCGAATTGAGAGAGAGAGGGAAAGGGAGCCGTGAGGGTGAGAAGAAAGGGGAGAGGAGGCGCGCACATGAGCAAAGGGAAAGGATCGTGTTGCGGTGATCTTTGGAGCTTACGTATACGGAGATAGCGTGTTCGTCATAACCTAAGGTAAGGGTGTGTCTCATCTTCTCTATAATAGGGTTTTATGATGGGGACTAAGTAAGGGTAGGCTCTATGTGTGCCGTTTTATGCATTTCTAGAGATTATTGATGAACCCTAGGCATATGATAACTTGTTATTTGGGAAATTGTGGTTGATGATGCTTTTGAGATAAATGTGATAATGTGTATGTTCAAGGTGATTGGACGCGTTTTGATGATGATTTGGTTGTGTTAGATGGTGTTCATATGCAATTGGTGATGATCGGTATGTTTGAGAATGGTTTGATTATGTTTGATGATGTTTTGGCATGATTTGTGGGTGTTTAGAGCAAGAATTCTGGTTGCTGGGAGTGTTCTGGGCGCCAGGCGCCCTTGTTGGGCGCTGAGCGCCCGTGTGTGTTGCTGTCTGTGGAGCGCTGGGCGCTGGGTGCCAGCGCTGGGGGCTGAGCGCCCGTGTGCGTGTGCTGCGTGTGGGTGTGTTGCATTTTGCTGGGCGCTGGGCGCCAGGTGCCTGGGCGCTGGGCGCCCATGGCGCCAGTTTTTCAGGATGTTCCCAAATGTTTTCGAAAACTGTTTTCGCTATATCTTTTGACTCGGACATCCGTTTTGAACGATTCAAAAAGCGTTGTGAAGCATTTTCAGTTGTCTATCTATGTGTTCCATTTTTAAAAATAAAAACTTATAATTTCAGAAGGTTGCTGGGCGCCCAAGTGGCTGTCCCCTGTGGTCGTTGCTGTGATATTGAAAACGCGTTTGGTGTCTTTAAAAATCCTCTTTTGCGTACGACCAGTGGTTTTAACGAAGTAATGTCAACATGATGATTTTGACGGTGATGCCCCTAGTGGCTAGTTAAATGACTGTTTTTCCCTTAGTGGCTAATATTATTTATAATGACGTGTAATGACTGTTTTGCCCTTAGTGGCTAATATTCTTTATAATGACGTGTAAATGACTGTTTTACCCTTAGTGGCTATTATTATCTATAATGACGTGAAATGACGATGATGCCCTTGGTGGCTAGTAAATGACGTTTTTGCCCTCAGTGGCTATTGTTTGAGCTGATGATATTCATGTATAAGTGACGATGAAAACCCAGTGACGTTTGAGGCCCGAAAGGCTAAGTGATGTTAAGGCCCAAAAGGCTAAGTGATGTTGTTGTTGTGTAAATTGTGAATTGACAGGTGCTGTGCCTCTTATTTGGCAAACCGGTAAGTGACGGGTCACACAGTTGACTGTGATTTGGTGTATTTGAGTATTTGTGTGTTTGTGAGTGGTGCGTGTCATAGTGTCTCATGCCCCATATGCATAAACCCAGTGACGTTTTGAGGCCCAAGTGGCTAAGTGACGATGAGGCCTTAATGGCTAAGCGACGTTTGTGAAAAGGTACCTCATGCATATGCCCGCGAGTGGGTTGCATTTCATACTCCTGCATGACATTGTGACGACTGGTTGTGCCGAGTAACTTGATGATGGAATTGACTGTTTTATCCTTGATGATTGACTTGACGTTTCATGGTGTGGTAGATATAGTGTCGTAACTCTAGCTTAGTGCTTATCATATGCTTTATTATATGGTTAGATGAACTCACCCCTTCTGTTTGAATGTTACCCCTATGCGGTAACGT
Organism: Astragalus membranaceus; assembly: GCA_039519185.1. Lineage (NCBI taxonomy): Eukaryota > Viridiplantae > Streptophyta > Magnoliopsida > Fabales > Fabaceae > Astragalus > Astragalus membranaceus. The sequence goes on along the minus strand of CM076850.1, from coordinate 78,386,355 downwards.
GCAGGTGAGCTCAAGTGAAGGCTTAGGCATCTTCACTAGCTGAGTCGGGTCGTCTGCTCTGATTATGTAACACTTGGGGGAAAATAGAACGTTGTTTTAGTTTATTCAAGACTGTGTATAATTGTTGGATTTTCCGCTGTGAAATTGTATTTTTAATTTACAATGATGTGTTGTAAGTATTATAAGACTGTTTTCGAAAAGCGAGTAATTTGGCGCGTGATGTTTAACGAAGTAAGTGTGACATCCCTTGTGGGGTAATTAAATTTTGAAAACTCTGATATTTTACCAATTAAATTAATGGGTAGAAAAGGGGTGTTACATTAGTGGTATCAGAGCAATGGTTTATCCGTCCGGCCAAGTCGTAGAGTCGTTGTGTCGGTTAACGACCAACTGTTGTCTTTTAGTCTTGACCATTGGTTTGTGTTGTGGTGATGTTCTTGCAGGTACAAGTAGACGGAAGCTGCTATGGTAAGTAAACTAGTGGGGGAGACGCCCCTACTGGTATTGTGTGCTGTTTGCTATGTTGTGCTCCGTGTGAACCCTGTGTCGTTTGGTTGTGACTTTTATTTTGACCCTGTTGTTGTGCTTATGTGCTTTTGGTGATTGCTGCTACTGTAAATTAAGTTACTGCTGTGCTGCAAAGTAAATACTGTGTTATTGCCATTGCTGTTTGTCTATTTGTTACGTAGTTGGGTTATTGTACCATTAAACCACTGTTGCTGTTAGCTGGGAAATATTATTGCTGTTACTGTTTAATTGCCGTTTTAAAAGATCGATGTTGCTGTTGTTGGAAATATTGAACTGTTTTCTAAGGATTAGTGTTGCTGTTTAATTATTGATGTTTCTGAAAACCGTTTTATTTGAGTAATACTAATGCCTTGTGCTATGTAGTTTTGTGATCTGAAAAGTAAAATGATTTCTGGAATTGTTTTTGAAATGTCTAATGGACGATTTTACGGTTGGATACTAAAATTAGTAATAAATCTATTTTTAATGAATGAACGTGGGTGTTGAAGTGGTGAAGATCAAAGGAAATAAAATTATTTTTGACTTGGGATTTTAAATGAGGAAGTATAGAGGTGAAGTTTTGTTGGATTGGAAAATGATTTTTCTAGTTGGTTTTATTTGAAACAGAGTAATGATTTTTTGTTGTGTCGATTTTAAAAACCTTGTCAAAAATGATTTGATGACGATTTTGAAACTAGTATTGGGTTTCTTTGGGAGCAAAAATGTATTAGTATGTATGAAACCTTGTGTGCTCTATGATGTTTAAATTGGTTAAGAAGTTTGGCGTGCTCTATGTATTGTTTGATTTATATAGAATATGTATTGCTTGTAATTTACATAGCGAGTGTGTTGAAGTGATTGATGTATTTTAATTGGTTGGTATATGATTATTGGGAAGTTTAAACTATGCTTGATGGCTGAATTTGTGGCTGCTTGGATGCTTAATTTGTTGCTAAGCTCACTGTGTAGGCACTTTCTGAGTAGGTTTGACTTTCGGCTAAACTGGGACTGTTTTACTAGTTGATAAATTATGTAGCTCACAATTTTAGAAACTAGGCTGAACGCTGGTCATTTTGGCTTTGGTTTGGTCGCATTTGGAGTAGTATAGCTCCAGTTATGGGCTTCGCAAGTTAGGGTAAAATTTCGGGGGACCGTCTGGACATAGGGTCAGTGTTTTGATTGTGGTGTTTTCAAATGAACTCCTTTTCGAATGAATCCAATTTCTTTGAAAACTAGACAAAATGATTTACTGTTTAGGCTGAAGTTTCGTGTTATTTGGGTTTGTTTTGGGCATCGTAGAAGAGTCACAACATTGGACACAGTCGCTGCCCCATTTTCTGGACCTACTGCCTTGTTTACGAAAACTGTGCTATTGGGCTCATCATTTTGAAATTCTAAAAATATAGCCAGAAACTAGACTCCGTAAGTTTTCCGTAGAGGGGTTGTTTGCTAAATTCCGATGTCGTTTGATGGGGTAAATAAATTGTTGAAGTTTATGTGTGAGTGCTGGAATTTCCTGCGTTGCTTAATTTATGCTGTCATTGTAACGGAAAAATGTTTTTGCAATATCTTTTGACCCAGGAGTCCGATTTGAGTAAACTAAAATGTTTTGGAAAGCTTATTCAGAGGCCTAACTGAGTATTCAAATTTCAAGGCAAAATTGACTGTTTCTGGTGTCGTTGATTTTTTTGGGCGTGTCGGTCGAATTAAATTGTTGTTGTGTTGTCGGTGGCTTAGTGTCCCAAATCGTTGTTGCAGTGTCGGCGCTTTGGTGCCTGAAGTTGTTGATGTGTTATTGATTATAGGATTGTTGGTCCCGGAGTTGTCTCCGCATTGTTGCTTTGTTGTTGCTTGTGGTTGACTCGTAATAATGTTGATGTTTTGGTGTTGTCTTGGGTACCGCCGAATGGCCCAAGTTATATTGTTATTGATGATGTTGCTTTGCTGTTGGTTTGTCGTTGTTGATGTCGTCTGAGTGGCAATTTTAGTTGTTGATGTCGCCTGAGTGGCAATTTTAGTCGTTGATGTCACCTGAGTGGCAATTTTAGTTGTTGATGTCGCCTGAGTGGCAAAGTTGTTCGTTGATGTTGTTGTCATGTTGCTAAATTATGAGGCTTGTGGTACGACTGTTATGCGCCCGGTGAGTTTCGTTGTGATGATGTGATGATTGATGTATTTTGTTATCCTTAAGGGTAGATGAGTGAGGTAGAATGCGAGCTAGTTTATCAGAGTAGCGCAGCGGAGTAGAGAGTGAGTCTGATTATTACTGCTTGAAGTTACCTGGCTGAACAAGTAGGAGGGACGGCCGCCCAAGCACTTACCGCCGGTAATCAAAGCAACAGTAATCATCATATAGATGGGCCTAGTTGTCTAGGTGGCCTTAGAGGGAGAGTGTTGGCGTGGCAGGTAAATTTCGAGGACGAAATATTTTAAGTGGGGGAGAGTTGTAACACCCCAAAAATAATAGAATAAATTATTTTAGTTAATTAAAAGAGAATTTGGTGGTAGAGTAATAATATAATTATTAATTATTATTTGTTGAAGTAATTATAAGGTGTTTTAAATAAAATAAGGCGTGGTATTGTATTAGGAGGTGGTGCTGCAAATTAGTTGGGCTTAAGCTGCGGGAAAGCCCGCAATCCAAGCCCAACAACCTAAGCGCATATTTAAGCTAAAATTTTAGGGTTTAGTTCATTTGCGCAAAAAGAAAAGAAAGTGGCGAATTGAGAGAGAGAGGGAAAGGGAGCCGCGAGGGTGAGAAGAAAGGGGAGAGGAGGCGCGCACATGAGCAAAGGGAAAGGATCGTGTTGCGGTGATCTTTGGAGCTTACGTATACGGAGATAGCGTGTTCGTCATAACCTAAGGTAAGGGTGGGTCTCATCTTCTCTATAATAGGGTTTTATGATGGGGACTAAGTAAGGGTAGGCTCTATGTGTGCCGTTTTATGCATTTCTAGAGATTATTGATGAACCCTAGGCATATGATAACTTGTTATTTGGGAAATTGTGGTTGATGATGCTTTTGAGATAAATGTGATAATGTGTATGTTCAAGGTGATTGGACGCGTTTTGATGATGATTTGGTTGTGTTAGATGGTGTTCATATGCAATTGGTGATGATCGGTATGTTTGAGAATGGTTTGATTATGTTTGATGATGTTTTGGCATGATTTGTGGGTGTTTAGAGCAAGAATTCTGGTTGCTGGGAGTGTTCTGGGCGCCAGGCGCCCTTGTTGGGCGCTGAGCGCCCGTGTGTGTTGCTGTCTGTGGAGCGCTGGGCGCTGGGTGCCAGCGCTGGGGGCTGAGCGCCCCTGTGCGTGTGCTGCGTGTGGGTGTGTTGCATTTTGCTGGGCGCTGGGCGCCAGGTGCCTGGGCGCTGGGCGCCCATGGCGCCAGTTTTTCAGGATGTTCCCAAATGTTTTCGAAAACTGTTTTCGCTATATCTTTTGACTCGGACATCCGTTTTGAACGATTCAAAAAGCGTTGTGAAGCATTTTCAGTTGTCTATCTATATGTTCCATTTTTAAAAATAAAAACTTATAATTTCAGAAGGTTGCTGGGCGCCCAAGTGGCTGTCCCCTGTGGTCGTTGCTGTGATATTGAAAACGCGTTTGGTGTCTTTAAAAAACCTCTTTTGCGTACGACCAGTGGTTTTAACGAAGTAATGTCAAAATGATGATTTTGACGATGATGCCCCTAGTGGCTAGTTAAATGACTGTTTTGCCCTTAGTGGCTAATATTATTTATAATGACGTGTAATGACTGTTTTGCCCTTAGTGGCTAATATTCTTTATAATGACGTGTAAATGACTGTTTTGCCCTTAGTGGCTATTATTATCTATAATGACGTGTAAATGACGATGATGCCCTTGGTGGCTAGTAAATGACGTTTTTGCCCTCAGTGGCTATTCTTTGAGCTGATGATATTCATGTATAAGTGACGATGAAAACCCAGTGACGTTTGAGGCCCGAAAGGCTAAGTGATGTTAAGGCCCAAAAGGCTAAGTGATGTTGTTGTTGTGTAAATTGTGAATTGACAGGTGCTGTGCCTCTTATTTGGCAAACCGGTAAGTGACGGGTCACACAGTTGACTGTGATTTGGTGTATTTGAGTATTTGTGTGTTTGTGAGTGGTGTGTGTCATAGTGTCTCATGCCCCATATGCATAAACCCAGTGACGTTTTGAGGCCCAAGTGGCTAAGTGACGATGAGGCCTTAATGGCTAAGCGACGTTTGTGAAAAGGTACCTCATGCATATGCCCGCGAGTGGGTTGCATTTCATACTCCTGCATGACATTGTGACGACTGGTTGTGCCGAGTAACTTGATGATGGAATTGACTGTTTTATCCTTGATGATTGACTTGACGTTTCATGGTGTGGTAGATATAGTGTCGTAACTCTAGCTTAGTGCTTATCATATGCTTTATTATATGGTTAGATGAACTCACCCCTTCTGTTTGAATGTTACCCCTATGCGGTAACGTGCAGGTGAGCTCAAGTGAAGGCTTAGGCATCTTCACTAGCTGAGTCGGGTCGTCTGCTCTGATTATGTAACACTTGGGGGAAAATAGAATGTTGTTTTAGTTTATTCAAGACTGTGTATAATTGTTGGATTTTCCGCTGTGAAATTGTATTTTTAATTTACAATGACGTGTTGTAAGTATTATAAGACTGTTTTCGAAAAGCGAGTAATTTGGCGCGTGATGTTTAACGAAGTAAGTGTGACATCCCTTGTAGGGTAATTAAATTTTGAAAACTCTGATATTTTACCAATTAAATTAATGGGTAGAGAAGGGGTGTTACAGCATCACCACCACCACCACCAATACAGCCAGCTGCACCACCAGTACAACCAGATTTGCTAGAGATTGTGGAGGAGGAGATTCGGAGGGGGCTTCGGAGCGGAGACATTAGGATGGGTAGTCATACATACGCTCGTCTCACCCGGTTACTGGATATGCTACCGGGGCGTGACTAGGGGGTTTTGTGTGATTGTATGCTTGAACTTTTTTTTTATGACTTGATTCTTATTATTTCTGGTTTATTATATTTGTGGAGTTTCATTAAAATTTCGATTTCATTCATACGATAAAAGATAAAACATAACCAACTACAATAACAATAGGCAGATACATTTTCCTAAAATTCTGGTCGTCGAAGACGACGTAAAATCTCATTCACACTCCGTTGAGTTTCCACATATAGCTCCAACGGCTTATACCGCTGAAGCGTGTCATGGATGTTTAACATGTTCACCACGTCTTCGTCAATCTTGAATGTCATGGACGAGAAGGAAACGCGGCCATCATCTCCAAGATAGGGTTTGCGATAAGTGATACTAGTGACGTCATGGTCGTCACCAATCACTTGAACTTTGGACCACACTTTATCCTTCAAACCTTCAAACCCCATGCCGCGGTGGATTATGCATAACACCGGCTGAGGACTCCAGAAGTGGACACCATCTTCTCTCATCGTGATTTCGCCCCGATGATGTATACCGCAAAGCCTATTCTCATTTGAGTGTTGAGTGAGGCATATCTCCATTTTGGATGAGTGAAATAAGCAAGTGAGAGTGAAATTTTTGAGTGAAAAGAATGAGGTTGGCAATGGGTATTTATAGAATTCGTCAATAAGAATGAAGTTGGCAGTGAGAGTGAAATAAGCAAGTGACGTCAATTATATATGAAACAGAGAACTGAAAGTGAAAGTCTCATTTTATTGATTGATGAGTGAAATTGAACGTACAGCAAAGACTTAGTAGAGCTGAGTTTAAATAATACTAATGTACCATTTATCTTCTCTAACTACCATTTATCTTCTAAACAAACTCTAAAAGATAATAACAAACTAATTAAATACAATAAGTAAAATGCAATTAAATAAATAATTGAAGAGTAACTTAATACCCCCCTTTAAGATGGAGAATAGATATCAAGCATTCCCATCTTGCCAATGAGTTCTGAGAACAGGGATTGTTTAGCAACACAAATATACCCTTGAAAATCATTTGATTTTACGAATTCACAAGCTAATAAGATTTCTTATGCCATATCTCTAGTCGATGTGGGACTTCAACACACCCTTCATGCTCAGGACTGGACATCTGAAGCATTGACTGATACAGGTGAAATAACAAGGATCTCAACACACCTCTTCGCACCCAGGACTGGACAACTGGAGTATGAAAAAATAGGTGGAATAATGGAGATCTTGGCCCAATAAGAAATCTAGAATAGGCTTAGGCATGGATATTTGTGAGTCATAACCAACATAAGTCAGTAATGATGATGAAGCTGGCTCGAGGGAAGATCGAGGAAGAAGCTTCAAAAAAATTCTTGAATGATGAAGCTGGCTCGAGTGAAGATCGAGGAAGAAGCTTCAATGAATTTCTTGAACATACGCAAGACGTGACTAAATTTGTCCTTAGGAAGATGTTGAGATACCAACACAAGACCGGGATTATCCGAAGGATGGAGGTAGAATGCGTCATCGTAATTCTGTGGAGGATTTGCCATGGCAAAGATGAGTTGAACAACAACCAAGCAAATCAAAGAACAAATGAAGAATGATGAACGCAAGGAAATCTCCAAGAACATGTGGAAGAAAAATCAAGAAATTTCTTCTGATAGCACGATGAGCACCATTGTTCATGAATCGCAAACCGGAAGAGGAAAATCGCGAGAAGACAATGGAGGAATCACCGAGAAGAGAGGAACGCAGAAGCTATATCAGCTCCTGTTTTTTTTTTCATCTAATACCATGCATATTAAAAGTGTGACGTCAATTATATATGAAACAGAGAACTGAGAGTGAAAGTCTCATTTTATTGATTGATGAGTGAAATTGAACGTACAACAAAGACTTAGTAGAGCTGAGTGTAAATAATACTAATGTACCATTTATCTTCTCTAACTACCATTTATCTTCTAAACAAACTCTAAAAGATAATAACAAACTAATTAAATACAATTTGTAAAATGCAATTAAATAAATAATTGAAGTGTAACTTAATAAATAGTGATGAGGTTGGATCTGTTATCCTAGGTAGGGTGCTATATTAAGGAGACCTTTTATCGTCTTTTTTGTTCATTTTGGGTGTGGAAGGACTTTTGTCCATCATTAAACATGAGGAGATCGCTAGTATCATCTGTAACTCCCCTAAAACTTAACCTACTAGGTTAGAAATAGATTCTAAATAGGATTAAAATAAACTAATTAGAATTAAGGATATTGAACATAACTAGATTGGATGAAAAACTCATCCTTAGAATCCACTTAAAACATCATAAGTCCTCAAAGGGAATTACATAATAACATTAGACCCAAGTCTAAAGTCATTTTATACCTATTGTTCAACATCTCAAATAGAAATAAAGACAGCGATACATAACTTTAACAACTTATAAGTTATAATATCGAAATACTTATACAACTAGGGAACTAAGCAACATGTCAAAACCACAAAACATAAACAATGAGATAAAATCTCAGTGAGTTCTTTCGTAACCCCTCACAACTCAACTCGTGGTGTTTTATTCATATCTTACTCGTAACCCAAGTCTGGATAGTTACGTTGTTTTATTCATTTCCATTCGTAGCCCAAGTCCAGATAGCTATGTACATCATGGCATTAGCACAACACCAGAAAACAACTACACTGTTTCCACGGTGAACCCTCTCGATGATATCTAATTAACGAGCAAACATGGAATGGGCCTAGGTTTTGGGCTCATGACTTCCCTCCCCTAGTATGCTACATCTTGTGGTCGTGACCTCACATATTTCATATTTAATTTGGCTACCAAAGCCGCTAATGGAACACCAAGTCCATCAATTAACATTTATTTATGTACTCTGTCACGTTGGTAAACTATACGGTTTTTGTATAACATTTCACACGCAATAGGTTTACAACAATCATTCCAAACCTAAACAATATTGAGGTATTACGGTTTGTAGCTAAACCATAACGTTATAACATACCATTTTTCATCATAGATTTGGTTACCGAAACCTTTTTATGGACACCAAGTCCTTTTCATTATGAACACCAAGTTCTTTAATTACATTATGGACATCAAGTCCTTTTCATTATGAACACCAAGTTCTTTACATTATGGACATCAAGTCATTTTCATTCATTAACTATTGTATGTTCTCTCTCGGTACAAATCATACGGTTTATAATGATAATTATAATTCAACCGTCAATCAATTTACATCTCAATCATAAGCATAAGTGAAGTATTATCATTCATATATCATTAGGGAAGGTTGGGAAAGAGATTGGAAGAGGTTTGGAACCAAAAGGAATAGTCTTGGACATGTTATAAAAAATGGGACAGAGGTAGGGGCCCGGTCCGTGCAGCTTTGGGCCCGGTCCGTGCAGCTTTGACAGCATTGAAAAATTGTCTCGTTTTTGCGAAATTGGCCATTCCGTTCTATTTCGATACCGATCATACTCAATTCCTAACCCAAACACAGTTCATAACAGCCACAATAACCACTTCAACATCCAATTTCAAACCATCAATCATCAATTCAAAGTCATAAATTCAATGTACACAATTCACAACCACAAACATAACACAAATCGAATAACGGTTTTTAACGGTTTTTACTCCAAACCATTTCACGATAACGCACACCAAACCAATACAACAACTCAACACACCAATTTCAATGAATAAAACCTAAGCGGAGTAAGAACTCACCTAGCTCGTCGACTCCAACACACGAACACGCGAGGAATCATAACTTGAAACATCAATTTGACCTAAGGCACCAACAAATCTTCATTTTCCCCAAAATCCCAAATTGAAAACCCTAAGTCGCCAACTAGCTTCCAAACACACAATAAAGCTTCAAAGCTTGCTCAAGTATAGATTAGAAATGTTTGAAATTGGATTAAATGGCACCGTGTATCGATGGATCCAGTGTGGAAGGCGTGGCAACGCAGAGGGAGAAGATTTGAAGGAGGGGTCATTCACCAAGAGGAACTCAACATAGTCAACAACAAAAACCCCATAGTGAGAGGTGTGCATTGTAATTGGCCAACGAGAAGCGGTATATTTTTTGAGTTTATTTTATTTTAAGGTTATAAATGATTTTAACTACATTTGATCCCAAAACCTTGAGGTGACAAGTGATTTTAACCTCTTCAATCATTGTTCCGGACCAGGGCAAGGTCCATCCAATCTGTGCTTTACCCAACCGCCCACTATGCTTGACGTATTCAGAGAAACTTTTCTCCCACTCTCACAAGATCATATGGTCATCGGTTCAAGCCTTGATACAACAGCTTCAAACTCTCTCCCAAATCACACGATACACAACGCATTCGCTCACACATTTGAAGAGCCCGCTTATAAGAAATTTGCATCATCAGGTGACTCTCTCACATCACCTATAAATAGACATGGCCCTTGTTGGGATCAGTTGCAGTTTTACTCCCTACCACTTACTCTGAGATAATATTGACCTATGTATCAGAGTACTTGCAGATACAACACTACCACTATGCGTCACTGTGAACTCAATGCCCTGGTCTACGTTATCAAGTTCATCCCATCGTCTTCGAAACACTAGCGACTTCAATGGAAATTTGTCGTATCAGTTTTCTTTTTAAAACACCGACCGATATGGCCCCTCAATGAACCTTTGCTACTCATAGTTCACAACAAGTATTAGAGGTAGGCGATCCTCACCAACATCAACATACTGATCAAGTATCGTTAACGAAGAACGGCGTCATTTTGCAGGGCAAGTGGTCATGCCAAACATTTTGTTCACCATGCTACTACTCCACCACCTGATGATGACACTAACACCGTCCTTGTCGTAACCAATGTATTGTAAGACTTGCTGCAACTAGTTGAGTAACAATCAAAAGCTCTTAAGGCGTAAAACCTACATATATAACATGTCTTTTCCCAGTGTGCGCTCCTTAGAATATATCCCTCGATCCGAGAATTCTCCGACCACCATCCTACCACCGTTAAGACAGAAGTTGATCTCACCATTCTCCATGCGTTCATCGACGAAGGAGAGCTCTGCTCGCCGAAATCCACATTGGAGATCTGTGATTGTGTAGCGAAGTTCCCCTCACAGAGAAGGCAACAACAGTATCCCAACTCGGTTGGCTCTACGACATGCTCATCATCTTGGGAGATCTTTTGAGGAAAAGATCAGAGGATGGAGGTACCATTCCCCATATCGACACCATCGAAGTCGCTCTGATGAAGACCAACCTCAAAAAGGCCCTTTCACTAGAAATGGAAAAATAAGCCCGGCTTGATAGTCCGTCAAAAAAATGGAGGGTTGGGATGGTAATTTCACCCCGCCAACCCAATGTTTGGCGGGTCACAAATGAGCTAGGGCAGGCCAACCTGTCAAGTTTAATTTTTATAGTTTTCTTACTTGTTTTTTTTAACTATTTTTAAGCATTTTTTAATGTTTTTTGGCGGGTTCCACCATAACCCGCCATTTTTACCTGGTTTTTTGCGGGCTTGGATGTGCCAACCCATCTATTTTAAACCCAAAAGGTATGATTTGATTACATTTTTAATTATTTACTTTAATCACGGGCTAACCCACCGGCCTGCCAATCTGTCAAGGGGCAGAGCAGGCCAAAGCGGGTTAGCCCATTTTTCCATCCTTACTTTCACTTTAAAGAATTCGAAATACCCCATCCCGAAGTCGTTGGAGAAGCTATCTTTTCTATAAACATGATGGAACAGGGGACCTGATGAGCACATTGGATTATTTGACACATTTATCGAGTACAAAGGAGTTGGGGGAGAGTGAAATTCAAAATCTCTCCTTTTACTTTGAAGAGAGTTGCATTTTCCTAGTTCCAAACGTTAAAACTGAACTCTATTCATTCATTGAGCGAATTCATTGAGCACTTCTAGTACCACTTTACAACATCCCGACTTCAGCCAATCAGTGTCCTTATTAGATGTTATCCACTAAGGGAAGGTGAGTTCCTTTACCATTATATCCAGTTGTTCGAAAAACAGGCAGTGTTTGTTCGAAAATCAGTGTACTGCTCGAACAAGGTCTCCTTGAAGACATCTTCTTTTGTGTCGACATTGACATAAACAAACCTATGGATTTGGACAAATTCCTATGTCGATCTCAAAAATTCACCGGTTACGATGAGAAACGGATGACTTCTAAGGTTTAGGAAAAATATAATCTTGAGAAGTCAAAAGCACCTTGGGAAAGAAAGCAGAGGATAGCACATGAAGCCTGCGATTCTCCAGCAAAACTCGAGAAGCACACACCCTTGAACACCTCGCCCCCCGAGATCCTCAATGCATGCGCAAACACTGACTTCAAGGATGATGGGATTCACCCTTTAAAGGCCATCAAGGAAAAGGATGCTATTGAACAACTCATTCAACACATGAGGCTATGGAAGTATAAAGGCTCGAAGCTAAAGGGTGAGAGATGAGGTAGAGATCCTAGTCACATCGGCATATGAAGCATACCACACTCGATGCCACTATATCCAAACACGTTGACCCTTTGATAACTATTTTCTTATCTTGGGAAAGATGGTGGTGGACAGGTCATGGGTACTCTCTCTTTAATATACCCCTGAATCATGTGGATTTTTGTGTTCAAGTTCACCACCTGCCAGTGGGAATAATGACTGTAGGAGTAGGAAGATATCTAGCTGTCTGTTTGGACGAATTTAATGCATAGTATTTGGAGGAATTTGATGTGTCCTCTTGTTCCTATATAGGTTCGTGCTCATATGAAGAAGGATACAATGTTTATATCTAAGCATAGATGCACAAGATGCGACAACTAACCCAAGAAATAGATGGTTGAAAGAGGAACTAGCACTCTTACCCGTGCGTTGCACGGGGTAAAAGCTGGAATTATACTATTAAAAACTATTGGATTAGAGTGTCAAAGCACATAAAGGTTATCGAGATTAAAGAGACATTGTTCCAACACAAAGAAACCATACATATAGTCTTAGTGATGGATATTTAAAACCATAAATTCAAAATGCATAGAAATTCAAAAATAGAAATCGAGTCTTAAACATGAAATGGAATTGTAAGGATAGAATTAAGTTATTCATCACCATATAATCATCTAACTCTATTATGATAGGGTTGTCTTCATTTCCACCATTAACATAGGCATCATTTGCAATTCCATTATTGATGTTAAGATATGTTGTAAATAGTAGTTTTATAAGTATTCGGCCTAGGCCCGTTAGGTTTTCCCTATTTAAACTCATTAGTGCTTGTACTCATTACACATAAACATACAATTAATAAGACGGAACTACAGCTGATCTGTAGTCGCAGACGTAGGCAAAGATTGGCTGAACTGCGTGACCAATATCGTGTCTCGTATTCCTCTTTTTTCTACATGGTATCAGAGCTCTCGTTTTTTAGAGTCTCGCTTCCGCACAAAAACCCTAGCCGCCATCCCCTTATTGTTGTTGTGAAAACACTGTTCACGAAGTAATGTTCATCGTGCACTGTTCATCGCACACTGTTCTCCGCGCACTGTTCATCGCGTGCTGTTCACGGTACTGTTCATCGACAGGTACTGTTCTTCGATAGGTACTGTTCACTGGTACTGTTCATCTGCCGGTACTGTTCGTAGGTACTGCTCGTCGCAGAATTGTGACTACTATTGGCGAGTGGGTCTCATGTCTTATGTTTTCTCCGGTAATCCCTCTATAACGACAGAAAAACTCAATGGTGATAATTATTTGAATTGGTCGGCTTCCGTAAAAATGTTGTTTTTGGGACAAAGGCTTTCCGATCACCTTACTAAGAATTCTTTTGACATTGAGAAAGATCTGCGTGAAGATTGGGAACAAGCAGGCTGTCAATTAGTCTCTCTTTTGTGGCAAAGTATTGAACCCTCTTTGTTGGTCCACTATCGATCATACACCACGTGTTATGATATTTGGCAGAAGGCTAAGAATGTGTATTCTAATGATATTCAGCGTCTTTATGGTGTTATTCATAGTTTAGCCACCCTTCAAATGACAGAAGACAACATCATGACATATGCAAACAAAACTCAGTCAGCTGTAAACGAGTTCAAACTCCTTGTGACCGACAATGACCCGAAGAAGATGCTTGAGAAACTAGATAATGTGTGTATGATCTATGTTCTTCATGGTCTCCATCAAAAGTATGAGTCAGTACGGAGCAACATTCTTTCTGCATCAGACATTCCCTCTACAGAGGATCTTCTCAGGCGTCTCATATGACTTCCTGGATTGGAAGGAATTGGAGGAAATGGATCTCAGACAAACGTAGAATCTTCTGCTCTTGTTTTTAATTTTGCAAGTCGTGGGGGTGGTCGAGGAGGTCGTGTTGGAGGACGTCCTCAGTGCACTTATTGTAAGAGACCTAGTCATACTGAAGACAAGTGCTATTCCCTTAATGGCTTTCCAGAGAAACCAGTAAATGTGACTCAGGTTAATGATTTTGAACAGAGAAATACTAAACAAAATGTTCTTTCTGATGAGGAATATAAGGCATTCCTTCAGTATAAGGCTTCCCAGGCTTCATCATCATCGGCAACGGTTGCTCATTCTGCTAATTCTACAGTCTGTTTCTCTCAATCATCACCTGTTGACTCCTGGATTATGGACACTGGAGCTTCCGATTGTGTGGCTGGTAATCCATCTCTTTTATCCAAAATATCCCAACCTAACACTCCACATTATATTACCGTTGCCGACGGATCAAAAGTTAAAGCTAGTGGCATTGGTGAAGCCACTCCTATTCCATCCTTATTCTTCTTGTTCCCAATTGCCAATTTAATTTAATTTCAGTTAGTCGTCTGACTCGAAGTCTCAAATGTTCTGTAATTTTTGATGATGATTATTTTGTTATACAGGACTGGAGTACAAAGCGGACGATTGGAACAGGATATGAGTCACATGGACTTTACTACCTCCAGCCCATCCAGCCTTCATCTACAGTTTCCTCCACATCTACTACAGAGTCTCCAAGTCTTCTTCATCGTCGTTTAGGTCATCCAAGTCTCAAAAAGTTCAAAGTTATGGTTCCTCATTTGTCTCACCTGCAGTCATTAGATTGTGAGTCTTGTCAGCTTGGGAAACATGTTCATTTTTCCTTCCCTAGCAGTACTCAGTCACAAGCTCGTTCTCCTTTTGATGTTATTCACTCTGATGTATGGGGACCAAGTCGAGTCACTTCTGTTGTAGGACATAGATATTTTGTCACTTTTATTGATGAGTTTTCTAGATGTACGTGGATCTACCTACTTAAGGATAAATCTGAACTTCTCGGTGTTTTTCAAAATTTCTTTAAGGAAATCAAAAATCAATTTGATCGTTCTATTCGTACTTTACGCAGTGATAATGCGAAAGAGTATTTTTCTGCATCATTTAATTCGTTTATGGTTGAAAATGGCATCATACATCAATCATCTTGTCCCCATACCCCACAACAAAATGGGATTGCTGAACGTAAGAACCGTCATATAATTGAAACAGCACGCACTTTGCTTACTGCAGGGCACTTGATTAATAGAATGCCATCCTCTGCTATCCAGAATAGGGTTCCTCATTCCATATTGTTCCCCGATGAATCCTTGTTCTGTATCTCTCCTCGAGTCTTCGGATCCACTTGTTTTATTCATGATCTTACTCTGGGACTTCATAAATTTTCTGCTCGTGCAGTTAAGTGTGTCTCCCTTGGCTATTCAAGGGTCCAAAAAGGGTATCGATACTACTGTCCATCCACCCATGGCTTCTACATGTTTCCTGATGTCACCTCCTTTGAAGATGCAAGCTTCTTTGCATCTCCCATTGAGTCTGAGTCTGTCTCTCAAGTATTACCTATTCCTGACCTTGTCCCGGTAGTTCCAATAGCACCCATCATTGATCAGATAGATCGCCCTTCTACTACGGAACTTCCTACTCCTCCTAGTCCTCCTCCCTTGCAAACTTATCAGCGTCGTGCTCGTCTCCCTCCTGTCGACCCACCTCCTACAGAAGATCCTAGTGACTCATCTCCTGCCCCGGTCTCCTCTTCTACTCTGGATCCGCCTACCGAGTCAGATGACCCTTCTGTTGCCCTGCGTAAAGGTACACGTTCCACCCGTAACCCTCATCCTATTTATAATTTCCTCGGTTATCACCGCTTATTGTAACGCCCCAAAATAATTTAATTATTTATTTAATTAAGTTATTTAAGGCTTACAATATTTATTTAATTTAATTAAATAATTCAAGGTTTAATTATTTTATTTTATTTATTAGGAGGTGTTGTCACGAATTAAGTGGTGCGAGCAAGGGCCCGTGATCCACAATTAGGCCCGTGGCCCATTGCCTAGTCAAGGAATTCGACTCACAAGGGGTCTTAGAAGTTAGTTTTCATTTTTGACTCAAGTGGGAAAAGAAAGAAAAGAAACGTAAAAAGGAGAGAGTGAGAAGAGGAGAAGTGCGAAGTGAAGAGGAGAAGAAGAGAAAGGGGCGAATCACTCAAGGAGGAGGAAGAGCTTGATTGGAGTCTTGCATTTTTCCTTGGAGCTTTGCTAGCAATTTCGACTTCTAAGAGGTTAGGGGGTCCTCTTTTTGTTTTTAATACCTTATGCGAATTGGTGATGCTTAGGGTTAGGGTTCTAGGATAGTTTCCATGAATGAATTGTGATGTTGATGATTAATTTATAGTATTGTGATGCTTGATTTTGAATTGCCTATGTTGAAATCGCATGATTAATGTTTGAATTGTTGCTAATGCGAATTGGATGTCATATGTTTGAATATATGACTTATTGGTGCTTACTTGTTGAAAATTGAGAATCATGGTGATACTTGAATCATATATATAATTGAGTGTTTTGGTGAACTTAAATTGGCATTTGAATTGAAGAATTCTGATTTTGGAAGCCCCTAGGCGCCTTGGGCGCCATATGCATGTTGCTGGATTTTGTGTTCTGCGCCTTAGTCATGGGCGCCAGGCGCCCAGCAGTGTGCCTGCGCCAGTTTTCCAATTCTGTTGCCCCTGTGTTGCTGTTTCTGTGTCACTGTGTTGCTGTGCCTGTTGCCACTGTGTGGCTGTGTTCTGTGTCACTGTGCTGCCAGTTTTGGCGCTAGGTGCTTGTGTCATGGGCGCTAAGGGCCCCAATGTTCTGGTGATGGTTTTGTAAAATTTGGTTTCAGGTTTTCATAGTCAGGTAAAATGGCTCGTGCAAAATGATTTTGGGCACCAAAATAATTGGGTTGCGTGTTTTCACTAGGCGCCTAGTGTATGGGCGCCAAAAATGCTGTTCACTTTTTGACAAAATTTTTATTGGGTTCTCATATTCTGAGCATTTGGCTCGTGTAAAATCAATTTCGAAGTAAAATGAGTTTTGTTGCATGTTGGCCTTAGGCGCCTAGTGCCTGGGCGCCGTGTTGCTGTGCTGGGCGCACTGCGCCTATGCGCGTGCTGTTTCCTGGGTGCCAAGCGCCTATGCGCGTGCTGTTTCCTGGGCGCCAAGCGCCTATGCGCGCTGCTGTTCCCTGGGCGCCGAGCGCCTATGCGCGTTACTGTCTCCTGGGCGCCATGCGCCTATGCGTGTTGCCTTTCCTGGGCACCAAGCGCCCATGCGCCAAGCTCCGTGTTGCTCCTGGGCGCCCAGCGCCCATGCGCCAGTTTCCAGGATGTCTAAGTATTTCTCCTATTTTGTTTTTAATGTAACTTTTGACTCGGTTATCCAAATTTAACGGTTCAAAATGCGTTTCGAAGCTAATTTCAGTGTCTATCCAAATGTTCCAATTTTGTGCAAAAATAAATTATTTTACTGGTTTTTCTGGGCTGAGGTGTTCAAGTGTCCAAATGGCAATTTTTACCCACTTTCCCTATACCGTGTCAAATCATAAATTGACCTAATTGAAGTTGGTGTTGGTGTGAGTGGTGGGTTGAATTGCTGAGTATATTTTGGTGTGATTGGTGAGCAGAGGCTTCGGCCTAATTTTAAATTTGGTGAGCTGATTAATGCACTATGGTGAGAATATGAATTAAAATGGTGAGCTGAATGAAATGGTGATTTTATTTAATTGTAGTGTGTTGTGATGCATTTCCATAACACCTCATGAGACATGTGCATTATTGGTGAGCAGAGGCTTCGGCCTAGTTTTATTTGGTGAGCAGAGGCTACGGCCTATTTGTATTTGGTGACGGATCCGACATGCATGTGCCCGTGGAGTTTGGGTTGCATTTCATGCATAATCATATATTGTGTAGTGCTGCTTAGAAATAGAATGTTGATGTGATTGTTTCCATCGTTGTGAACTGGTGTGCCTGGTTTCCTTTTTCCTATGCAGTGCTTAATTCCCATATGTTATTAATTATGAAAAGAGACTCACCCTACTGCTTTTATGTTGCTTCTTATGTCGGCAACGTGCAGGTAATAACGAGTGAAGGTTTCCCTTATGCCTTCGTCTGGTAGGAAGTGTCACGCTCTGATACGTAGCACCAATGGGGTGTCCTATGTTTATGTATTATTTTCCTCAAACCGTTAGATTTTTATTGGTGATGTATTGGTTTTTATTTTAGAACTCATTATTATTTCCGCTGCTGGTAGTGACTGTGTTTAGTGGATGTAAACTAAACGGTTTTCTTTGTTATGGTGCTATGTATCTTGTGGTTTCAATTGAACTATGGAAATTGAAGCTTTTGATTTTTATGGAGTAAGTGTAGCACTCGCTTAGATTGTTTCAAAAAGAAAAAAAAAGAAACTCTGATTTTATTAAATAGTAAGGTTATTAGAAAAAGGGGTGTTACACTTATCACCTTCACATTATACATTTGTGTCTGCTATTTCTTCCATCACCATTCCTAAGTCCACACAGGAAGCTCTTTCACATTCAGGTTGGCGACAGGCTATGAAAGATGAGATGACAACCTTAGAATCTAACCAGACATGGACTCTTGTGCCACCTCCTCCTGGTAAATCTATTGTTGGGTGTCGTTGGATATACACCGTCAAAGTTGGTCCAGACGGAAGTATTGATCGTCTGAAAGCCCGCCTCGTGGCTAAGGGCTATACTAAGGTTTTTGGTCTTGATTACAGTGATACTTTCTCACCGGTGGCTAAAATGGCTTCTGTTCGTCTATTCCTTTCTATGGCTGCAATGCGACATTGGCCATTATATCAATTTGACATCAAGAATGCATTTCTCCACGGTGATCTAGAAGAAGAAGTTTATCTCGAGCAACCACCTGGTTTTGTTGCTCAGGGGGAGAGTTGTAACACCCTAAATATTTAATTAATTTATTTAATTAAGTATTAGGAATTTATTTTAATTAGTTGAATATAATTTAATTAATTAAAATTTATATTAGTTTTTTTATGTTGGTGGTATTAGGAAAAGGAGGCGCCAATTAGATGAACTTGGGCTTAAGTGAAAAGCCCAAGCCCATGATCCATGTAATAGGCGAAGTGCTAAGTCATTGGGGATTAGGATTTTGGCTAGGCATTTTGCGAATTGAGAATAGAGAATAGAGACAGGGAGAGGCGCCGTAGAGAGGAGAGGGGAGAGAGGAAGGCCGCGAGTTCAAGGAGGAAGAGGAGCGTGATTTTGTTGCTGTGGTCTTGTTCGTGACTGTCTCTAGGGCCTCCGTTCTTCAAATCCGAGGTAAGGGGAGTTCTATCTTTCTATATAATAGATGATCATGATAGGTTGTAAGTTAGGGTTATCCTAGATCTATCCATGTTCTTGATTTTGTGTGTAATTTCATGTTTGGTTAGTGATATATATGTGATCTTCGTGATTGGTGGCTGAAGAATCCTTTTGGTTGGTGTTATGGGCGCCTAGGGCGCCATATGTTTGATTTTGTGTTGCTGGAATTTTGTGCAGGATTCTGGTGTAACACCCCTTTTCTACCCGGTAATTTGTTTAATAAAAATATCCGAGTTTTCAAAATTTATTTACCCCACAAGGGATGTCACACTTACTTCGCTAAACGTCACTCTTCAAATAACTCGCTTTTCGAAAACAGTCTTATAATAACTCCAAAACGTCATTATCAATTAAAATACAACTTCACATCGAAAATTCAATAGTTTAGTCATAAAAGGCATTACACTATGCCAGGCTTGCAATACTAAAATCCGATAACCACAACAGTCATAAATGACTTAAACAACATTCATCCCCCTCCCTAGTGTTACATATCAGAGCATGACGACTCGACTCAAGAAGTGAAGCTAAAGGCCTTCACTAAGAATCACCTGCACGTTACCAACATGGGGGCAACATTCAAACAGGAAAGGGTGAGCATCATTTCAATCCATATAATAGAAAATATGATAAGTACTATGCTAGAGCCAAGACACTATATCAACCACATCACGAACATCAAGTCAATCATCAAGGATAAACAGTCGATTACATCATCAAGGGTAAAACAGTCAATTACATCATCAAGTTACTCGGCACAACGAGTCGTCACTATGTCATGCAGGAGTATGAAATGCAACCCACTCGCGGGCATATGCATGAGGTACCTTTTCACAAACGTCGCTTAGCCCTTAAGGCCTCATCGTCACTTAGCCACTCAGGCCTCAAAAACGTCATTGGGTTTATGCATATGGGCATGAGACACTATGACATGCACCACTCACAACACGCAATTACACAAGTACACAAATCACAGTCAACTAAGTGACTCGTCGCTTACCGGTTTACTCACAAGGAGCACAGCACCTGTCAATTCCACAATCAACACACAACGTCACTTGGCCATTTAGACCTTAACATCCCTTGGCTTTTCGGGTCTCAAACGTCACTGGGTTTTCATCGTCACTTATACAATAAATATCATCCACTCAAACAATAGCCACTGAGGGCAAAACGTCATTTACACGTCACTATAAATAATAATAGCCACTAAGGGCAAAACAGTCATTTACACATCACTATAAATATTAATAGCCACTAAGGGCAAAACAGTCATTTACACATCACTATAAATATTAATAGCCACTAAGGGCAAAACAGTCATTTGACTAGCCACCAAGGGCATCCTCGTCAAAATCATCATTTTGACACTACCACGTTAAAAACTGTTGTTTATACACCAAAAAGGAATTTTAAAGAGCTTCATATAATTTTTCAATGTCACTGGGACGATCACCGGGGATGGCCACTTGGGCGCCCACAAACAATCAGAAAAATAACAATTTTTCATTTTAAAAATTGGACCCATAGATAGACAACGTAAAAAGCTTCACGACACTTTTCGAATCGTTCAAAACGGACGTCTGAGTCAAAAGTTATGCTAAAAATAAATTTGGAAAAAATCAAGCCACTTTCTGAAAATAGGCGCCTTAGGCGCCCAGGCAACCAGGCAACACGCGCTCTGGCGCCCAGCGCCCAGGCGCGCAACACACACGCAACATAACACGCCACAGGCGCCCAGCGCCCAGGCGCGCACAACACAACACGCACACAGCACGCCACAGGCGCCCAGCGCCCAGGCGCGCACACACGCACACAACGCAACACATACGGGCGCTCAGCGCCCAGCGCCTGGCGCCCAGCGCCTGGCGCCCAGCGCCTGGCGCCCAGCGCCTGGCGCCCAGCGCCTTGGCGCAGCACACACACACACGCTTGGGCGCTCAGCGCCCAGCGCTGGCACCCAGCGCCCAGCGCCTAGCCACACAGGAATCTGGCAACACACAGCAACACACACAAGCCACAGGCGCCCAGCACAAGCACTTGGCGCCCAGAACACGGCAGCAACACAACCCAGAATTTTTCCAACAACTCTTCAACACTAAAAACCAAAAATCCCCATTTTTCCCAGCAATTTTCCAAAACACTAAAAACTGATTTTTAGCAATTTAACTCATCAAAATCTTATAATTTTCAACACCCAAAATAACGCTTAATTTAATCAATTAACAAAATTCTTTTGGAGCACTAACATCATCATCACTTTGGCGCCCTAGGCGCCCTTGCACACCCTCACTCAAATTGCGAAACATCAAGCATCACTAACATACCAATTCATAATTCCATGAACTCACAAATACCAACGTCATCAAAACACATACATAATTCGCATTATCTCAAGGTTTAAATACTAAATCAATTCGCATATGGCATACATATATATATAACAAACCAACATCAACAACGCATCAAGAACACATCAAGAATTCATCATATATATATACAACCCAATAATTCAATTCGCATATATAACCCAACAATTCGATTTCGCATATATATATATATATATATATATATATATATATATATAAAATATCAACGACAACAATATATTAAGAACACATCAAGAAAATCTAGTCTAACCCTAGATCTAGAACCCATCATATGATTTATTAGATAGAATGATAGAGCTCCCCTAACCTTTTCAAGAAGAAGAATTCGATGCCCTAGGAGAAGTCACCTACAGAGCCACAGCAACAATGGAGATCCCTTCCTCTTGATCTTCGAATCCTCTCCTCCTTCTCCTCTTGGCCGCCCCCTTGTTCTCTCTCTCTTTCTCACGCTCCTCTCTTCCTTTCTCTCTTTCTCAACTTTCGCAAATGATAGCTAGGGAACCCTAACCCCTTGTGCCTTGCTACTTCGCATATGACTTAATTCATGGGCTTGGGCTTCTCACTTAAGCCCAAGTCCATCTAATTTGGCACCTCCATCTTCTAATACCCCCTACACCTTTTAATATAATTTCTGATAATTAAATTATATCCACTTAATTAATTTAAATTTCTAAATACTTCATTAAATAATTTAATTAAATATTTTAGGGTGTTACATCAGGCGCCCCATGGCTGGGCGCATGTTTCATTGTGTGTGCGTGTGTGTGTGTGCATATGGGGTGTTTTGGGTGAAACTTCAATTTCTGGACATATTTTACCGTGCCATCTTTTGTATTTGCGTGCCCAAATTCAATTTTAAACATTTTGGCTCGAGTGGTTTTATTTTTGCACGCGTCATTTTGGAGTTGTCTCGGTGGGTGATGCTTGTGTACGCATATGGGGTGTTTTGGGTGAAACTTCAATTTCTGGACATATTTTACCGTGCCATCTTTTGTATTTGCGTGCCCAAATTCAATTTTAAACATTTTGGCTCGAGTGGTTTTATTTTTGCACGCGTCATTTTGGAGTTGTCTCGGTGGGTGTTGCTTGTGTACGCATATGGGGTGTTTTGGGTGAAACTCCAATTTCTGGACATATTTTACCGTGCCATCTTTTGAATTTGCGTGCCCAAATTCAATTTTAAACATTTTGGCTCGAGTGGTTTTATTTTTGCACGCGTCATTTTGGAGTTGTCTCGGTGGGTGTTGCTTGTGTACGCATATGGGGTGTTTTGGGTGAAACTCCAATTTCTGGACATATTTTACCGTGCCATCTTTTGTATTTGCGTGCCCAAATTCAATTTTAAACATTTTGGCTCGAGTGGTTTTATTTTTGCACGCGTCATTTTGGAGTTGTCCCGGTGGTCATCCCAACGACGTTGTAAAGCCGTATTGAGTTCTTTAAAAATCCTTTTTGCGTATAACCAACAGTTTTAACGCTTTAATGTCAAAATGGATGATTATGACGATGATGCCCTTAGTGGCTAGTTAAATGACGTTTTTGCCCTTAGTGGCCAATATTATTGATGATGATGTGCAAATGACTGTTTTGCCCTTAGTGGCTATTGTTTGTTGGATGACGTTTATGGATAAGTGACGATGAGGCCTAAAAGGCTAAGCGACGATGATAATAAGCGACGATGAAATATAGCGACGTGTTGTATGTAATTATAAACTGACAGGTGCTGTGCCTCTTATTTGGCAAATTGGTAAGTGACGGGTGACATAGTTGACTGTGATTGTGTGTTTGTGTGTGGTGCATGTCATAGTGTCTCATGTATTCCATGTGCATGAACCCAGCGACGATGAGGCCATAAAGGCTAAGCGACGATGAGGCCATAAAGGCTAAGCGACGATGATGAAAGGTACCTCATGCATATGCCCGCGAGTGGGTTGCATTTCATATAGTCACATGACATTGTGATGAGTTGTTGTATTGACGTAATTGATGACTGTGATGTGGCTACTCCAGTGCTGTGACTTTGACTTATTTCTTATCATATGATCTATTATATGGATTGAGTTGGACTCACCCTTCTGTTTGAATGTTACCCCTATGCGGTAACGTGCAGGTGATCACGAGTGAAGACCTAGGTATCTTCACTAATTATGAGTCGGGTCGTCATGCTCTGATACGTAGCACTCAGGGGGGAAACGAACTCGATGTTTTTAAGACTATTTTGGTTGTTATATGTTATTTGATGGTTTTCTCTTATTTATACTTTCCGCTGCGTAGTTGGTTTTATTGATGTCACGGTTGTGGTGACGATGACTGATGCTTAAGTCCTTCCCCATTGGGGGCGTGTTGCGTATTGCACATTTATTGACGTTGAACTGTTTTATTGAAGTACGATGTTTTGTTTGAAGTGTGTGTAACATTCCTTGCGATGAAAAGAAATTTTGAAACTCTGATTTTACAATTAAATTAACGGGTAGAAAAGGGGTGTTACATTAGTGGTATCAGAGCAGTTCGGTCTGTCCGGCCAATGTTGTCCTGTCATAGTGTCTTATGACAATTAAGAAATTGTTAGATTAGTTCTAAATTTTTGGTTTGTGCTGCAGTGATAATTTGAAATGGCTGGGAGAAACGATGCTGCTCTTGCTGCTGCGCTGCAAGCTATGGCTCAGGCTGTGCAGAATCAGCCGAATGCTGGGGAGAACGCTGGTTTTCGGAGTCTGACTACTTTCCAGAGAGAGAATCCGCCCACTTTTAAGGGCAAATATGATCCAGATGGTGCTATGGCTTGGTTGAAGGAGATCGAGAGGATTTTCAGGGTGATGGACTGCACTGTTGAGCAGAAGGTCCGTTTTGGTACTCACATGTTGGCTGAGGAGGCCGACGATTGGTGGTTGGCTACTAGGCAGAGGTTGGAGGCTGTGCAGGAGGAGATTACCTGGGAGGTATTCAGCAGAGAATTTCTGAGAAAATATTTTCCTTAAGATGTCCGAGGAAAGAAAGAAATAGAGTTCCTGGAACTGAAGCAGGGTGGTATGTCTGTGACTGAATATGTGGCGAAGTTTGTGGAATTGGCAAAATTCTATCCGCACTATAGTGAGGCTACAGCTGAGTTCTCAAAATGCATCAAGTTTGAGAATGGTTTGAGGCCTGACATCAAAAAGGCCATCGGTTACCAGAAGATCCGTGTGTTCGCTGATCTGGTTGATAGTTGTAGGATCTTCGAGGAGGAGAGTACTGCACATTGCAAAGCTGTGTCTGAGAAAAAGGGTAAGTTTCCGAATCGAAGCAAGCCATATGAGGTTCCTGCGGGTAAGAGTTATCAGAGGGCTGCTGTAGGTAAGAAGACTAGTGGGGGGAGATGCTCCTGCTAGCATTGTCTGTTTTAAGTGTGGCAAACCTGGCCACAAGAGTACTACATGCGGGTCTGATGAGAGAGTTTGCTACCGTTGTGGTAAAAAGGGTCATATGGCGGCCGAGTGTAAGGTCAAGGATGTGGTGTGCTTCAACTGTGGTGAGTCTGGGCATATCAGTGCAAAATGTACAAAACCGAAGAAAGAAATTAAGGTCTAGCGGGAAAGTGTTCGCATTGGCGGGAGAGGAGCCTGATGAGAGGGATGGTCTTATTAGAGGTACGTGTTTCATTAACGGTACTTCTCTGAAATCTCTTGTTGATACTGGTGCTACCCATTGCTTTATATCTGTTGATTGTTGTAAAAGATTGGGTCTTGTTTTATCTGCTATGTATGGGGATATGGTTGTCGATACTCCTGCGAAGGGGTCGGTGATTACTTCCCAGGTGTGTTCTCAGTGTCCCGTGTCGATCTTCGGCAGGGACTTTGTTGTGAATTTTGTTTGCTTGCCGTTGAGAGGTCTGGATGTAATCTTGGGCATGGACTGGTTAGAGAATAACCACGTCCATATCAACTGTCGTAGCAAGTCAGTTAGTTTCGGGGTAGAAGATTCTGTTTTGGTATCCGCTAGTCAGTTGAAGAAGTTGAGGAAAGAAGGAGTTCAGCTATTTTCGTTGATGGCATCGTTGTCTGCTGAGAGTCAGGCTGTTATTGAAGAACTGCAAGTGGTACGCGAGTTTCCTGAGGTTTTTCCTGACGAAATTCCGGGTGTGCCGCCGGAGAGGAAAGTTGAGTTTTCGATTGATCTTGTACCTGGTACGAGGCCTGTGTCTATGGCACCGTACAGGATGTCGGAGTCGGAATTGTCGGAGTTGAAGACACAACTCGAAGAATTGCTTGAGAAAAAGTTTGTGAGACCGAGTGTATCACCGTAGGGAGCTCCGGTATTGTTGGTAAAGAAGAAAGATGGGAGTATGAGGTTATGTGTGGACTATCGTCAGTTGAATAAGGTAACTATTAAGAACAAGTATCCGCTTCCGAGGATCGACGATTTGATGGATCAGTTAGTGGGTGCCCGTGTTTTCAGCAAAATTGATTTGAGGTCCGGATATCATCAGATTAAAGTGAAGGATGAAGATGTTCAGAAGACAGCGTTCAGGACAAGGTATGGGCATTATAAGTATTCAGTGATGCCGTTCGGTGTGACCAATGTACCTGGTGTATTTATGGAATATATGAATCGTATTTTCCATAATTACCTAGATCGGTTTGTGGTGATCTTGATAGTTGACATTCTAGTTTATTCTAAGTCGGAGGAAGAGCATGCTGAGCACCTGAAGTCAGTATTGGAAGTTTTGAAAGAGAAAAAGTTGTATGCTAAGTTGTCAAAGTGTGAGTTCTGGCTGAAAGAGGTGAGTTTTCTTGGGCACGTGATTTCTGGTAATGGTATTGCGGTTGATCCGGCAAAAATAGAAGCAGTGTTGGAGTGGGAGGCTCCGAAATCCGCAACAGAGATCAGAAGCTTTTTGGGTTTGGCTGGGTACTACAGGAGGTTCATCGAGGGTTTTTCCAAGTTGGCCCTTCCGTTGACTCAGTTGACTTGTAAGGGTAAAGTTTTCGTTTGGGATGCTCGGTGTGAGGAAAGTTTTATGGAACTGAAAAAGAGATTGACAACGTCGCCCGTTTTGACGTTGCCTAATCCGGAGGAACCGTTTGTTGTATATTGTGACGCTTCGAAGATGGGTCTTGGTGGTGTGCTGATGCAAGATGGGAAAGTCGTTGCGTATGCGTCGAGGCAGTTGCGGGCTCATGAGAAAAATTACCCTACGCATGATTTGGAATTGGCTGCTGTGGTATTTGTGCTTAAGATTTGGAGGCTCTATCTTTATGGTTCGAGGTTTGAGGTGTTCAGTGATCATAAGAGTCTGAAGTATCTGTTCGATCAGAAAGAGTTGAATATGAGACAGCGTCGGTGGTTGGAGCTCTTGAAGGATTACGACTTCGGTTTGAATTATCATCCCGGCAAGGCTAATGTCGTGGCTGATGCTTTAAGCCGGAAGTGTAACATCCCTAATTCATTTAAAGACTCGTATTATGATGCCTAGGACCGATTAATTAATTGTGGGAATAAATGGTCGGGTCTCAGGGATTAATATGTCGAGAAAGTTATCAAGAAAACCTATTCTCCATTAAAGGGTGGCCTATTCATAGTAAAATAAGGAATTGGGGCCGAAGGGCAAATCTGTCTTTTCACACCCTAGTTATTTATTTATAATTATGAAGGTTATAAGTAATTATGAACCGAAGGAATTGAGGAATTTCGGATCGGAACCGAATTTAATCGAGAAGTTTTAGTGCCGAAGAGAAAATTTTGACACCTAACCTATGACTTAATGGGCTAGGGGTAGTTTGGTCTTTTCCCCATCATTTAAACCCCCAGCCCATATACCCACCTGACCAGCCTCACCCTCACACTTAGTCACTCTTCATTTCAGCAAGAAAGGAACAAAAGCTGAAAATAAGAAAGAAAAGAGAAGGAGGAGGCGTAGAGGAGGAGGAAGAGGAGGAAGGAGGGACCCATCTCAAATCCTTGTGCATGTAAGTGGTTTCTCTTCCATCCCACTCCATTTTCAATTCTGAATTCAATGAGCCTATTGTTGAAGCCTGATTCTCACTCTTTCCCTCATCTCCATTGATGCCCATGAAGCTCCAAGTGATGAAAATGGTGGAGCTATGTGTTGATGACTTGCATGTGCAGTCTTGCTGTTAAGAGGAGGAAACCTCAAGCTTGCAATTCGATTTGGAAGGGTTGTGAAAGATTAGGTTGCTGTTCCAGTTGCTCTAGTGGTGGAGGTCGCTGTTTTGGAAATCGGTTCGAGCTCTAGCGGGGATCGTTCGTGTACTTTCGTTTCGGTGACTTCGCTCTCGACTCGACTCTCGAATTTCGATATCACGGGTGAGTTCTACTCACGGATTAGGGACATTTTTCATGAATTCTGAAAACTGCAATTGTTTCAAATGATAAGGCAACTATTCGGTTTTCGAAGGACTTAGAATCGAAAAGCGTTTTTGAGTCAAAACGGTATTTTTACGGTTTAATGAGATTTTGTTCAAATCATTGAAATGAAATGAATTATGTACTACTGGAAATATATATATATATATATATATATATATATGTGTTCTGGAAAATTTCTGAGTTTCAGGTGATCGGAATTAGGAATCGATTTCGGGCGAAAACGGAAAGCGGAATTGAGAAATAAGCGGAATTGTGTAACAGACACAGGTCGCACGGACCGTGCGCCCCTGGGCACGGACCGCGCGCCTGATACGGGTTGGTTCTGTTGGAAATAAAACGGGACGCACGGGTCGTGCGCCCCTGGGCACGGATCGTGCGCTCCTTTCGGTTTGACTGGGTGATTTTAACAAATCACGCACGGGTCGTGCGCCCCTGGGCACGGACCGTGCGTGAGCTTCTGTCACCGATTCCCGATTCCTCGTTCCGGAGCTCCGTTTGATCCTGAACCTTTTCTAATCCCTTTCTCAATCATTTAAAATGAAGTTGCCTTACTGACAACCGTATTTTGAACTTGTTCAACTCATGTTTTTGAAAAAGACTTCGAAAGCATAAGTGATTGAAAAACCGAAACCCTAGTATACGTGTGGGTACACCGATTGATGGACTGACGGAATATATATGTTTATATATGTCAAATGAAAATGATTATAATGCCGAAGGTCTAACTTATGAATTCCTCAAAACGGGTTATAGATCGATATGGATATTGTTTATCCAATTATTATGTAATTGATCCATGTGGTGATGGAAAGATATAAATTATCTAACTCTCGAGAATTTGATGCATATTGTCATATGTATTGCGTTGGGTGACGACCCGACAAGTAGCATACTAGGAAGGGAAGTCATGAGCCCTCACCCTAGGCCCTGAATGTGTTTTGGCGTGGTCAACTCACGGGTTACCGGGATTAGTGGTTCTTGCACGGCCGGTTTATGCTAAGTTAAAACACACGATTCGCCGGGAGTAGTGGTTCTTGCACGGTCGGCGTTTCGATTAACAATTATGAATACGAATTGCCGGGATTAGTGGTTGTTGCACGGTCGGCATTTCGATTAATAAATAAGACATTGTTATGTCAGCTTTTGTTATAACGGTTTAATAAATTGAACCGAGTGTCAGTGAGGGGGCACGGTAGGACTCACTGAGATAATGTTATCTCACCCAATCCATATTTGTTGTTTTTCAGAGAAGCAGGGAAAAAGGAAGACTATTACGCACGAGTAGTTGGTATACTCTTGGAGGTGCTGAAGACTTAGTCTTTTGATCCTTTGTTCTTTTGTTGTCTTTTGGTTGTATAATCTTGTATTGATTATGAGTTATATGAACCGTTTATGTTTCTGTTTGGTATTTGGACTTGGATATTGTAATCCATTCGGTATGAAACCGATAAACTTCTAGTTGATGAAGTGATGTTATTCCGATTATGTTTTTATTTCGGAAAAAGTTTGTATGTCCAATACTTAAACAGGAACTGTGTCCTCTGAATTTTCCGCATCTGTGCACTTTTGGTGTCTCTACATGTTAGAAATACCTGGGTGTTACATTTGGTATCAGAGCGGTTCGACCTAGTCGGACTTAGTTGTTAAGAGTCTTTTACGTCTTCTAAGTCTGATTTTCCTTAGTATGCTATTAGACATTGAGCCTGATCAACTTAATACTTTGTGCATACTTCGCAGAATCATGGCTGGAAGAGGTAGAAGAAACCCACCTGTTGATCCTCATCAAGAATGGATGCAGAATGTCATCGAGACTCAGCAAAAGATGATGAATGACATGATGCTGATGCAACAACAACAGATGGCTCAAATGGCTCAAATGCAGCAGATGCATCAGATGCCTCAACCACAACCAGCTGAGCCAGTCAATGTGCCAACACCTGAGGATCCCAACAGGATGTATTTCCGGTTTCTGAAGATGAAACCCCCAACCTTCAAAGGAGGATCCGAGGCAATGAAAGCCCATTTTTGGGTAGATGCCATGGAACGGATCTTTGATACTTTGCAATGCAATGAAGGAGAAAAGGTAATTTGTGCTGCTAACGCTCTGGACGAGGATGCTCACACTTGGTGGGTTAACGCTCGTAGAATGCTTCAAAATCAAGGAACTCCTCTTGAGTGGGATAACTTCAAGGAGTTGTTTTTGGGTCATTATTTCCCCGACTCCCAAAGACTTGACAAGCAGATGGAATTTCTGAGTTTGAAACAGGGAGAGATGACAGTTGGGGAATACGCTGCAAAATTTGAAAGGTTGTCACAGTTCTATGAATTGGGGACCACCGCTACTGATGATAGGTGGAAAATGATAATGTTCAGACAAGGTCTCAGAGGAGATGTGAATCAAGGTCTCAGTTCTTACTCCATGACCACTTATCCTGCTTTGGTTCAACAAGCTCATTCAGCTGAGAGCGATCTTAAAAGAATGTATGCTGAGAGGAAAGAATTCTGGAAGGATAAGAAGAAGGGTAATGAGCCAACGTCTTCAAACCCTAGATATAGAGGGAATAGGGATAAAGGGAAACAAATTCAGTCAAGTGACTCTGCCAGGCCTAACAAGTGCGACTTCTGCAAGAAATTCCATCGAGGCAAATGTCAAGGGGGGCCGAACCAGTGTTACCTCTGTAAAGAAGTGGGCCATTATGCTAATAATTGTCCGTCAAGGAAAGCTTTCTTGGATTCTCCTGATGCTCCGAGACAGGCTCGAGTCAACACTCTGGATGCTAAGACCATCAAACCAGCTGATAATCTTATAAGGGGTACAGGTTCTCTCTTTAATCAAACTGTTAATATTTTGTATGACTCTGGTGCTACTCATTGCTTTATCTCAGAGGTATGTGCTGAACGGTTAGGATTAGTAGTATCTCCTATATCCGAGCCAATATCTATTCTTACTGCTGCAAAGGGTCGTGTGCGAACCCAATCATTGTGCCTTAACTGTCTGCTTACTATAGGAGGCAGGGATTTTGTTGTCGATTTCATCTGTTTGCCTATGAGAGGAATGGAGATCGTATTGGGAATGAATTGGATGACTTCCAATCATGTCACTATTGACTGTTTCAATCGGGCAATTAATTTTCCTTCTGAAGTAGCGGAACATTCACTACCTGCAGATGATGGTGTTATTTCGTTCACTTCGGCCAGCCAGTCTCTATTCCAAGGTGCGGAAGCTTTTGTTGTTATTTTGTCTGCCTCAACTGAAACTGAATTGGACTTGTCATCGATTCAAGTTGTTAATGAATTCTTAGATGTATTTCCCGAGGAAATCTCCTCCTTGCCTCCAGAACGAGAGGTAGAATTCTCCATAGATTTGGCGCCTGGTGCAGGGCCAATATCCATAGCACCATATAGGATGTCTCCTCTCGAACTAAAGGAATTGAAGTCCCAACTTGAGGAATTAATTTCCAAGAAGTTTATTCGACCGAGTGCTTCTCCATGGGGTGCTCCGGTATTGCTAGTCAAGAAGAAGGACGGAAGCATGAGATTATGCATAGACTACCGTCAGCTGAATAAAATCACTATCAAGAACAAGTATCCATTGCCAAGGATAGATGATCTTCTTG
Organism: Astragalus membranaceus; assembly: GCA_039519185.1. Taxonomy (NCBI): domain Eukaryota; kingdom Viridiplantae; phylum Streptophyta; class Magnoliopsida; order Fabales; family Fabaceae; genus Astragalus; species Astragalus membranaceus. Next base: position 78,354,785 of record CM076850.1, on the reverse strand, counting down.
ACCAACTACGGAGTGCTAAAGTTTTCTCTAAGATTGATCTAAGGTCAGGGTACCATCAAATCCGGGTAAGAACCTTAGACATTCCGAAGACCGCTTTTCGTACGAGGTACGGACACTACGAGTTCGTGGTGATGCCATTCGGATTGACTAACGCTCCAGCCGTATTCATGGACTATATGAATAGGGTATTTCATTCCTACCTAGATCGGTTTGTGGTCGTCTTTATTGATGACATCTTGGTTTACTCAAAGTCAGTCGAGGAGCATGCTCAGCATCTTCGCTTTGTCCTAGGAGTACTCCGAGAAAAGAAACTTTATGCTAAACCGTCGAAGTGTGATTTTTGGATGTCCGAGGTGAAATTCTTGGGTCATGTGATTTCCCAGGAAGGAGTTGCAGTTGATCCCAGCAAAGTGGAAGCAGTGTTAAAATGGGAACGACCAACGTCAGTGACTGAGATCAGAAGCTTTCTGGGTCTAGCGGGTTACTATAGAAGGTTCATTGAAGGTTTCTCACAATTGGTACTTCCGCTTACTCGATTGACTCGCAAGGGTCAACCGTTTACTTGGGATGCCGATTGTGAAGAGTGTTTTCTTGGATTGAAAGAAAAGTTAACTTCTGCTCCGATTCTAATTCTTCCGGATCCGTCATTGGGATTTCAGATTTACAGTGATGCATCTGGGAAGGGCTTAGGATGCGTTCTCATGCAGAATCAACATGTTGTAGCCTATGCATCAAGGCAATTGAAGACGCATGAACGGAATTACCCAACTCATGACTTAGAGTTGGCGGCTATTGTGTTTGCACTGAAAATTTGGAGGCATTACCTTTACGGTTCTCGTTTCGAGGTTTTTAGTGATCACAAGAGCTTGAAATATCTATTTGACCAAAAGGAGTTGAATAACAGACAGAGAAGGTGGACTGAATTTCTGAAGGACTATGACTTCGAATTGAAATATCACCCTGGGAAAGCCAATGTGGTAGCAGATGCTCTGAGCAGGAAGTCTATCCACACGGCAAGGTTAATGGTTCACGAGATGGCTTTGTGGGAGTCATTCAGAGATTTGAAGCTCAAGGTGGTAAGAAAGAGGGACCGCATAGTGTTGCGGCATATACGAATAGCCAGTGTGCTAAGGGAACAAATCCGTGTAGCTCAAGGAGCCGATAGGAATTTACAGTCTCAGAACGGATCGCCAGATTTTACTAAGGAAAGTGACGGCATGATTTGCTTTAATGGGAGGATTTGTGTTCCCGATGATGATGATATCAAAAGGCAAGTATTGGAAGAAGCTCATAGGAGCCGATACTCCGTACATCCGGGATCCACCAAGATGTACCGAGACTTGATGTTAATGTATTGGTGGCCTGGGATGAAGGCCGATATTGCAGAATTTGTCTCTCGGTGCCTAACTTGTCAGAAGGTTAAGGCAGAACACCGGAGACCAGGCGGTCAGTTACAACCGCTAGATGTGCCAGTTTGGAAATGGGAGGATATCTCCATGGACTTCGTTATGGGTTTACCGAGGTCACAGGCCGGCAATGATTCTATTTAGGTAGTGGTGGACCGATTGACTAAATCCGCTCACTTTATTCCCGTTCGCTCGACTTATAAGGTTTCCAAGTTAGCAGATGAATATGTGAAGAACATTATCAGACTGCATGGAGTTCCGACGAGCATTGTGTCCGACCGGGATCCCAAGTTTACTTCCAGGTTCTGGAAAGCATTGAATGAAGCCTTGGGAACTAGAGTGCTGGTTAGTACTGCTTATCATCCTCAGACTGATGGTCAGACGGAGAGGACTATTCAGACTCTGGAGGACATGCTTCGGGCTTGTGTGCTCGATAGCGGAAGGAGATGGGAGGACCATCTTCCGTTAATAGAATTCTCCTACAACAACAGTTACCACTCCAGCATTGGAATGGCACCGTTTGAAGCACTTTATGGTAGAAAGTGTAGGACTCCGTTGTGCTGGTGGGAGATTGGCGAAGATAAGTTTTTGGGACCCGATATGGTTCGCGAAACTACTGAGAAGATCAAGTTAATTCGAGAAAGGATGAAGGTTGCTCAGAGTCGGCAAAAGAGCTACGCTGACAACCGAAGGAGACCGTTGGAGTTTGAGGTTGGTGATCATGTGTTCTTGAAAGTTTCTCCAACCATTGGCACTGGGAGAGCCTTGCGAGCGAAGAAGCTCAGTCCTCGATATGTTGGACCTTTCCAAATCATCGAGCGGATTGGGCCAGTTGCCTATCGCCTCGCATTGTCTCCGGCCCTATCAAACCTCCATGATGTGTTCCACGTGTCTCAATTGAGGAAGTATGTTCCCGATCTGCATCAACCGTTGAGTGTTGATACCATTGACCTGCAACCGGATTTGTCATTTCAACCTTATCCTAGCTACATCTTGGAGCGTGGCGAGAAGACGCTACGGTCAAGGACTATCCCTATTATCAAAGTGGTCTGGGATGGATTCTCAATCGAGGAGGCTACCTGGGAACTGGAAGAAGACATGCGCAATCAATATCCATATCTCTTTCAGTAAGGTATGTTTCGTCAATTTTGAGGACAAAATTTTTAAAAGTTGGGGAGATTGTAACATCCCTAATTCATTTAAAGACTCGTATTATGATGCCTAGGACCGATTAATTAATTGTGGGAATAAATGGTCGGGTCTCAGGGATTAATATGTCGAGAAAGTTATCAAGAAAACCTATTCTCCATTAAAGGGTGGCCTATTCATAGTAAAATAAGGAATTGGGGCCGAAGGGCAAATCTGTCTTTTCACACCCTAGTTATTTATTTATAATTATGAAGGTTATAAGTAATTATGAACCGAAGGAATTGAGGAATTTCGGATCGGAACCGAATTTAATCGAGAAGTTTTAGTGCCGAAGAGAAAATTTTGACACCTAACCTATGACTTAATGGGCTAGGGGTAGTTTGGTCTTTTCCCCATCATTTAAACCCCCAGCCCATATACCCACCTGACCAGCCTCACCCTCACACTTAGTCACTCTTCATTTCAGCAAGAAAGGAACAAAAGCTGAAAATAAGAAAGAAAAGAGAAGGAGGAGGCGTAGAGGAGGAGGAAGAGGAGGAAGGAGGGACCCATCTCAAATCCTTGTGCATGTAAGTGGTTTCTCTTCCATCCCACTCCATTTTCAATTCTGAATTCAATGAGCCTATTGTTGAAGCCTGATTCTCACTCTTTCCCTCATCTCCATTGATGCCCATGAAGCTCCAAGTGATGAAAATGGTGGAGCTATGTGTTGATGACTTGCATGTGCAGTCTTGCTGTTAAGAGGAGGAAACCTCAAGCTTGCAATTCGATTTGGAAGGGTTGTGAAAGATTAGGTTGCTGTTCCAGTTGCTCTAGTGGTGGAGGTCGCTGTTTTGGAAATCGGTTCGAGCTCTAGCGGGGATCGTTCGTGTACTTTCGTTTCGGTGACTTCGCTCTCGACTCGACTCTCGAATTTCGATATCACGGGTGAGTTCTACTCACGGATTAGGGACATTTTTCATGAATTCTGAAAACTGCAATTGTTTCAAATGATAAGGCAACTATTCGGTTTTCGAAGGACTTAGAATCGAAAAGCGTTTTTGAGTCAAAACGGTATTTTTACGGTTTAATGAGATTTTGTTCAAATCATTGAAATGAAATGAATTATGTACTACTGGAAATATATATATATATATATGTGTTCTGGAAAATTTCTGAGTTTCAGGTGATCGGAATTAGGAATCGATTTCGGGCGAAAACGGAAAGCGGAATTGAGAAATAAGCGGAATTGTGTAACAGACACAGGTCGCACGGACCGTGCGCCCCTGGGCACGGACCGCGCGCCTGATACGGGTTGGTTCTGTTGGAAATAAAACGGGACGCACGGGTCGTGCGCCCCTGGGCACGGATCGTGCGCTCCTTTCGGTTTGACTGGGTGATTTTAACAAATCACGCACGGGTCGTGCGCCCCTGGGCACGGACCGTGCGTGAGCTTCTGTCACCGATTCCCGATTCCTCGTTCCGGAGCTCCGTTTGATCCTGAACCTTTTCTAATCCCTTTCTCAATCATTTAAAATGAAGTTGCCTTACTGACAACCGTATTTTGAACTTGTTCAACTCATGTTTTTGAAAAAGACTTCGAAAGCATAAGTGATTGAAAAACCGAAACCCTAGTATACGTGTGGGTACACCGATTGATGGACTGACGGAATATATATGTTTATATATGTCAAATGAAAATGATTATAATGCCGAAGGTCTAACTTATGAATTCCTCAAAACGGGTTATAGATCGATATGGATATTGTTTATCCAATTATTATGTAATTGATCCATGTGGTGATCGAAAGATATAAATTATCTAACTCTCGAGAATTTGATGCATATTGTCATATGTATTGCGTTGGGTGACGACCCGACAAGTAGCATACTAGGAAGGGAAGTCATGAGCCCTCACCCTAGGCCCTGAATGTGTTTTGGCGTGGTCAACTCACGGGTTACCGGGATTAGTGGTTCTTGCACGGCCGGTTTATGCTAAGTTAAAACACACGATTCGCCGGGAGTAGTGGTTCTTGCACGGTCGGCGTTTCGATTAACAATTATGAATACGAATTGCCGGGATTAGTGGTTGTTGCACGGTCGGCATTTCGATTAATAAATAAGACATTGTTATGTCAGCTTTTGTTATAACGGTTTAATAAATTGAACCGAGTGTCAGTGAGGGGGCACGGTAGGACTCACTGAGATAATGTTATCTCACCCAATCCATATTTGTTGTTTTTCAGAGAAGCAGGGAAAAAGGAAGACTATTACGCACGAGTAGTTGGTATACTCTTGGAGGTGCTGAAGACTTAGTCTTTTGATCCTTTGTTCTTTTGTTGTCTTTTGGTTGTATAATCTTGTATTGATTATGAGTTATATGAACCGTTTATGTTTCTGTTTGGTATTTGGACTTGGATATTGTAATCCATTCGGTATGAAACCGATAAACTTCTAGTTGATGAAGTGATGTTATTCCGATTATGTTTTTATTTCGGAAAAAGTTTGTATGTCCAATACTTAAACAGGAACTGTGTCCTCTGAATTTTCCGCATCTGTGCACTTTTGGTGTCTCTACATGTTAGAAATACCTGGGTGTTACAGGAAGTCTTTGCATATGTCGGCGATGATGGTGAAAGAATTAGAGTTGATTGAGGAATTCCGAGATTTGAGTTTGGTTTGTAGAATGACACCTCGCAGTGTCAAGCTGGGAATGTTAAAGATCGATAATGACTTTCTGGGCAGCATCAGAGAGGCTCAGAAGTCAGATGTCAAGTTGGTAGATTTAATTGATGGGGTTGGTCAATCTGAAGATGAAGATTTCAAATTGGATTCTCGTGGTGTGTTGAGATTCCGGGGTAGGATTTGTGTTCCGGATGATGCGGAGATGAAAAAGACAATTTTGGAGGAGGGTCAACGTAGCAAGTTGAGTATCCATCCTGGAGCGACGACAATGTATCAAGATCTGAAAAAGATGTTTTGGTGGTATGGTATGAAGAGAGATGTGGCACAGTTTGTGTATGCCTGTTTGACCTGTCAGAAGTCGAAGGTTGAGCATCAGAAGATGCAACCGTTGGAAGTTCCAGAGTGGAAGTGGGATAGCATTGCGATGGACTTTGTGACGGGATTGCCGAATACAGTTAGGGGTCATGACGCTATTTGGGTGATCGTTGATAGGTTAACGAAGTCTGCTCACTTTATTCCTATTAATGTCACTTATCCGGTGTCGAGGTTGGCAGAGGTCTATGTCAAAGATATTGTGAAGTTGCACGGTGTTCCGAAGAGTATTGTGTCAGATAGGGATCCGAGGTTCACTTCTGAGTTTTGGACGGGTTTGCAGAAGGAATTGGGTTCAAAGTTGAAAATGAGTTCGGCATATCATCCTCAGATAGATGGTCAGTCAGAGAGGACAATTCAGTTGTTAGAAGATTTGTTGAGGGCTTGTGTCTTAGAACAAGGTGGTTCATGGGATTCCTACCTTGCGTTGATTGAATTTACCTATAACAACAGTTACCATTCCAGTATCGGGATGGCACCGTTTGAAGCATTGTATGGTCGAAAGTGTAGAACGCCGTTGTGTTGATATGAGTCGGGGGAGAGCGTAGTGTTGGGACCGGAGATCGTCCGGGAGACTACAGAGAAAATCAAGATGATCCGTGAAAAGATGAAGGCTTCGCAGAGTCGTCAAAAGAGTTATCATGACAAGCGGAGGAAAGATTTAGAGTTTCAGGAGGGTGAGCATGTGTTCTTGAGGGTTTCTCCTATTACCGGTGTTGGTCGAGCGTTGAAATCGAAGAAGCTCACTCCTCGCTTTGTTGGTCCTTATCAGATTTCTGAGAGAATCGGAAATGTGGCTTATAGGGTGGCGTTACCGCCAAATCTTTCGAATTTGCACGACGTGTTTCATGTGTCGCAACTTCGGAAGTATGTTTCGGATCCATCTCATGTGATCCATATGGATGATGTAGAGGTGCGGGATAATCTCACTGTGGAGACGATGCCCGTTGATAACTCTATTTTATATAGAGTTATTCATACAATCAAGCTTGAGTTATTGCTTATTTTCAAGAACATTTATATATATTTATAGCTTATTTATCAAGGAACAGCATTCTAAATATTCAAATGGATAAAGGGCAATGATCTAGGCAAAATGCACACATCTTGTTAGGTTTGATGTTTTTGTTCAGTGCAGCTACTGCAGGAGTGGAAACACTGCCAACACCAGGAGTGGAAACACTAGGAGTGGAAACACTGCCAACACCTGCTAAATTCTGCAGTTTATACCAAAACATTCAAAGACCATTTCAATGCTTCCACACTTGATTTGTGACGTCATGCCTAGTCACCTGGAGCTGAGCCACTTGCTGAAGTCGGTGATACACATAAAAATCAAGTTGCAAGACTCAAACTTATCTAAAAGACATGTGGCACTTCTCCAATGGACCTCATCTTTTGTTATGCATGCAAGCGACCAAACCTGTGCAGCTTGCTTGATTGGTTGTCAACAAATTAACCATGTTCGGTCTCCTCAGCTGATCTTTCACGCCAAAGGAAACCCCTTGCAAGAGGAAAGCTTTCAAGCCTATAAATAGATATCATATCTTCACAAGAAAAGAATCCTATCTTCTATCATCTTTCACATCTTTACATCCTTTATCTTTTCGCTTAGTTTAGGTTTAGTTTATTTTCATTTCAAGTTTCTAAGGAGAGGAAGGTGAGGAAGTGCTTGACAACCATTCTCTTCACTTCTACTTTGAAGAAATTCGTGTAAGAAATCTTTATTGTACTTCAACTTGGGAACTTAATGCAAAAGATCTTCTATTCAAGTAATCTCTACTCTTTTAAGTTCTTTTGCTTTATTATTCATTTACTTATGTTCTTTGCACATTCTTTGCTTTATAACATGACTAACATGAGCTAAATTCCCTTAAGTTGAGATGTTCTAACCTTGTAATGAACTTCTAAATATGTTATTATGGTTTATGTAGTGTAAACACTTTAAACTCTTGCATAACACTTCTTTCAACTTATTCTGGAATTGATCACTTTAGAATAGGTAAAACTTGTAGCAGCAGACATGGGCTACATTTATGAACTCAAGAGTTAATAGGGACAAGTATTTAATAAAGGAAACTTTGTTAAATACATGTTAAAACCTAGACATAGGATAGCATAGTCCTTAGGATAATAAAATTACAAGAGTGAACCTATTTAGCAACTTGGATCATTGTTAGGAGGCAAGGGAGGAATTGACAAACCTTTCTTTACTGTAAAAAACAAAGATCATAAGAGCTTGTAATGAAACTCTGAAGAGAAGTGCTGAAAGGCACAAACTGATGCACCTACATCCAGTGTTCCCACACTACATACTCCATTAAAACACTTAGAAGTAAAGTACTTGGTGAAAACATCTCAACTACTTTTTCCAACTGATTTCTCACACATTTTATTGCTTATTATTATTTTACTTACTTTGAAAACTCCAAACCAAAAATACTGAATAGTGTAGACACACTAAGTGTACACTTTGAACTACAAAAATTTACAATACATAATCCCTGTGGGTTCGACCTTTCTTATCACTTTATTACTTGTGTGACTATGTATACTTGCAAATAATAAACCACACCAAGTTTTTGGCGCCGTTTGTAACGCCCCAAAATAATTTAATTAATTATTTAATTAAGTTATTTAAGGCTTGCAATATTTATTTAATTTAATTAAATAATTCAAGTTTAATTATTTTATTTATTTTATTAGGAGGTGTTGTCACTAATTAAGTGGTGCGAGCAAGGGCCCGTGATCCACAATTAGGCCCGTGGCCCATTGCCTAGTCAAGTAATTCGACTCTCAAGGGGTCTTAGAAGCTAGCTTTCATTTTGACTCAAGTGGGAAAAAGAAAGAAAAGTAACGTAAGAGAGAGTGAGAAGAGAAGAGTTGCGAAGGAGAGAGGAGAAGAAGAAGAGAGGGCGAAGCACATAGAGAAGAGGAGGAGGCTCGTTGGTGGCTTGCATTCTTCCCTTGGAGCTTGGCTAGCAATTCGACTTCCATAAGGTTAGGGGGTCCTCTTTTTGTTCTTAATAGATATGCGAATTGGATGCTTAGGGTTAGGGTTCTAGGAATAATTCCCATGAATGAATTGTGATGTTGATAAGTAAATTATAATGAAGTAATGCGTGATTGTTGAATTATTATGTTGAAAATTGTATGATTGATGCTTGAGTTGTGGCTATTGCGAATTGGATACCCTATGTTTGATCATATGTCTCATTGGTGCTTGCTTGGTGAAATTGAGAATCATGGTGACACCTTAGTAATATATATGTAATTGGGCATTTTGATGAATTTAATTTGGTGAATGAAAGTG